>JARQZJ010000125.1:5645000-6245000 GCA_030704895.1 Henosepilachna vigintioctopunctata
TCATATATGCACTCATGTTAGTTTTTTACCCAGTTGTCTATTCACACCTAATGTTACTACGACTGTTATTGATATTATTTAATTTTTCTGAAATCATACCCAGAACAACCAATAACTAGTGTACATATATATATTATATATATATATATATATATATATATATATATATATATATATATATATATATATATATATATATATAGTGTAAACTCCATGTAACGTCATTCGATTTAACGTCAAACTTGGCAACAACAACGTCAAGTTGCCAAAAATTAGTGAAATCCGTGCAGCTCTGTACGTTATTTTGTCGCTTTATTATCCTAGCCCGTAATAAACTCGACTTTCGGCAAGATACAAACCAAACTAAAGAAAATCGTTCTTTAGTTCATAAATTGGGATTGCACGTGTAGCCTGATGTTGACTATCACTAATAAGTAGGAGTTATGGACGTAATACGTTATCAATCACATTCTTAGTTGCCCACAAACTTTCAAACTTAAAAAGTTAGTAAAAGAAAATCACATTGTATTGACGAAAAAGTTTTACTGTACGAACACTTGAAATAAACTTTTTTTCTTCATAATTCTCATTTTTCTTCTCTCCATTTAACGCCACCTCTCTATAACGCCATAAAATGTACAGTCCCTTCAGTGTCGTTATATAGAGTTTAGATGGAAATACAGTCAACTTTCGATGGTTTTCCAAACGCACCTATCTCTCAAATATGATGCAAACATCGATTACGATCACGTAAGATCCCTCTATAGGGAAAACGAGATAATCTCTCTTATATCGATCATGGCAGAGCGCATTCTTGTAATAAGACCAGTGCGATTTGCATTTTGCAAACGTTTTTTGAACACCTCAGAGTTTTCTTTGTAGGTGTGTAAGAATGGTCCGATCCCATGCCTTAACGCTCTGGTTCACACATTAGCCTAGTTCACACTGATTCGATAAATAATTTCCAGATTCATGAATAGTTCATAGTTAGTCGGTAAATAATATTCACTTTCGTGAGTGATAGGTTGTGTTTTTGTTGACAACTTTTGTATGGACAGTTAATTTAATGTACAGACATTTATGTGTCATAAGAGTTTATAAACTGAATAATCTGTTGTCTATTTTCCTCGTCTATCGGTAATGTCAAGTCAAGTTGTCAGTCACAGTATTGATACATTTTTATGAAACATTAAAATTTTATATTCCTAAAAAAACGAGTAACAAACTAGCACAAAGAAAAACATTTTTGTTACCAGGATTCTATTGAGGCTTTTCATTCCAACAAGTGAATGCAATAATATATTTGGCTATGTTAACAGTTATTCAAAGAAATTGTCGACAAAAAGATTATAATTTTCTTTTTCTTATCGTCCAATATGGTGATTATGATTAACGCGCATGCGTTAGATTATTTCTAAGTTATGCACCGACATTAGGTTTGAGCTTCCGGTTTGAGTCCATTTTAGTTTCAGTCTGTAGTAATGTACGCGTGTGGTTGTGTCTGAATGTCGTAGGTACAACCCACCTACCAAAAAAAAAGTGTATAATTATTAGAAAAATAAAAAAAAAAAATATAAAACTTCTAAGAAAACCCCAAAAAAATCGAAAAATAGTGAAAATCAATTAAACGATAAATATATCATATATTTTTCGTGTCGACGGAGCATCGTATGATATCACGTTTACAATCAATTTACTTCATAACTGTTAGTTTTTGTGCGACTTAGAAGATGAATCCAGGCGCCCCCAATTACCCTATGGCGTCTCTTTACGTTGGGGACCTTCACACGGACATCACAGAGGCTATGCTTTTTGAAAAGTTTTCTACTGCTGGTCCTGTGTTATCCATTCGAGTATGCAGAGATCTGATAACACGCCGTTCTCTTGGTTACGCCTACGTGAATTTTCAACAACCAGCCGATGGTAAGAGTAAATGAACGTTATTTTATATGAAAAGCGTGGTGCTCTCAATTTACTAATGTATATAATCCATATGGAAAAATTATCATGACACATGGTGGTGCAACAATGGCATGTTTCAAATTTTGCTCACGTGTTCTATGCCTTAGAGCTTAACAAATTTCTGGAATGCTTGCTTCTTCAGATAATTTACTTTTTCTATCATTTTAATCATTCAATACTTTTTTTATTGCAAATTTGAAGGTTTTTCAACCAAATGAGAAGGCTTTTTTCATGAACTAATCGCAAATGTTTCCTCAATTTCTAATTAAATTCATTGATATTTTTATTCTTGGCATACCTAATTCATTCAGGATGAAAATATTTCTGTTAACAAATTATATTTGGATATGTCCAAATAAAATGTTCTAAATAATTCAAAAAAATGATGTGGTAGATTATATAATCAAAAATCTCTGAACTCGAGTTTACATTAACTACAGATTGTTATCTATTGGGATCGGAGCAAGTGTATCATTGATAGTGTGTATGTAGAATACACCAAGTGGTTACATTTTCAAATTGTATTTTTTACGCACCATCAAGAAATATCTGTAATTTTTTTTCTCAAGGAATGATGAAAGAATAAGTTTTAATTTGGTATAGTGAATATTTGTTATTCATTAACTGCCAATTTCTAATATTCTTTTTCTCTTGTTAATAGCCGAGCGAGCTTTGGACACCATGAATTTTGATTTGATAAAAGGACGTCCTATAAGAATCATGTGGTCTCAGCGGGATCCCTCTCTAAGGAAGTCTGGGGTTGGAAATGTATTTATTAAGAACTTGGATAGATCTATAGATAACAAGGCTATGTATGATACTTTCTCTGCTTTTGGAAACATTCTTAGTTGCAAGGTTGCTCAAGATGAAAATGGTACTAGTAAAGGTTATGGATTTGTTCATTTTGAAACTGAAGAAGCAGCCAATAAGTCTATTGAGAAAGTTAATGGTATGTTGTTGAATGAGAAGAAAGTCTATGTTGGCCGTTTCATCCCACGCAAAGAAAGAGAGAAGGAACTTGGAGAGAAAGCTAAACTGTTTACTAATGTGTATGTTAAGAATTTTGGAGAAGAACTTTCTGAAGATCAACTGCGTCAAATGTTTGAACAATTTGGCACTATAACAAGCTATAAAATAATGAGTAAAGATGATGGAAAGTCCAAAGGTTTTGGTTTTGTCGCTTTTGAGACCCCAGAGGCTGCTGAAGCTGCTGTGGAAGCTTTAAATGGTAATATTTTAGTGATATATACGTATTTGGATTTCGGTATATTTATTTTATTCTTAAATATCGGTATGAAATTATTCACACCTGACAGGTAATTGAAAAGAAATATTTCATTCTATTATTTAACACCTCAAATTTGTATAGTATGTGCTAGTAACGAAGTCATCATCTACATTGCATACTGATTTGTAGAAATAAAGTTTTTGTGGTCTACAATAATGCAAATTTTAAATTAAACGATTATCTAAATGAATAATAGTCGTGAACGATTGAATATCTTTGGACTGATTCATTGCAAGGAGCACCTGGGGTTACAGCATCCACAACTACGACACTCGAGGCTCCCAAACCAACGTTCGTATCGTTCGGTTACGGGTTCTGTAACTCTAGTAGACTTACACTCTTATGTATATGAGTCGGTTTTGATTTTGTATAATGATATATTATTGTTGAAGGTTGAAAATAGCATTTAGTTTCATGCAGTTGAAAGATTTTGAATTATTTCTTTTTTATAGGAAAAGAACTGGTTGAAGGTAAAGTTCTATATGTGGGAAGAGCTCAGAAGAAAGCTGAAAGGCAGCAAGAGTTGAAAAGACGGTTCGAGGCCTTGAAACTGGAAAGATTGAATAGATATCAAGGGGTGAACCTTTATGTCAAGAATCTTGATGATACCATTGATGACGAACGCCTGCGGAAAGAATTCTCTCCTTTTGGCACCATTACATCTGCTAAGGTAATGATGGAAGAAGGCAGAAGTAAAGGATTTGGATTTGTCTGCTTTTCCTCACCTGAAGAAGCCACTAAAGCAGTCACTGAAATGAATGGTAGGATTGTCGGATCAAAACCACTATATGTGGCTCTTGCCCAGAGAAAGGAGGATAGAAAGGCTCATCTCACTTCCCAATATATGCAACGTATGGCCAATATGCGCATGCATCAAATGGGTCCTTTCATCCAGCCTGGGGCCTCTAGTGGATATTTTGTGCCAACTATACCAGCACCTCAGAGATTTTATGGAGCTGCTCAAGTTGCTCAGATCCGAACAAGCCCAAGGTGGCCAGCTCAGGCGCAAGTGCGGCCCGGGACTCAAGGAGCAGCGGCGGCTTATTCAACTGGCATGCCAAACGCATACAGGGCTGCCACACGTCCGCCAAATCAATCGGCGGCAATGCGCAATAGTATTAGTACTGTCCCGCGTCCTATCACTGGTCAACAGCCACCAAATATCCAAGGTCGTCCACTTGGTGGACAGGGTGTTGTTACAGCCACTGGCAACCGTCCGTCTGCTTTTAAATACACACCTAACATGCGTAACCCGCCACAAGGGCTTGGCATTCCAAATACGACTCCGGTTCAGCAAGCTGTTCATATCCAAGGTCAAGAACCGCTTACAACCACCATGTTGTCTGGAGCAGCACCACAAGAACAGAAGCAAATGCTGGGTGAGCGGCTGTTTCCTCTTATTCAGCGTATGTATTCTGACTTGGCTGGAAAAATCACTGGAATGTTGCTTGAAATTGATAATTCTGAACTCCTACACATGTTGGAGCATAATGAGTCATTGAAAGCCAAGGTTGAAGAAGCAGTTGCTGTCTTGCAGGCTCACCAAGCGAAGCAGCAAGTCGCAACACAAATTAAAAAAGAGTAAAAGCATAATTTAAAATCACATAAAAAAATTGCAAATAAGTCAAAAAAACAATAAACAATTACAATTCTCTTTTTTAGTTCAATAGGAAATATTCATTCTATTCATTAATTTGCAGTATAGTTGGAACTCTAAAATTACCTGTTTCCTCTCTATAATTTTTCTAGTTCCCTTATGAATTTTGAAATATGATTAACCTATTTTGTAATACTGTATCTGACTTTTATTGAACATTTTAGAATATTTTGGTTTATCGGACGTTTTTCTGGGAAAATAAAAGTTTGAAAAAGGCTTTTTTCTTTTCCATGACCCTTGGCCATTCTATGGTCGATAAAACAATGTTCTAATTATAATCATAACAATATGATTTTATTTATGCAAGTCAATTTGGTTGTAATGGTAGACATTTCGAGTGCTCAACAATATAATCAATAGTGTATAAGGGGGCAAACAAATTGTCATGTGGTAAAGAGGAATATCAGACAATTATTGATTTTATCTTTCAGGGTTTATATAATGCAAACGTGGAAACAAATCGTGTAGAATCTAATGAGATGGGTTCAGCTGATTTATTTTGTCACACATATTTTTATTCAATGGGGAAAAATTTCGTGAAGTTCAGTAACTTTAAAAACTGGGAAAAATCATTTTCAAGTTAATTTATTTGGATATTATGTCTAAATTTCTAATTAAAAATGCGGATATTTGGAAGTCATGCCCACATAATTTTTCTCACAGAAACAATGCCTGCTAAATCTATTCAAATAAATACACCATGATACCATATAAGACGGGACCGATCAAAGGATGATTGAGGCTTAGCCACCTTAATTTAAAAAAAATGCATTTATTAAAACCTATTTTCTTACTTCTTCAATATACAGTGGCATTCTAACCTCCGAAATCGAGTCTTTTTCGCAATTTTTCAGAGTTCGAAAAAATTTTGGAAAATCGTATCACAAGAACCGTCGCTGGGATCGAAACGAAAATGTCGCTGTTAGCGTTCTCGAACCCTAGTCTTTCGAAAAAAAATACCCCAAGGCTCCATACCCCGTTGATTATTGAACCACTTGGAGTATTTGAAATATGTGTGCTAAGTAAAAAAAATATGCATTTATTCCCCATAGGAACTCCAATTCAGACAATTCCGAACTGAAACGAATACTCCTGAGCCGATCGCTTTGTGTATGCTCAATTTAATCTTCAAATTAAAATCTTCGTTTCTGTCGTGTAATTTTGTGATGTGCAAATATGACCGCGTTGAATATAATTGCGCTGTTGCATTAATCTAAGAAACTGAAACCGCTCTTCATGTCGTTACATCATGGTACATGGCAATACTTAAATTCGTTGTTGCTTAGCAACCAGACCATAGTGCATTCTCCCCAAATAATAATTTTACATTGTTTCAGCACTATGGCCACAGACGATTGTTTTTTTATGTTGCACACAGCATCTGGATTATTTTGAATGTTCAACGGCAGCTTAAATGTTGAATGAGCTGTTCTGCCTCCATCTAATAAAGTTGCTGCAATGAAAGTTGATGCAACGGCCAATGGGATCCCATTTTCTGATCGTATCTCGGCCAGAAGTAGTGAAATAAGGAATGTTTTGCCAGTTCCACCTGGTGCATCAAAAAAAAAAAGAATCCTCCTTGTCCTGTCGAAACTGCCAGCATGATGCGGTCGTAAATAATTTTTTGTTCATCATTTAGTAGTGGAACATTGCGACTAACAATGTCTGCCATTTCTACAGTATCGTACTGTAGTTCACGATTCATATATGTGTTGCGTAAAGCAGATGCAATTCGATTCGGTGAGCTCATACCGAAATGACTGATTGGCAAATTCACAATAGCAATGAAAAAATCCTCGATAGCAATCAATGCTTCATTGTACATTGCATCACTGAATGATATCGTTAGATCATTGCACTTTGTACGATGTCGACACAATATATCATCCATCAATCATTGAATCTTTGTGATTATACCACAACATTTGTGCTCCGGCCGGGAAACATGTAGTCAGTACTATAGCAAAAAGTAGACGAATTTGTGATCCTGTGCAGTTTAATGCTGCTTCAGCAAGCGTACTGTCCCAATGATTGTCGTCTTCTAGCAAGCCTAGAGCAAGGCATGCATCTTTATACGTAGGATGCTGTTGTCCATCTACCTCACGTATATCTTGAAATGACAATGGCCCGGTGATATTAACCAACAACAGTCGCAGATAAAAGCACTCAGTCTGCCTTGGATTGACTGTATATACACGACCAAAAGTATTTGATTTAAATAAACCGGGGTGCGCATCAACTGGTGTCCCTTGCTTGCGGGGTATCCATTTTTTTGATTGAGCCCATGTAAAATACCGAGGAACTTCAGAGTAGAGAAGTGTTTGTGCGAAGGCACCAAAAGCATCCGCACGATTGCACAGTTCAAACAATTCGGTCAGCGTAGTTTTTGGTGGATTTATAACACGATCAAGCGCTGTATCGTTCGTGAAAAATACGCGCTGGCCGTTTTCAAGGTGGACAGCTAAATGGATAACTGCTGGATCCCGTTCATGAATTGGGAAACCGAAAATACGCCAGACAGCTTCATTGGAACTGACATACCGGCCAATTTGGTAATTCGTAATTTCATCATTCTGATTCAACGGAGGAGAATGTACATTAGTATTGTCAATTCTAAATACAGCCATATCACTCCCTTTATTCACATACTTGCAAATATATTTGATACTCTTTACCGAACTGCATGACTCAACATTAATATGAGCATTGAATGTTTTGCTCAGCAGAGGTGAATATGGTACCACCCAACGATTGTCAATGTCGATGTCTGCGTTGCTGATAGTTTTAATGAAAGATTGTCCGCCATTTTCGGTACTTCTTCGACGATATATTGGATATCCGTCAACATATGTGAGTGTATCGTTAGTGAAACCTTTAGGAGAACGCTTTGTACATTTTCCGTCTATCATGCAAGGTAATGAACGATTCAGATTTCCGCACGGACCATGAATCATGTTTGTAGTAACAATATCAAACAGTAAATGATCAGTAGACGGATCTGGAATCTCTGCAGAAATCAAACTATCGATGTTTTCAGCACGTATTTTGTCGACGAACCAAATTAAAATGTGAGCATGGGGTAATCCACGCTTTTGCCACTCAACTGAATACATCCAA
Organism: Henosepilachna vigintioctopunctata; assembly: GCA_030704895.1. Taxonomy (NCBI): domain Eukaryota; kingdom Metazoa; phylum Arthropoda; class Insecta; order Coleoptera; family Coccinellidae; genus Henosepilachna; species Henosepilachna vigintioctopunctata. The sequence continues at coordinate 5,653,025 of JARQZJ010000125.1, forward strand.
CAACGTGTGGAGACAAATACATGCAATTTTGTAATAAAGCTGATTAAAGACTTCATTTTTTGTTTAAACACACGTGCTGTAATATCATGACGATGTATTGCATTTTGTCCTGGAAATAGCAACGATGTAATTTCCTGCAACTTTGGATTACATGTAAAAGTGATGAAAAGACCCGGTCGTCCATATTCACACACGAAAGTCATAGCATCCTGTATGTATTCCTGCATGTGACGTGAACTACCTACGAACGATGATGGTAAGATAACAGAGTTACCGATTTCGGCAGTGTCAGCGTTGTTCGCAACAGCATCTCGTAAGTGAATATATGCTTCCGCACGCAGCTTCTGTTGATTATATCGCAAGTATCATAGTCGTTCACTTTCTATCTTCAGTTACATGTTGACTATAAATTGTTGGCAAAGCTCACGACATCGTAAAATGATGTCTCGGCCGCGTCTAATCATCAAATGATATGAATAAAAATTCACTGTTCACGATAATTGTTGCTATTATGAAATAATTTGCAATAAAATAATATTGTGACTATAAATTGAGATGTAAGTTATCCTATCTTTCAAGTTGGATCAAAATGCACACGGAATGCAAATCAAATTTAAAATCGGTTTAGTAGTTTAGGAGTCCATCGCGGACAAACACGTGACACGAAATTTTCATATATAAAGATAGATTATTCAGAAGTTACAAATATTAAAATTATCAGAGTTAAAAAAATTCATTCTTTTAATTTTTGGGGATAGAATGTTTGATATTTATTTAAAATATTGTTGCTACTCGTACTAATAAACAAGATCAAAATTATGATATATTATCTTATACGCTGTACTCTTTGAAAAATTTTCAAATATCATTTAAAATTTTTCGAAAACTTTTGACAAATATGAACAAACAGCAATCGTAAATTTATCCTAAAATCTTCCAGAGAAGAAATCTTTAGTTACATTCTAACACAGCCTAACTCTACTTACAAGCCATGAACTAGGAAATCTGGCAACATCCAAGCTAGACCCACAAAAAGAGATGCTGTAATGGCGTTGTAATGGTTTCTGGTCATTGCTGCTGAATAAATCGCTATTTAACGAGAGAAATAACATTCAAATCCAAAAATAAGTTGTAAAAAGTGCTATTGTTTGAAGTTGTGAAGAACAAGCAAAAGAAATTTCTCGCAAATGTCTTATATAAACAGGAATATCTGTTGTGTTTTAAGTTGTGCTTTTTTTGGTTATACCTGGAGAAGTAGAAATAATACCTAACTTTTATCATCTCATAATTGTGTAAAAACGAAAATCCGCGTTTTAGTTGTTGTGCTATTATGTGATGTATAGCGTGTAGAAAGTGCTACTGTGTTTTTTCAGCTACAGACTAAGGAATACCTTTGAAATTTGTATGTAAATAGCTACCGATTACTGATGTTTTGACTGAGTAGTTCAGACATTAACAAAAGCGTTATTTGCTAGAATTGTTCCTTTTTTGTGATTAGTAGAGTTACTTACCCTTTGTTAGATTTAGTAGTTATTTAGAACTAATCTCTTCTAGGTCTTGTTCTTGATATTAGCACAAAAATTAACATGCCAAGTCATTGCTGTGTGCTTGGATGCAAGTCGAACACAAAAGTTACCTCGAGGCCGGCGAACCACCAGTTTCTGTATTTCGTTTTCCATATGATGGAAATCTAATGAATATAATCAATGGCTAAAAAATATTCCTAGGGCATTATGGACCCCCACAAAATATTCTGTAGTTTGCGCCAAACATTTTCCAGAGGGAGCACTTACTAGAGTATGAATACCTTATTCATCGTTTGCTAGATTGATCAACAGAAGGCAAAAAGGCTAGATGGATAAAGTTAAACTCAATTTAAATGCAGTGTCAAGTATTTTTCTTTATTTACCCTTACTTATCAAAAACAGTACACTCTCAAAGAGAATATCCAGCTGAAAGAACCAGCATTGAAGGAACGTTGTGAGAAATTGAATGAAGCCTTTGAAAACTCAGATTCAATTTGTAATTTTGTTGATTTAACATCCAATTATAAATAAAGATTTTAATATGTAAATCGTGGAATATAAAAACTTTTGAAACTAACAGCATTTTTTTACACTCTAGTTTTTCCATCCAACGTAACTGAATGTTCACAAATAAACAGTATACAAATTATTAATCAGATTTTAGTATATTCATATATGTATGTAAATGTTTTTATCAATGAAAATAAACTGTCTCCTAATGATTTTAAATGGATTTTACAACTGAAATTAACTAGATTGTCTCAACTGGAAAATTTGTTGGCTGGTTACAAATATGATATCAGAATCATTCTATCGTCCAAATTATTGTACACATCTCAATAAAGGTTTAAAGGAATTGACGCATTAAACTTACTCTCACCTGAGAATGAAAAATAATGAAATTTATAGCATATTGTCAGTTCTAATTGATAAAGTGAACTTGTTAGTATACATACTAAAAAAACATTTTAATCGCTATAACTCAGACTTAGTTCTTAGAAAAAAAGTGTATTATTGATTTCTATAGATAATTGTATGATCTACAATTTTTGTTAAAACTATTTTTATATACAAAGTACCGTTTCGCTGAAAATTTCTCTGAAAAGGCAATTATTAACATGTAGTAGACCGATGTTCGAAGATCGATCGGTCTACCAGATTTTAACGTGAAAACCTGTCAACATCACAAAACATGCGAGTAGCAATGAAGGTTAAGAATTTATTGAAAGAAACGAAACGACTGAAATGTAGAGATGAGCGATATTTCACTTCACAGTGATTTAATCACTGTGATTTGGAAATCACGAATCACACCTGTGACTACATATTTGAAATCACTGTGACTGTGATTTTCGACCATGTTGTAAATATATGGGTGAAAAATGAAGCGGTAGGTAGCTTCGTGGACGTTCGTGAGGTTTATCGCTACCGCCATCTACATTATCTAGTTAGAACTATAGGAATATTTACATACAGAAAGCTTCTTTGGGTATACAATATTCGGAAAGGGCGTTAATCTCTACGTCAAAAATAATGATTCTAGTTTTGTCTCTTTTAAAATTTGATTTCAACAGTTATAAAAAATTTTGATTAATTATGATAACTAAGATTGGAAATACAATTTCAGAATAATCTTTCTCTTTTATTATATATTTAGATGAGGATTACTTGAGAAATTTTATTTCAATGAAAAAATTTTTATTCTTAATATCTGAGTATATAATGCAAAAATTGAATTAGGAAATGATTGAATTATTTAATTAACATCATATTAAAAAAAAACAAAAACGATTTCATTCATGTTATGAGACAGATAAAAATAATGCTAAAAAAATAATAATAAAAAATAATCTAATAAAGAGATTATTGGATATTTATATGTATATAAATGAAAAGAAAGTTTAATACGGAAGAAAATACAAACAAATGAATAGATCATTGTTATAGTCCGCAATCATGTCGACGGAAGCAGCTCTCTTCAGAACATCGTAGAGAAAATAATTCAATTTTTCAATCAAAAATATTTTATTTAAAAAACAAAAATTTCATATTGTGTTAATTTATTGCACTCTCAGGAATATTATTTTTAAATATGTATATTTTCCTGTTCTGAATTTTTTTTTCGCATAAATTCTATTTCATAAGCTCCACTCAAATATTCAACATTTCGAAAATAAAATATTTGCTTTCGAAGGATAAAAATTAAAATAGTGCTATAGTTAGCATATAAGATTCAATGAATAAATTGTGTATAATATATAACCTCGATCACCGATCGCAATCGCAGGTTATAAATTCACTCACAGTTTAGATCACACTGATTCAGAATCGCCGTGATTTAAAATCGCGGCGATTGAAAATCGCTGTGATTCTAAATCACCCTGAATCACAATCGCTGTGATTGAAAATCGCGGTGATTTAAAATCGCGGTGATTTAAAATCGCTGTGATTCAAAATCGCCGTGATTCAAAATCGCCGTGATTGAAAATCGCTGTGATTCAAAATCGCCGTGATTGAAAATCGCGGCGATTCAGAATCGCCGTGAAATATAATCGCAGTGATTTACAATCGCCGTGAATGAGACTGGCAATCTGAGTTTAGGTCGCGATCGCGCAAGTTGCTATTATAAAATAATTTTTGGGAATATGAATAAACAGAAGAAACTTTAGATGTTACACCCAGTAATTTCTTTTAATTTTCGATTCTTTGTGAAATCATAATTTTTTTATAGAAATTTTTTTCCTGAAAACAGTTTATTAATGTTATTAGGATTTATTACATTATTAGATTATTATTTAGGAACATTATATTTGTGAGTATTATTCGCTAATATTGGTTTTCTGGTAATATTGGTGGTAATTATTGATTTTATGTGAAAAGCAAAATTTTAGTCATTTGCAGGCGAAAAATATTTATTTCAAGTGTGTTAAAAGAAGTATGCTATATTAAATGATTTTCAAACTTTTTCATTCTTCCACAAAAATTATTTCTGATATGATATATTTACTTTATACATTTATATATTATACCTTTGACAAAAGCTGACTAGTTATATTGTTTGTTTAGCTCAATGGTCTACTTTTTATCGATAGATTTGAACACGAATGGGGTTACTATCTTTGTACATTACTTATCATTCAATCACTTAACTTAATCAATAATTTAACAATTTTCAAGTATATGAAATATGAATGATTTAAAAATTTTAATAGGCGTTATCCATAGTATTTTGTTATATTTTTTTGTGAAATCATAATTTTTTAATACTTATATTACTACTAAAAACACATTGCAGGTAAAAATAGCATTTCTATGTTGAATATGATATTTTCAGAGAAGAAGCATGCTATATTATACTACGATTATATTTTATTAAATTGAGAAAAAAATTATTAAAAAATATTTCAATATTTCAAATTAGAATTATATTATTTATAGAATGAACTTTTGAATAAATTGTACCATTTCATTTTGAGATAAATATATATTTTAGGTCAATATACCTTCAGTATATTTGATATTGTCTGAACATTTAGTATATTGGAAGTCTTGAAGATAAAAAAAAGTTCAAGACTTCAAACACGGTTAGTTTATTTCAATGGAAATCTAAAATGTGATCGCAGTCACTACTAAAAATCACTGTGATTTACAAATCACAGTCACTGTGTTCACCGATACTTAAAAATCACTGGATCGCTCATCTCTAATTCAGACCTAACCTAACACGAATGATCCCGAGCAGAGCCGATCTCTTCCAGCCCGCCCGATTCAATCTTCACGTTCAAAACATTTCAGTTTGATCAGAAAAACTTTCGCTTCTTTCGAACATCAAATTGTAAAACCTACGTTGTCACTCGCACGTCATTGTTTTGTGACGTTGACAGATTTCCACGTTGAAACCTTGATTGTGAGAAAATGTATATGAACATTTGAAGGTTAAATATCCATTTTTAATGACTTTTCAGTAGAATTTTTTCATAGCCGGCAACATTGTTTGACAGGACATAACAGCGATCGTTCGAATGAAACTGCGTCTGCGTTTTCTCTTGTGGAGGATTTTGAGATGAATTTACGATTGCTGGTTGTTCAGATTTGTCAAAAGTTTTCGAAAAATTGTAGGAGATATTTGAAAATTCATCAATGAGTACGGTGTATAAAGCGATAAGTATATGATAATATTGATCTTGTTTATTAGTACGAGTAGCAACAATATTTTGAATAAATATCAAATATTCCTGAATATTCAGAGAACCTTACTAATTCAAAATATGTAATTGTGATGTATTGTTCAAACAAAATGTGAATAGAGTCCTGACTTATTATTCAAATATTCAATTGAATTATAAACGACACCTAGTAGAAGAATGTCCTACTTTAGATCCAAATGATCTTTTCTAGATACCTATACTGTGAAAATATATATATTCGTAAAGTATTAATGAGACATTGAATGAAATTTGAAATTAATGAGACTGAATTTGGTTCATTACTTGCAGGTTTTTCATTTATTAATTTCAGTAGTAAGTTCAGTGAAATTCCAGTTACTGTTGTTAGTGTTTATTTTGCCGTTTTTTTATTTTCTAATCTTCTACTTTGTATTATTCCTCCTGATGAAATATTTTGTTAGTTTCTTCACTCAAAATATCAATTTTCAACAAAATATTGCGTTATCAGATCAAAATGATTATTCCAAAATGCTACATAAGAAATAATGAAAACATTAAAATCGGTTGGTAAATTAACTGTGAATCCTTTATTTCCGTTGGAATATTTTATTAAAATCGTTTTAGATGGTCAAAATATTTGTGAAAAACTAAAAATACCAGAAAGCCTTTTAAGAAATGTAGGTTTCCCCATTTCTGTTGAGTTGATCGAAGAATTCAAATAATTCTAACCTAACACGAACACTCCCGAGCAAAGCCGAACGCTTTCTCTCCACCCGATCCAATCTTCACATTCAAATCATTTCAGTTCTATCAGAAAATCTTTCGTTCATTTCAAACATCAAATTGTAAAACCTTCGTTGCCACTTGCACGTGATTGTTTTGTGACGTTGACAGATTTTTACGTTAAAAACTTGATTGTGAGAAAATGTATATGAACATTTGAAGGTTAAATATCCAATTTTAATGACTTTTCAGTAAAATATTTTTATCGCCGGCAACATTGTACGACTGGACGTTTTCATGCGATCGTTGGAAGGAAACTGCAGACTGTTTATCTTCTAGAAGATTTTAAGATGAATTTGCGATTACTGGTTGTTCAGATTTGTCAAAGGTTTTCGAAAAATTGTAAAAGATATTTGAAAATTCCTCAATGTGTACGGTGTATGCGATGATATATGATAATTTTGATATTGGTTATTAGTAGGTATGAGTAGCAATAATATTTTAAATGAATATTAAACATTCTATTCCCAAAAAAAGTGATAAATGAATTTTTTAATTCTTATAAATTCAATTTTTGTAACTTATGAATAATATTTACTATTATTTAATGTTAAAACTATTCAAATTGAAATATTATGACTATATGATGAAATATTTATAATATCTTCGTTTTTAATTATGATAAATTAGCTTCATAATAATTGTTATCAGATCAAAATGGAACATAAGAAATAATGAAATCATTTTAACATAAAAGTTATCCGGTTGGTAAATTAACTGTAAATCCTTTATACCCGTTGGAATATTTCAGTGAAATCATTTTAAATAGTCAAAATATTTGTGAAAAATTTAAAATACTTGAAATTTCTGTTGAGTTGATCCAAGAATTTAAACAATTCTAACCTGACACGAACACTCCCGAGCAGAGCCGAACGCTTTCTGACGGCCCGATTCAATCTGCACATTAAAAACATTTCATTTCTATCAGAAAATCTTTCGTTCGTTTCAAACATCAAATTCTAAAACCTTCGTTACCACTCGCATGTGATATTTTTGCGATGTTGACAGATTTCCACGTTAAAACCTTGATTGTGAGAAAATGTATATGAACATTTGAAGGTTGTATAACCATTTTTAATGACTTTTTAGTAGAATTTTTTTATCGCCGGCAACATTGTTGGACTGGACGTTTTCATGCGATCGTTTTAAGGCAATAGAAGTGCAGACTGTGTTTGCTCTTTTAGAAGATTTTAAGATGAATATGCGATTACTGGTTGTTCAGATTTGTCAAAAGTTTTCGAAAAATTGTAATAGATATTTGAAAATTCCTCAATGAGTACGGTGTATGAGATGATATATGATAATTTTGATCTTGGTCATTAGTATAAGTAGCAATAATATTTTGAATAAATATCAAACATCACCCAAAAAGAGATAAATGAATTTTTAACTCTTATAAATTCAATTTTTGGAATTTATGAATAATGTTTACAATAATTTAATTGTTTCAACTATTCAAATTGAAATATTATGACTATATGATGAGCTATTTATAATATCTTCGTTTTTAATTATGATACATTAGCTTCATAATAATTTTTCCTTCATTAATTACCGATATTTCATTGGTTCATGAATTCTAGTTATAAATTTAGTTAATTGAAAGAAATTATAATAACTGATTAATTTGTAGTTAATCGTAAAAGACAACTATATATTTTCTTCTTTACAATACTTTCCTGTTTTTCCTTCTACACGAATGTCTTATTGTTTTCTTCAGGCGAAGTGTTAATTTTCATCGAAACCTAAACTAATCAAAATGATCATTCCAAAATATTACATTTCAAAAATGAAATTGTTTCAACATAAAAGCTTAGCGTTAACTGAGTCTACTGTAAATCTTTTCATTCCTTCGAAATATTCATTACGAATCACTTTTGTTAATGAAAATCTATGTGAAAAATAAAGAATATGATAACTTCTATTATTAATGTATGTTTCGATATATGTTGAACTTATCCAATATGTAATTCAAACAATTTCAACCTAAAACGAATGTTCCCGAGCATAGCCGAACGCTCCCAGCCTGCCCGATTCAATCTTCAAACTCGAATCATTTCAGTTCTATCAGAAAAGCTTTCGTTAATTTCAAACATCAAATTGTAAAACCTTCCTTGCCACTCGCATGTGATTGTTTTGTGGCGTTGACAGATTTTCACGTCAAAACCTTGATTGTCAGAAGATGTATATGAACATTTGAAGGTTAAATATCCATTTTTAATGACTTTTCAGTAGAATTTTTTTATAGCCGGCAACATTGTTAGACTGAACGTATATAGCAATCGCCTGAATGAAACTGCAGACTGCATTTTCTCTTCTTGGCGTTTTGAAGATGAATTTAAGATTGCTGGTTTTTCCGAAAAATCGTTAATGACTAAGCTAAGGTGTTTGAAATGGTATCTGATAATTTTTATATTGTTTTTTAGTACGAATAGCAATATTATTTCAAATATCAAATATTCTTTTCTCAGAAAAAAAGAATGAATTAATTTGGTCATTCAAATCAATTTGATTTTTGAATGCTTACAATAATTTTGTGTTGAGATTAGTCAAATTGAAATATTTGGTTATAGAGAAAATACAGTTTGTTTTCTATCACTGTATTTATTATTTTGTGACTGCCGTTTCTTAGTATTACTACATTTTCAAGCATATTGATACAAAAATTCAAAGTGTTTGATTAAAAGGACTTATATGTACAAGAAAAAAATGTATTTTTTTCTATAATACTTTGCATTATTACAAACTGACTGACGAATCCAGAATATTCAAAATATTCTGATAAAAGTATGATGGAATATTTGAGAAAAGTTTTATAATTCATGACTTATTTTGTTAATCAATTCGGTTTCTTAATTTTGATTTTTATAAATTCATTTATTTCATTAGTAAGTTCATTCAATTTTCAGTATACGTTGTTAGTATTTATTTAGCCATTTTTGTATTTTCTAATCTTCAAGTTACTATTTTTCCTTCTCTGGAATATTTTGTCGTGTTCTTCTACCAAAATATTAATTCTCAACAAAATTTTGCATAATCAGATTAAAATGATCATTCGAAAATACTGCATTCAAAAGAATATAATTGTCTTAGTATAAAAGTTTTACGGTCGTTGAATAAGCTGTGAATATTTTTATTCCTTTCAGAAAATGTCTTTCTAATCACTTAAAATAATCAAAATAGAAAAATACGATAAATCTTCATATCTTCATGTTTCCAAGTCGTGTTGAGTTTATCACGAATGCTCCCGAGCAGAGCCGAATTTATTTATTTCATTAGTAAGTTCATTCAATTTTCATTATACGTTGTTAGTATTTATTTAGCTATTTTTATATTTTCTAATCTTCAAGTTTGTATTTTTCCTTCTTCTGAAATATTTTATCGTGTTCCTTTGCCAAAATATTAATTCTCAACAAAATCTTGCATAATCAGATTCAAATGATCATTCGAAAATACTGCATTGCAAAGAATATAATTGTCTTAGTATAAAAGTTTTACGGTCGTTGAATAAGCTGTGAATATTTTTATTCCTTTCAGAAAATTTCTTTCTAATCACTTAAAATAATCAAAATTGAAAAATACGATAAATCTTTATATCTTCAAGTTTCCATTTCGTGTTGAGTTTATACAAGAATTAAGACAATTCTAACCTGACACGAATGCTCCCGAGCAGAGCCGACTGCTTTTACCCGCCCGATTCAATCTTCACAATCAAAACATTTCTGTTTTATCGGAAAAGCTTTCGCTTCTTTCAAACATCAAATTCTAAAACCTTCGTTGCCACTCGCATGTCATTGTTTTGTGACGTTGACAGATTTCCACGTTAAAACCTTGATTGTGAGAAATTTGAAGGTTAAATATGCATTTTCTATGACATTTCAGTAGAATTTTTTTATAGCCGGCAACATTGTTGGACTGGACGTTTACAGGGATCGTTGGAATGAAACTGCAGACTGCATTTTCTCTTCTTGTCGATTTGAAGATGAATTCACGATTGCTGGTTGTTCCGAAAAATCGTTAATGACTAAGGTGTATGAAATATGATATCTGATAATTTTGATATTGTTTCTTAGTACGAATAGCAATATTATTTGAAATATGAAATATACTTTTCTCAGAACAAAGAATGAATTAATTTGATTTACTCAAATCAATTTGATTTTTGAATGAGTAATGTTTACAATATTTTTGTGGTCAGACTATTTAAATTGAAATATTTTGTTATAGAGAAAATACAGTTTGTTTTGTATCACTTTATATATTATTTTGCGACTGCTGTTTCGTAGTATTACCTCATTTTCAAACAAATTGATAAAAAAAATCAAATTGATTGAATAAAAGGATTTAATATGTTTAAGAAAAAAAGTGTATTTTTATCTATAATACAAACTGACTGACGAATTCACAATATTCAACATATTTTGATAAAGGTATGATGGAATATTTGGAAAAGGTTTCACAATTCATGATTCATTTTTTTAATCAATTTGGTTCATTAATTTTGATTTTCATAAATTTATTTATTCCAATAGTAAGTTCATTCAATTTTCATTATACGTTGTTAGTATTTATTTACCGTTTTTATATTTTCTAATCATCAAATTCGTATGTTCAAATTCTTCTGAAATATTTTGTCGTGTTCTTCTGCCAAAATATTAATTCTCAACAGAATATTGCAAAATCAGATCAAAATGATCATTCGAAAATACTACATTTCAAATAATATAATTGTCTTCGTCTAAAAGCTCAACGGTCACTGAATAAACTGTGAATCTTTTTATTCCCTTCAGAATATTTCTTTATAATCCCTTAAAATAATCAAAATAAAATACGAGAAATCTTTATAAGATCTCCAAGTTTCCATGTCGTGTTGAGTTTATTCGAGAATTCAAACAATTCTAACCTGACACGAATGCTTCCGAGTAGAGCCGAACGCTTCCTGCCCGCCCGATTCAATCTGCACATTCAAATCATTTCAGTTCTATCCTATCAGAAAAGCTTTCGTTAATTTCAAACATCAAATTGTAAAACCTTCGTTGCAACTCGCATGCGATTGTTTTGCGACGTTGACAGGTTTTCACGTTAAAACCTTGAATGTGAGAAGATGTATATAAACATTTGAAGGTTAAATATGGATTTTTAATGACTTTCCAGTAGAATTTTTTTATAGCCGGCAACATTGTTCAACAAGATATTTATATGCGATCCTTCAAATGAAACTGCACCTTGTTTTCTCTTCTGGGCGATTTTAGATGAATTTACGATATCTGATTGTTCAGATTTTCCAAATGTTTTTGAAAAATCACAAATGATATTCGAAAATTACTTAATTAGTATACAGCTTTCAAAACAATTATGATAATTTGGATTTTGTTCATTAGTTAATTAGTAATTTTTTCCAAAAAAAAAAGAACAAATGATTTTGGTAAATTTAATTTATAACTCATGAGAAATGTGTTCTATAATTTGATGTTGAGACTATTCAAATAAAAATATTTATTTTTTCTGTGTTGTTATACAGGAAATACAGTTTGTTTTTATCAATATACTAGCTGACCCGGCGAACTTTGTTCCACCTAAGAGGCAATAAATGAGCAGACTTTCGATTTTATCAAGGGCAATTGTTTATTTGGATAATTAATGTAAATTAAAAATGCAAGTATCGTATTTTAATGATTGGCAATGTATTTTAGTGCATGGATTCCACTGTTTAGTGAAGCATCTTGTGATAGACGCCATTTTTCGTTTTATTATCAGGTGCAAGAAAAAAAAACGCAAATGGTCCTCCGATCCGTGAACATGCCACATATACTCCGAATTGACCATGGGAAAACATAGATTTTTTAGACTCAGACCACAAACTTTTAATCATTGGTCGTGTGATTTGTTTAATGTCATGGCGAATGCAAGTCAGATCGGAAATTGAAGTCGTTTAAACTCAAACGGCATGTCAGTCGGGATCCTTGGAATGAGAACTTCCTCACCTTCGAATTTTTTTTTGAGTATCGTCGCGTAAATCACATTGTTCATCAATTTCTTTATCACCAAACGCGTTCCGTTGCACAGTTTTGGTTGGTTTATGTTTCGAAGCATGATTACTACGGAGCCAACCTTTAGTCGTAAATTGTGGGGTGGTAATCCCGGCACATCCAAGGAGTTTAAAAATTGCTCGCTCTCTCAACCATTCCTTATTTTTGTGTTTAGTAATGATTCTTGGGAATACTTTGTTGATAAGTTCGTCTTTTGATGAGACAAAGTTACAGAAATTCTAAGTACTCGACCATTACCGATAGTCAGTAATTTCTCAGAGAAATCTTCAGCAGATGTATCGTTCTGCAATGCAACTCCAAAACATCTTCATTGATTGCGTAGATTTTCCAATGTTCGGTGAAGTGCTTCCAATGCACGTTTATTTTTTGGGCATTCGTCCCAGATGCTGATTTTTGATTCTAATAAAACTTTGGCAATTGCGGAGTGTTTTGCAATATTACATGTTAGTTCTTCAATAGTTTGAAGATTTAACGGATATTTTAATGCTGAATGAGTCATCCGTACGCCATCCTTCTAACAATGTAATGTGGCTGCTATTCCAGAAGAAGCAAACTGCAACCTCAATGTTGGATCTCGCACTAACAGTGGCTGAAACTACTGACATGAGGAATGTCTTACCAGTTCCACCAGGAGTATCCAGGAAATATAAACCACCATTTCCATCATCAATTGCGTTCATCATTGTATCATCCTCATGTTGGTGATTCAACAGGGGTACTTTCGTTTGAACTATTAAATCTAATTCCTGGTGATCATATTCGAGTCAACGAAAAAGTTCCCGTTCAAATTCTTGATTAAATGCGTAATTCATTTCACGATTTGTCGCTTTCATTCTAAACTGACTAATAAATTACCGAACATGAAGTAACACATGTCTTCGATCAATATCAAAGCCTGATTATGTATCTACTCATTCATCTGAAGGTCGGGATTTCTTTTACTGACACGAATTTGATGTAAACTGCCTTCCGACATAATTATCCTTGCTATGGTATATCCGTTTTCTTATACCACGTATTACGTCACGTCCCACGGGAACGTGACAAAAAGTATCCTATGTCCTTCTCCTGGTTCTAAGCTGCCCTCTGACCAATTTTCAGCCAAATCAGTTCAGCTGTTCTCGAATTATAAATGTGTAACTAACACGACTTTCTTTTATATATAGAAATATTAATAACAAAATTTGCGAAAATTTTCAAAGAACAGCCTCAGAAGTGTCATTGACCTAAATTTAACAATTAATTGAAAATATTTTGAAAGAATATAATGTGTTTTGTTTTCAATACAGCAATTGTTCTTTATATGAATTGAATATTCGATTGCTTTATAATTATGTTCAATATATGTGTATTGAATGAAATTAGTGAAAACTTTTGTCATTGAAGTAAAAAAAGCTAAGCTTGGATCAGCCGGGACCGAACCCGAGCCTCCCGCGTGACAGTAGAACATTCTACCACAGAACCAGTGATGCTTACTATTTTGTGCTAAAAAAGTATGATTTCAACCAACTCATACAACCTTTCATAGTGACTGACGTTTCTTGTCAAGTTACACGGGAACGCTGTCGAACGGGACAAAAAGTATCCTATGTCCGTCTCCTGGCTCTAAGCTACCTCCCCACCAATTTTCAGCCATATCGGTACAGCCGTTCTTGAGTTATAAGTGGTGTAACTAACACGACTTTCTTTTTATATATATAGATTTATTTTTACGACCGCAGTTTCGTAGTATTACTACATTTTCAAGCACATTAGTAAAGAAATTGATATTGTTTGGAAATAAGTGGGTACTAATAATACCTACGAGTAAAAAAAATTAATTTTTCTCTATAATATTTTGAATTATCACAAACTAGTAGGTTCAATCAGTTTTCAATATGTTTACTTTGTTAGGGTTTATTTTGTTCTGTATTTTTCATTCTGCTGAAAACTTTTCTTCAGCCGATAATATTAATTTTCAATGAAATATTGTTTAATGGGATAAAAATGAGCCTTATTAGAAAACATTACGTTCGGAAAAATTTGAATCGTTTTAAAATGAAAGCTTTGCGATCGTTAAATTAATTTATAAAGTTTTTTTCTCTCAGAATAATTTCTTTGTATCACTTTTAATAATCAAAATATTTGTGAAAAATAAAAAATACATGCATTTCTCTGATTAATTCAAGAGTTCCCACAATTCTAACCTAAAACGAACACTCCCGAGCAGAGCCGATTGCTTCTACCCGCCCGATTCAATCTTCCCATTCAAACCACTTCAGTTCTATCAGAAAAGCTTTCGTTTCTTTCGAATATCAAATTCTAAAACCTTCGTTGCCACTCGCATGTGATTGTTTTGTGACGTTGTCAGATTTTCACGTTAAAACCTGGAGTGTGAGAAATTGTATTAGTACATTCACGGTATAATATCCATTTGTAATGACTTTTCAGTAAAATTTTTTTCTCCGGCAACGTTGTTCGATTGACGTTTGTATGCCATCCTTGAAGGAAACTGCAGCGTTCTCTTCTTGGCGATTTGAAGATGGTTTTAGGATTGCTGCTTGTTCAAAAGAATTGTTAATGACTGAGGTGTATAAGAAGGTTATCTGATAATATTGTTTCTTAGTACGAGTAGCAATATTATTTTAAATAAATATCAAATATTCTTGTCCCAGAAAAAAAAGGAATTAATTTGGTTTACCTCAATCAATTTAATGTTTGAATGCCTAATGTTTACAATAATTTTATGTTTAGAATTCAAATTGAAATACTTTGTTATGGAGAAAATACAGTTTGATTTTTTCAATATATTTATTATTTTGCGACTCCAGTATATCGTAGTATTAATACATTTTCCAGCATTTTGATAAAGATATTCAAATTGTTTGTATACTTGATATGTGTAAGGAAAAAAAGTGTATTTCTTTCTATAATACTTTGCACCATTACAAACTGACTGACGAATTTACAATATTCAAAATATTTTGATAAAAGTATGATGGAATATTTGGAAAAAGTTTTATAATTTATCTCTCATTTTGTTAATCAATTCGGTTTCTTAATTTTGATTTTTATAAATTCATTTATTTCATTAGTAAGTTCATTCAATTTTCAGTATACGTTGTTAGTATTTATTTAGCCATTTTTGTATTTTCTAATCTTCAAGTTACTATTTTTCCTTCTTCTGGAATATTTTGTCGTGTTCTTCTGCCAAAATATTAATTCTCAACAAAATTTTGCATAATCAGATTAAAATGATCATTCGAAAATACTGCATTCAAAAGAATATAATTGTCTTAGTATAAAAGTTTTACGGTCGTTGAATAAGCTGTGAATATTTTTATTCCTTTCAGAAAATGTCTTTCTAATCACTTAAAATAATCAAAATAGAAAAATACGATAAATCTTCA
Organism: Henosepilachna vigintioctopunctata; assembly: GCA_030704895.1. NCBI lineage: Eukaryota > Metazoa > Arthropoda > Insecta > Coleoptera > Coccinellidae > Henosepilachna > Henosepilachna vigintioctopunctata. Next base: position 5,668,939 of record JARQZJ010000125.1, read on the forward strand.
TATCTTCATGTTTCCAAGTCGTGTTGAGTTTATCACGAATGCTCCCGAGCAGAGCCGAACGCTTCCTGCTGCCCGATTCAATCTTCACGTTCAAAACATTTCAGTTTGATCAGAATAATTTTCGCTTCTTTCAAACATCAAATTCTAAAACCTTCATTGCCACTCGCATGTGATTGTTTTGTGACGTTGACAGATTTTAACGTTAAAACCTTGATTGTCAGAAAATGTATATGAACATTTGAAGGTTAAATATCCATTTTCAATGACTTTACAGTAGAATTTTTTTATTGCCGGCAACATTGTTCGACTGGACGTTTTCATGCGATCGTTTTAAGGCAAGTGCAGACTGTTTCTCTTCTGTGCGATTTTAAGATGAATTTGCGATTACTGGTTGTTCAGATTTGTCAAAAGTTTTCTAAAAATTGTAATAGATATTTGAAAATCCCTCAATGAGTACGGTGTATGAGATGACGTATGATAATTTTGATCTTGGTATAAGTAGCTATAATATTTTGAATGAATATCAAACATCACCCAAAAAAAGAGATAAATGAATTTTTAACTCTTATAAATTTAATTTTTGGAACTTATGGATAATGTTTACAATAATTTAATTGTTTCAACTATTCAAATTGAAATATTATGACTATATGATGAGATATTTATAATATCTTCGTTTTTAATTATGATTTTTTCCTTCATTAAAAGCCGATATTTCATTGGTTCATGAATTCTAGTTATATATTTGGTTAATTGAAAGAAATTATAATAAGTGATTAATTTGTAGTTAATCGTAAAAGACAATTATATATTTTCTTCTTTACAATACATTTCTGTTTTTCCTTCTACACGAATGTCTTATTGTTTTCTTCAGACGAAGTGTTATTTTTCATCGAAACCTAAACTAATCAAAATGATCATTCCAAAATATTACATTCGAAAAATGAAATTGTTTCAACATAAAAGCTTAGCGTTAGCTGAGTCGACTGTAAATCTATGTGAAAAATAAAGAATATGATAATTTCTATAATTAATGTAGGTTTCGATATGATTTGAACTTATTCAATATGTAATTCAAACCCAAAACGAATGTTCCCGAGCATAGCCGATCGCGTCTTTGCCGCCCGATTCAATCTTCACATTCAAATCATTTCAGTGCTTTCGTTTCTTTCAACATCAAATTGTAAAACCTTCGTTGCCACTCGCATGTGATTGTTTTATGATGTTGACAGATTTCCACTTAAAAACCTGGAATGTCAGAAAATGTATACATTTGAAGGTTAAATATCTATTTTTAATGACTTTTTACTAAAAATTTCTTATCGTCGGCAACATTGTTCGGCTGTACGTTTACATGCGATCGTTGGAAGGAAACTGCACACTGCATTTTGTCTTCTGGAGGATTATGAGATGAATTTACGATTGCTGGTTGTTCATATTCGTCAATTTTTTCTAAAAATTGTAAATGATATTAGAAAATTCCTCAAAGAGTCCAATATTATGAGATAATACATGATAATTTTGATTTTGTTTATGAGTACGAGTAGCAATAATATTTTGAATGAATATCAAACATTCTATTCCCAAAAAATGAAATAAATGATTTTTTGAACAATCTTTTGATAAACTTTCTAATGAATTTCGTTTCATTTGTTTTCGGATTTCATTGTTTATGAATTTTTTCATAAAATTTGGTTAATTGGAAAAATTAAAATATGTGATATTTTATCGTTAATCGTAAGAGACAATTTTATATTTCATACTTTCCAATACTTTTTTATTTTTTTCTACATTTCGTTTTGTTTTCTTCAGACAAAATCTCAATTTCTAACAAAATCTTACCGAATCAGTTCAAAATGATCGTTCGAAAACATTACATACGAAAAAATTAAATTGTTTTAACATAAAGCTTTCAGTTTGCTCATTGAACTTTGAATCTTTTTTTTCTCGTCGGAATATTCATTTCGAATCACTTTTGTTAACCAAAATCTATGTGAAAAATGAAGAATATGAAAATTCATATAATTAGTCTAGGTTTCGATACGAGTTGTGAACTTATCCAATATGTAATTCAAACAATTCCAACCTAAAACGAATGTTCCCGAGCATAGCCGATCGCGTCTTTGCCGCCCGATTCAATCTTCACATTCATTTCATTTCAGTTCTATGAGAAAAGCTTTCGTTTCTTTCAAACATCAAATTCTAAAACCTTCCTTGCCACTCGCATGTGATTGTTTTGTGACGTTCACAGATTTTCACGTTAAAACCTTGATTGTGAGAAAATGTATATGAACATTTGAAGGTTGAATATCCATTTTTAATGACATTTCAGTAGAATTTTTTTATAGCCGGCAACATTGTTGGACTGGACGTTTATAGCGATGGCTTGAATGAAACTGCAGACTGCATTTTCATTCTGCAGATGAATTTAAGATTGCTGGTTGTTCCGAAAAATCGTTAATGACTAAGCTAAGATGTTTGAAATGGTATCTGATAATTTTGATACTGTATTATCAATAATAATCAATTGTATTAGCAATATTATTACAAATATCAAATATTCTTTTCTCAGAAAATAGAATGAATTAATTTCAATTAATCAATTTGATTTTTGAATGCTTACAATAATTTTGTGTTGAGATTAGTCAAATTGAAATATTTGGTTATATAGAAAATACAGTTTGTTTTCTATCATTTATTATTTTGTGACTGCCGTTTCGTAGTATTACTACATTTTCAAGCATATTGATAAAAAAATTCAAATTGTTTGAATAAACGGACTTAATATGTATAAGAAAAAAATGTATTTTTTTCTATAATACTTTACATTATTACAAACTGACTGACGAATCCAGAATATTCAAAATATTTTGATAAAAGTATGAAGGAATGTTTGGAAAAATTTTCATAATTGATGATTCATTTTTTCAATGAATTCGGTTCATTAATTTCGATTTTCATAAATTTATTTATTTCATTAGTAAGTTCATTCAATTTTCATTATACGTTGTTAGTATTTATTTCGTCGCTTTTATATTTTCTAATCTCCAAGTTTGTATTTTTCCTTCTACTGAACTATTTTGTATTGTTCTTCTGCCAAAATATTAACTCTCAACAAAATCTTGCATAATCATATTGAAATAATCATTCGAAAATACTGCATTCCAAATAATATAATTGTCAAATAAAATAATATAATTTATATAAAAGCTTTACGGTCGCTGAATAAGCTGTCAATATTTTTATTCCCTTCAGAAAATTACTTTCTAATCACTCAAAATAATAAAAATTGATAAATACGATAAATCTTTATAAGATCTGCAAGTTTCCATGTCGTGTTGAGTTTATTCAAGAATTCATACCTAACCTAACACGAATGATCCCGAGCAGAGCCGATCTCTTCCAGCCCGCCCGATTCAATCTTCACGTTCAAAACATTTCAGTTTGATCAGAAAAACTTTCGCTTCTTTCGAACATCAAATTGTAAAACCTTCGTTGTCACTCGCACGTCATTGTTTTGTGACGTTGACAGATTTCCACGTTGAAACCTTGATTGTGAGAAAATGTATATGAACATTTGAAGGTTAAATATCCATTTTTAATGACTTTTCAGTAGAATTTTTTCATAGCCGGCAACATTGTTTGACTGGACATAACAGCGATCGTTCGAATGAAACTGCAGTCTGCGTTTTCTCTTCTGGAGGATTTTGAGATGAATTTACGATTGCTGGTTGTTCAGATTTGTCAAAAGTTTTCGAAAAATTGTAGGAGATATTTGAAAATTCATCAATGAGTACGGTGTATAAAGCGATAAGTATATGATAATATTGATCTTGTTTATTAGTACGAGTAGCAACAATATTTTGAATAAATATCAAATATTCTTGAATATTCAGAGAACCTTACTAATTCAAAATATGTAATTGTGATGTATTGTTCAAACAAAATGTGAATAGAGTCCTGACTTATTATTCAAATATTAAATTGAAATCTAAACGACACCTAGTATAATAATGTCCTACTTTAGATCCAAATGATCTTTTCTAGATATACTGTGAAAATATATATATTCGTAAAGTATTAATGAGACATTGAATGAAATTTGAAATTGATGAATCTGAATTTGGTTCATTACTTGCAGGTTTTTCATTTATTAATTTCAGTAGTAAGTTCAGTGAAATTCCAGTTACTGTTGTTAGTGTTTATTTTGCCGTTTTTTTATTTTCTAATCTTCTACTTTGTATTATTCCTCCTGATGAAATATTTTGTTAGTTTCTTCACTCAAAATATCAATTTTCAACAAAATATTGCGTTATCAGATCAAAATGATTATTCCAAAATGCTACATAAGAAATAATGAAAACATTAAAATCGGTTGGTAAATTAACTGTGAATCCTTTATTTCCGTTGGAATATTTTATTAAAATCGTTTTAGATAGTCAAAATATTTGTGAAAAACTAAAAATACCAGAAAGCCCTTTAAGAAATGTAGGTTTCCCCATTTCTGTTGAGTTGATCGAAGAATTCAAATAATTCTAACCTAACACGAACACTCCCGAGCAAAGCCGAACGCTTCCTGCTGCCCGATTCAATCTGCACATTCAAATCATTTCAGTTCTATCAGAAAATCTTTCGTTCATTTCAAACATCAAATTGTAAAACCTTCGTTGCCACTCGCATGTGATATTTTTGCGATGTTGACAGATTTCCACGTTAAAACCTTGATTGTGAGAAAATGTATATGAACATTTGAAGGTTGTATAACCATTTTTAATGACTTTTCAGTAGAATTTTTTTATCGCCGGCAACATTGTTCGACTGGACGTTTTCATGCGATCGTTTTAAGGCAAGTGCAGACTGTTTCTCTTCTAGAAGATTTTAAGATGAATTTGCGATTACTGGTTGTTCAGATTTGCCAAAAGTTTTCGAAAAATTGTAATAGATATTTGAAAATCCCTCAATGAGTACGGTGTATGAGATGATATATGATAATTTTGATCTTGGTCATTAGTATAAGTAGCAATAATATTTTGAATAAATATCAAACATCACCCAAAAGAAGAGATAAATGAATTTTTGACTCTTATAAATTTAATATTTGGAACTTACGAATAATGTTTATAATAATTCAATTGTTACAACTATTCAAATTGAAATATTATGACTATATGATGAGATATTTATAATGTCTTCGTTTTTAATTATGATAAATTAGCTTCATAATAATTTTCCTTTCATTAACTTCCGATTTTTCATTGGTTCATGAATTCTAGTAATAAATTTAGTTAATTGAAAGAAATTATAAAGAGTGATTATTTTGTAGTTAATCGTAAAAGACAATTATATATTTTCTTCTTTACAATACATTTCTATTTTTCCCTCTTCACGAATGTCTTATTGTTTTTTTCAGACGAAGTGTTAATTTTCAACGAAACCTAAATTAATAAAAATGATCATTCCAAAATATTACATTCGAAAATTGAAATTGTTTCAACATAAAAGCTTAGCGTTAGCTGAATCGACTGTAAATCTTTTCATTCCTTCGAAATATTTATTACTAATCACTTTTGTTATTTGAAATCAATGTGAAAAATAAAGAATATGATAATTTCTATAATTAATGTAGGTTTCGATATGTGTTGAACTTATTCAATATATAATTCGAACCCAAAACGAATGTTCCCGAGCATAGCCGATCGCGTCCTTGCCGCCCGATTCAATCTTCACATTCAAATCATTTCAGTGCTTTCGTTTCTTTCAAACATCAAATTCTAAAACTTTCGTTGCCACTCGCATGAAATTGTTTTATGAAGTTGACAGATTTCCACCTAAAAACCTGGAATGTCAGAAAATGTATACATTTGAAGGTTGAATATCTATTTTTAATGACTTTTTACTAAAAATTTCTTATCGTCGGCAACATTGTTCCGCTGTACGTTTACATCCGATCGTTGGAAGGAAACTGCATACTGCGTTTTGTCTTCTGGAGGATAATGAGATGAATTTACGATTGCTCATATTTTGTTTTGTCGGTTGTGTTCAATTCAACGGTTGTTCATATTTGTCAATTTTTTCTAAAAATTGTAAATGATATTAGAAAATTCCTCAAAGAGTCCAATATATGAGATAATACATGATAATTTTGATTTTGTTTATGAGTACGAGTAGCAATAATATTTTGAATGAATATCAAACATTCTATTCCCAAAAAATGAAATAAATGATTTTTTGAACAATCTTTTGATAAACTTTCTAATGAATTTCGTTTCATTAGTTTTCGAGATTTCATTGTTTATGAATTTTTTCATGAAATTTGGTTAATTGAAAAAATTAGAATATGTGATATTTTATCACAGAGACAATTTTATATTTCATACTTTCCAATACTTTTCTATTTTTTATCTACATTTCTTCTTGTTTTCTTCAGACGAAATCTGAATTTCTAACAAAATCTTACCAAACCAGTTCAAAATGATAGTTCGAAAACATCACATACGAAAAAATAAAATTGTTTTAACATAAAGCTTTCAGTTTGCTCATTGAACTTTGAATCTTTTTTTTCCTGCCGGATTATTCATTTCGAATCACTTTTGTTAATCAAAATCTATGTGATAAATAAAGAATATGAAAATTCATATAATTAGTCGAGGTTTCGATACGAGTTATACTTATCCAATAGGTAATTCAAACAATTCCAACCTAAAACGAATGTTCCCGAGCATAGCCGAACTCTCCCAGTCCGCCCGATTCTATCTTCAAACTCAAATCATTTCAGTTCTATCAGAAAAGCTTTCGTTTCTTTCAAACATCAAATTGTAAAACCTTCATTGCCACTCGCATGTGATTGTTTTGTGACGTTGACAGATTTTAACGTTAAAACCTTGATTGTCAGAAAATGTATATGAACATTTGAAGGTTAAATATCCATTTTCAATGACTTTACAGTAGAATTTTTTTATAGCCGGCAACATTGTTGGACTGGACGTTTATAGCGATGGCTTGAATGAAACTGCAGACTGCATTTTCTCTTCTTGGCGATTTGAAGATGAATTTAAGATTGCTGGTTGTTCCGAAAAATCGTTAATGACTAAGCTAAGATGTTTGAAATGGTATCTGATAATTTTGATACTGTATTATCAATAATAATCAATTGTATTAGCAATATTATTACAAATATCAAATATTCTTTTCTCAGAAAATAGAATGAATTAATTTCAATTAATCAATTTGATTTTTGAATGCTTACAATAATTTTGTGTTGAGATTAGTCAAATTGAAATATTTGGTTATATAGAAAATACAGTTTGTTTTCTATCATTTATTATTTTGTGACTGCCGTTTCGTAGTATTACTACATTTTCAAGCATATTGATAAAAAAATTCAAATTGTTTGAATAAACGGACTTAATATGTATAAGAAAAAAAATGTATATTTTTCTATAATACTTTACATTATTACAAACTGACTGACGAATCCAGAATATTCAAAATATTTTGATTAAAGTATGAAGAATGTTTGGAAAAATTTTCATAATTGATGATTCATTTTTTCAATGAATTCGGTTCATTAATTTCGATTTTCATAAATTTATTTATTTCATTAGTAAGTTCATTCAATTTTCATTATACGTTGTTAGTATTTATTTCGTCGCTTTTATATTTTCTAATCTCCAAGTTTGTATTTTTCCTTCTACTGAACTATTTTGTATTGTTCTTCTGCCAAAATATTAACTCTCAACAAAATCTTGCATAATCATATTGAAATAATCATTCGAAAATACTGCATTCCAAATAATATAATTGTCAAATAAAATAATATAATTTATATAAAAGCTTTACGGTCGCTGAATAAGCTGTCAATATTTTTATTCCCTTCAGAAAATTACTTTCTAATCACTCAAAATAATAAAAATTGATAAATACGATAAATCTTTATAAGATCTGCAAGTTTCCATGTCGTGTTGAGTTTATTCAAGAATTCATACCTAACCTAACACGAATGATCCCGAGCAGAGCCGATCTCTTCCAGCCCGCCCGATTCAATCTTCACGTTCAAAACATTTCAGTTTGGTCAGAAAAACTTTCGCTTCTTTCGAACATCAAATTGTAAAACCTTCGTTGTCACTCGCACGTCATTGTTTTGTGACGTTGACAGATTTCCACGTTGAAACCTTGATTGTGAGAAAATGTATATGAACATTTGAAGGTTAAATATCCATTTTTAATGACTTTTCAGTAGAATTTTTTCATAGCCGGCAACATTGTTTGACTGGACATTACAGCGATCGTTCGAATGAAACTGCAGTCTGCGTTTTCTCTTCTGGAGGATTTTGAGATGAATTTACGATTGCTGGTTGTTCAGATTTGTCAAAAGTTTTCGAAAAATTGTAGGAGATATTTGAAAATTCATCAATGAGTACGGTGTATAAAGCGATAAGTATATGATAATATTGATCTTGTTTATTAGTACGAGTAGCAACAATATTTTGAATAAATATCAAATATTCTTGAATATTCAGAGAACCTTACTAATTCAAAATATGTAATTGTGATGTATTGTTCAAACAAAATGTGAATAGAGTCCTGTCTTATTATTCAAATATTAAATTGAAATCTAAACGACACCTAGTATAATAATGTCCTACTTTAGATCCAAATGATCTTTTCTAGATATACTGTGAAAATATATATATTCGTAAAGTATTAATGAGACATTGAATGAAATTTGAAATTGATGAATCTGAATTTGGTTCATTACTTGCAGGTTTTTCATTTATTAATTTCAGTAGTAAGTTCAGTGAAATTCCAGTTACTGTTGTTAGTGTTTATTTTGCCGTTTTTTTATTTTCTAATCTTCTACTTTGTATTATTCCTCCTGATGAAATATTTTGTTAGTTTCTTCACTCAAAATATCAATTTTCAACAAAATATTGCGTTATCAGATCAAAATGATTATTCCAAAATGCTACATAAGAAATAATGAAAACATTAAAATCGGTTGGTAAATTAACTGTGAATCCTTTATTTCCGTTGGAATATTTTATTAAAATCGTTTTAGATAGTCAAAATATTTGTGAAAAACTAAAAATACCAGAAAGCCCTTTAAGAAATGTAGGTTTCCCCATTTCTGTTGAGTTGATCGAAGAATTCAAATAATTCTAACCTAACACGAACACTCCCGAGCAAAGCCGAACGCTTCCTGCTGCCCGATTCAATCTGCACATTCAAATCATTTCAGTTCTATCAGAAAATCTTTCGTTCATTTCAAACATCAAATTGTAAAACCTTCGTTGCCACTCGCATGTGATATTTTTGCGATGTTGACAGATTTCCACGTTAAAACCTTGATTGTGAGAAAATGTATATGAACATTTGAAGGTTGTATAACCATTTTTAATGACTTTTCAGTAGAATTTTTTTATCGCCGGCAACATTGTTCGACTGGACGTTTTCATGCGATCGTTTTAAGGCAAGTGCAGACTGTTTCTCTTCTAGAAGATTTTAAGATGAATTTGCGATTACTGGTTGTTCAGATTTGCCAAAAGTTTTCGAAAAATTGTAATAGATATTTGAAAATCCCTCAATGAGTACGGTGTATGAGATGATATATGATAATTTTGATCTTGGTCATTAGTATAAGTAGCAATAATATTTTGAATAAATATCAAACATCACCCAAAAGAAGATATAAATGAATTTTTGACTCTTATAAATTTAATATTTGGAACTTACGAATAATGTTTACAATAATTCAATTGTTACAACTATTCAAATTGAAATATTATGACTATATGATGAGATATTTATAATGTCTTCGTTTTTAATTATGATAAATTAGCTTCATAATAATTCAGATCAAAATGGAACATAAGAAATAATGAAATCATTTTAACATAAAAGTTTTCCGGTTGGTAAATTAATGTGAATCCCTTTATTCCCGTTGGAATATTTCATTGAAATCATTTTAAATAGTCAAAATATTTGTGAAATATTCAAAATACTAAAATTTCTGTTGAGTTGATCCAAGAATTTAAACAATTCGTCCTGACACGAACATGGAACGCTTTTGACATCAGTAATCGTAGTAGAACACAAATGTGGAAATATTAAATAAATATTTGTTAATGCAATCGTCCTGCATGGCCTTTGTTCACAATAAAACACACTTGCCGACTCAATCGTGGCGTTGTATATACATTAAATCAAAAACCTAAAAGAAGTCCCTTAAAGATTTCAATTCATTTCGGGTTGATACAATTATTTGGAATAATTAAAATTGAATTAAAAAGAAATAATTGAATTCATAGCTAAAGCGTGTGGAACAGGATTCTCCTAATAACAACATTATATTGTATCAATCTGAAATTTGAATCAAATATGTATTTGGAACTTACAAAAGTGTATTCTAATATGAAGTATTTTAATGAAAAAATCAGTTTGCTTGATTTAATTAAAATTACCTCAATTCTTCTGAAAAACTTCAAGTATCATCAAATTGGCATTTTTTTCACTCTGAGAAAAAAATTATCAAGATGCTCTGCAAATTCAAATTACTCTGCAAAACGAACAAATTTGAAGAAGTTAGATTCACGAATTACTTACAATATTATTCAATAAATAAATCAACAAGATTATTCGTTCATTTTCAATATGTTTATTGATTTTGAAATTGATTGAGTTTAAAAATTTTGTTTTCTTCAACAGTTAGATATATTAATTTTAATGTTTAAAATTTACAGTTTTATCCACTAAAGCATCTGTCTCTTCAATAAAATGAATTTGTGGTTCGAATCATTCTGTTGAAAATGTTGGCATCAAAGAGTGTAACTTCAATTTTCAATGCATAAATATATATATATATATATATATATATATATATATCTTCTTCAAATTAATATAATGTAATTTTTTAAAAAATAAGTAATTATAAAGAGGTAAACTTGATTCACTTCATTTCTATTCCTTATATTTTGAAAATTTATGTCAGAAAACTATCAATAGAATAAGTACCATGCAGAAAGAAAGAAGTCCACTTCTAACGAAATGTGTTAATTTTTTTTGAAGAATTTATTCGCTCAAATATTGATTCAGGTAAGTCAGTCAGAATTCTGTTCATCAGCTATAGATGAAGAATAATGTCATTGTAGCCATAACTTACCTGAAAAAGAGTGGTTTTTATATAATTATAAGCTAGTAAAACGTCTATTTAAATAAATGTGATGAGTAGAATACATACAACACTTTTAAGGTTAATGCCAAATCCTGAACAAATGTAGAGAATATTATCATGAGAAGAGCAATTATGGTAAATATATATTCTCATAAAAATTTTGTTTATCAATTCTTCAAAACAATAATTACATATCTAAGTCAAAGTAATAACATTCTTAAAAAAAAACAAAAAAAAATCAATTGCATATAATCTTAGTTCCATGTTTTTGTTATAACATATCTTTTGTATAGTCATACAAAAAGTTGAGAGGTTGTTAATTTGCTTGAGGTAACAAAGACTATTACCATTATATTATACCACATAAATGTTTACATATTTTTTTCAGCTCATCCAAAAAAATTACCAATTATGAATTTATTTTTCCAACACTACATAAACCAATATTATTTCTCGCACACATTACTGTTGACTCTTAAAAAAGATAACAAATCCATTATTAGAGTCAGAGTGATTGTTATTTCACAATTTGTTTCTATTGCCTAATTTTTTCTACTTTTTTATCTAGTGGTGGTCGAGTTTCTCGACCAATAATTCTATTTCCCTCCTTATCTAAAGCGAAATTATGATCTACTGGATTGGCCAAAGACTTCTCAATTTCTGCATCAAGCATTTCTGGAAGAATAAAATGTTTCGATAATTCTTTCTGTTCCTTTACTATTTCCTCTGCTTCTTTTAAACGTTGTGAACGTTTTTCTAGCGTTATTAATTTCTTTTCTTGAGCTAATTTAATTAAATCCTGTAACTCTGCAGCTGTTCTAGCCTCCCTTAAAATTTTCTGCTTCGCGTTCCACTCGTCATTGAGTTTCATACATGCTGCCAAATCTGCTTCAAATTGTTTTTGTTTCAAATCTTTATCATCCTCTTGTTGGTTTTCCACATTGTATTTTGAAGTTAGATAATTATTTATTGACTTTACTTCAGTTCTATATTTATTGTACAATCTTGTTATTTCTAACCTTTCCTCTTCTGGTATGTTAGGTCTAGGTGGAACACGAAAGATTTTACTCTTTGCAGTACCTTTCCATATAGGTTTTCTCGGGTTTCGACGCCATCTCACAGAAATGACATTGAAAGTATCAGTAACAACTGGAGAAATATCTAGGCTTAAATTCTTCAGATTATTTATTATACGGAACATTTTAGATTAATGAATGAAGTTTGAAAACCATATAACCTTATTTTAAAGTTTGTGTTTATTATCTTCTTCATTTTGATATGTCCACCCATGTAACAATATTAATGGACCGAAATACCTGTATGAAATGTTGGAATATATCGGTTAATGAAAATAAATACTTAATCTATATCTAATCATCTTAAAAGTTTTCAAAATTCTATATAACAAGGAATAGAAGAGTTGAGCGGATATACGTTCAGAAGATCACTTAATTAGCATTTACTTTCAAAAGATTCAAGCAGAGAAGCCAATTCATTTAAATTTAACAATATATTTTTCTTAATAAGTTATCAGGCTTAGTTTCCGTTTAATTGCTGGTGCAAGTTTTATTTCTTGCACCAGGAAGTGAAAAAATATTCTTCGTAAACTTTAACAATGGAGAATAATATGCATGTAGAATTTCCAAGTTAAATTTTATTTCGCTTGGGGTTTTAGTTAAGTTTACCATTACTAATATGCTTTTTCATTTTTACAAATATTTATATACTTTATATGTGAAAGAAATTAGAATGCAGCTTTCTCATTCCAGCAATAAGCATTACTTTGAGGAATTTGTGGACATCATGAAATGTACATAGCACAGAACATACTTATTAAGTTATGTTCTGTGGTACATAGTAAGGAAATTATATTTTAATATGTTTATTTTATTATACAGTGACTGTGACTTGATGTCAAGCATGCTGTCATTTGGAAAATTGTATTGTTAGTGTACAGGAAAAAGGAAAGTGAAAATTTGTAAACGGTTATCTTCAACCCTTTGATATTTATCCAGATACCTCAATTTTATTTCCAAAACACTTTTGGATTTTTTATCGTTATTCATGAATAATATCAGTCCTACAACAGGTAGGTTTGTTTTTATCTTAAATAGTTTAATTAGTCTAATTATGATTTTCTTAGTGCTTCAAATGTTATATATCTGTTTATAATAATCATATTATTTCTGAAGTTTCAATTTTTCTTTGCATAATATGTATGTACTTCAAATTAGTTGACCTTTCTAAAATCCACTTTACCGTTATGACGCGTCAGTTCATTCTTATTACTTTATTGATGAGGTTCGTTTCACAATAATGTTAGTTCCTGTTCCACGAATGGTGTAATATTCATCGAAATGTGTCAGATACAGTGTTTCCTACCAAAGTGAAAGTATAAGTACTAAAAGAAATGAGATTTTTTTCCCCTATCATATGAAAAGTATTTTGATCAGTCAAACAGCTGTGAGAACTTAAAATGATTTGGTTATAATGTAGTATATCCAATTTTGAAAATGAGTAATGAAAATGAATTACTGGAGTCAGACTACATTGAAGATCCTTATTTCCATCCAAATGAAATATTCACCCCAAGTCTTGATGAGTTGGAAGAAATAGATAGTGAATATGAAATATTAGATAATGAGCTGGATCTTTTTGATTTGAGGCAGCTAGAGTTTGATGATTTTCCCAGTTCTACTTTTAATAGTGATGATTCGGTTAGTATTGAAACCGAATTCTTCACTGTTAAAATGAAAAAAGCCAATGATATTATACGTGCCTTTTTTAATAAACGGCTTAAGAAACAAGTCCGTGTAACTTATTGTGATCTAACCAAACCTTACTTAGCTAAACTTCCTAAAGACAATAGTTTTAGAAAATATTTGGATATTAGTGTGGCAGACAAGGGTAAGTCAAGTTATTTAGTGTGACCACCTGTATTTAAATACTATGGATGTCACAATTATATGCACATTTTTCCACATTAGCAGTCACCCTCCAGTTTTTCAGTGAATATTTCTAATATAAACTCCTTGTATAATATTTGGATGCGGGAAACAAAAATATATCAAACTTTGAAACAAATAAATACTTCACAGATTTTTAAATTTACTAAAAACAACTTAAAGGAATTGATTTTTATCAATTTTATTCAGTGATATATGTACTAGTATCATATTTTATTTTTAAAGCTGGTTATTTATATTATTTTTATAAATTAGATGATAGTTCAGTGAAAATTTTAGGTTTATTATTCATATTCGATCTAAATTGAATTTTCAAGCTGAAACATAAATCAGAATAATTTTCTTGTGTGATATAATACTCCAGAAAATATAATGAGCCATATTTATATATTTTTCTGAAGAGAACGTATGTGTTGAACAATTTTGATTTATTCAGTTAATTAGAACAGAGTTGCATATTTTAAAATGAAGTTGTCTTTGTAGAAACAGCAATGGCAGCAGTGGATCATGCACCAGACTTATCTCACCTTTCTGAAGAAGAAAGGAGAAACAAGAAACTGCATGGAAAGATGAGTTAGCTCAGGTCGAAGACGAAATTGCAACTCTTCGTACAGTTCTGGCTGCGAAATTGAGAAAATCAGCTGAGCTGAAAAGAAATCTTGGCATCACCGTGTGGAAAGAAGTCTCAGATGACATTAATCAGGGAATCAAAAATGTCAAAGAAAGTAACGTGTAAGTAACCAAAACTTGAATTGTCTGGAATATTTTTATCCAAGGAATTACCTAAAATATTTTTATCAATGAATCTGTTGAATATTCAATTTATATTTGGCCTTAAGAGAGAAACTGAATTTGTTCAATTTCAAACATTAAAATATGCTCTTGTAATGTTAATGAATACGATTTTGGATGTATTTTTTATTCAACTATAAGTAATTGTTGTTGCTTTATTTTTCATAATTTACTTTTATGAAGAAACATTTATTTTTTATGTAACAATGTTTTTCATATTTGTAATGTTATTGCTGCTTTCACTACCAGCTTTGCGAATACCAGAAAAATGTGATTATATTTTTGAATATAACTAAATTTGGATATAAGAACCATATTTTAAGGGATATTTGAAATGAGTTCAGTTAGTTTCTTGCCATATAAAAATCAATTTATTACTTTAAATATTTGAATACATGAATTAAAAATTTTCGTTTTTTGTATGTTTCGTTTGAATTAATTTATCTCTTTAATTAATTGATTTGTTTAATTGAATTGATTGTTTATTTAATTTTTATATTTTTTATTTATTATTTCTTTTATTTTTATTTTTGGGTAGATATCAAACAGTGGAAACTAAAGTTGGTCAAGTTACTAAAGCTGTTACCGAAGCTCCAATGTAAGTGAATATATTAAACTCTTAATTATTCAAAATGACTAGCTTTAGAATTGTTTCTTCTGATACAAATTTGTTAGTGATTTTTTGTGATGGGTGGTCACATTCAATTTTGCTTTAACTGAATTGTTAGGATGGTATTCATCATGAAAATTGTTTTTGCAATTTCTAATATTGAAATTGTACTCTTTATTAATTGTTTCTGAATCATACCATCATTTAACTCATTTAACTAATGGGACTAACTGCTATATTGAGTAGGATACTAAATGTTGTATCCTACTATCTGAAATGTCAAATGATTTTTGATACATTGAATATTGAGGGTGCAGTTGTGTTCATTTCGATTTGTTAACATGGAAATGTTTGTCGATTCGTAGTTATCTTCTTTCTTAATGTAGTATGTTTACTTAACATTTTCTCAACATAATTTTTTCGAGTTTTTTTCTGAAAATTGAGAGCTATTCACTAATAAATTTTCAAGCTAAAAATTTTCGAGCACTTAACATCTGTATTGTTGCAAGATATTCATATGAAATTGTTATTTGTAGATACCAAAAAACCACGTCTCTGTTTGGGGGGATAACAAGCAACATTAGCAACAAACTTGGACAAATGAAACAGTCTGATTCCTTCCGATCCATCGAAGAAAGAGTAGGTTCTGCATACGAGAATGTTAAGGTAAGTTTTATGGTATTTACTTGTACATAGAGCTTGAATAAATGTGTGGCCCATGGTTCAATGTTATCAATAACCTTCACCAAAGTCCAATTGAAAATCGTAATCTTTCAATTAATTAATGATAATTACATGATAATTGAACGATTGAGATTTTTGTTTGTTTTTGTTATCAGGATAGAATTTGATGAATAACTTGAATTTTTAGTTATCAAAACTGTATATATTTCTGGGAGTAGTTTTGAAATATCCCCAATCTATCCTTTATGTTATATTACTTCAAAAAATATTACTATTTATAAGTATGATATGTTCATTATTTTAACTAAAAATCAATATGAATAAAGTAAATTATAGAAGTCAGTTTCAAGTATGTAATGCAGATTATATTCTAAACATGAACAAAGAAAATATAACATTGAAATGTTTATAATTTGTTGCATATAAAAATACACCCAAAAAATTGAATTTTTTTCTTATTTTTATACTGTGATGTTGACAAATAATTTTGTATTCTAAAGTTTTTATATGAAAGTGCATGTGTATGTGTGATATGAATATTTATGCAAACTTTGCAGTTGATAGGAATTTGATATTTTTTTTGATATTGCTTTTGCTTGAGATGGACTTTTTTTTTAAAGATAATTAGTTTTAGTTTGCCCTTAATTTGTAGATTTTTTTCTTTTAGGATGCAATGGTAATGTGGTTTATACATACTGCATGATTTTCTTTGCAACCAATTTCCCATCGGCAAAAATATTCAACTCACGTTATATGTTGAGGTAGTTGAGTTAGCTATCTGTGAATTATATGTAACACTGTTGGGCATTATCCTCATGGTATCCCGGTAAATTCTATCTGATAAGCTTTCACGCATTACTTTTTTCAATGCACACTAAGAGGGAATTCAAATTGTCACTGATATGTAAAAAAATTTGAGTATAATTATCAATTTCATCAAATGATATATTGAGTAGAAATTAATTGCTGTAAAGTTTCATATTTTTTGGATGAATCATTTATATACCTCTTTTGGAAGAAGTAGGTGATATATGTAGTCTATTTCACTTAGAGAAGTTTTTTGTTAATGTCAATATGTTCAGTGATAGTTTGATTCTTGGGGATAATAGGCAGCTTCTTGACTGGAACCTCTTTTCAGACTAAAGTTGTATCAAGATCAAATTCTCAACAGAGCTTATCAGAAGAAGTGGCAAGATCTCGTTCAGGATCTGTAGTTACCAGTCCCACTATCCCTGAAGAGAAACCATTGATGTAAGATGTGATTGCTTGAAGAACTGAGCATACCTTCAAAGGCCTTTCCAGTTTTTTATGTATATCGATAAGAATTCAATTAACATAAATGTTGCTTACTTTTTATTGTGACATGATAAATGATCTACTTTAAGTTTGAACTGATCTTAGATCTGTTTGCTCAGACAAAATTTTTCTTATATATGTAAAACTTTGACTTTTGATGCATTTTGATCTACTTTAGGTTTGAACTAATCATTAGATCAGTTGGCTCGTACAAAATTTTTGATTTTCGATGCAGTTATTGGAATTTTCTTATCCTACTAATGTATGTTCACTCTTATTATAAAACTATTATCACCTTAAGGTAATGGTGGCTGAAACTTACATTTTAAATTATTTATTAGTTTTTTGTACAGTTTTAGGTTTTAATATGAGATTAATATAAGGTCAAGTACTATTTTTTGCAGTAATGCTTTAAAGTAATTAGATTATTGTCATAAGTATTCAGGATGTTGAAAACTGTTTTTGGTTTCTTTGCTTGAAACTGAATATTGCCTTCTTTATTCAACTGAATGAATATTTAGGCAATAATAGTGATATATTTTAAGTGATGTATTTCTTTAAACATTGAATATAAATACTGAAAAGTTATCGATTTTTATTGTGAAATATACGTTTGATTGTAATAAAAACTGCGGAATAATCGAATTTTAAAGGACAAATTGATGTCCAAAACCACAGAAATGATGATGAAAGGTATGTTGTTTGCATTGGATATCAAGGATTGGATGTAATTTTTTTATTGAACTAGGATTTATTGTCCAAAGTCTTTTAAACATTTTATTTTTTAGGTTAGAAAAAAAAACATTTTCAATGAAGTATTTTATTATAAAATTAACTAATCTGTTATAAAAAAAAGATTTGTTCTATAAAAACTCTCATATTCTCCATCATTTACATATAACCATATTGTTCGATGGACGATTTGTTTCTTGAAAAAGATGTACACTTTGTGTTATCACAAGTAGTTCCATTTTGTAGTAAGTTATTCATAGAACTGTGATGTATACTTAAAAATAAATATTATTGTACATCATATTTCGGCATCGACTATAAAATCATTGGGATAAAACGAGGTATTCCTAATTCTTACAGTAGTTGGTGCTACGTTTGTTTTTTCTCATAAAGAGCATCCTGGTCATTCTCTGTTAGTTTTCTTCTGTCTTTCTTCAGAATTATATTTCTTATATTTTGAAAAGGCATTTCGAATAACAAAGTTAGAACTACAGATGACGCTATTATAGCGAAAATCTCGTGTATATTGATCTGAAATGAGAGATTCAATTGAAAATATGAAATTTATTCATTATTTCACATTTATGTCAACTAAAATTCGTATAAAACTGAGTGAATGAATCATGAAAATTAGTTTATTACAAACTATACGAAAACGACTGAAAAGGTAGGTGTACACAGATAGCCTATCGAAGCATCTTTCTTAACGTTTAATACAAGAAACATATTTAACTTTTTAATACTATTCATTTGCTATTCAATTTAGCTTAGAAATTTTTGATAAAATTAACCAAGATTTATATGTGCCAAACTTCTGTGAGAATAATTAAACAAAATATTATTTGTACTAAATATGTTTTTCGAAACATTAAATATGAAGGAAATGGGATAATATTAAATCTTTCTGTAAGAATTTTGAAGATGCAGAATTTAAGTTTATTCAGTTTCGAAAATTTAGAAATGGAATTGCATACTCACATTTGTTCTCCAAAATGAATACTGTTCTGGTGATTTAATTGTACCTACGTTGTAGAAAAAGATTGGGAACTGAGTTAAATACACAGTATATGATATATTTGTCCATAAAGAAAATCCAGGCCATGAGAAAAACTTTCCTAGAGAACCTGAAATGTTTTCAATAATTGAAAACTAAATATTTTGATAATTATATTTGACAAATTGAAAATTATTGAAATAAATTGATTGGTATCAAAATAAATGTAGTGAAGAAAATAAAATCAAAGTTCAAGATAAGTCATCATCAATATATTAAGGGATTCTAAGTTTGTATGTTTTAACACCAACTCGTGCAGTTTTTGTTGGAATATGTTAACTCACTTTCATGGCCCACTTGAGTAGAAAAAATTATCCATCCGAACGTTATACACCAAAATATGGGTGCGAATGCGGCATACCATGCAGCATCTGTGGGATTATAAACATATTTTATGCTCCCCATGAATGAAGGTCCTAGAAATGACGCAAGGAAACTCAGTAAGGCTATAGAATTTCCAATTCTTATTTGTATCTAAAACAAAGAATATTTAAAATATGTTTCCAAAACAAAATGCAATATTTAAATTATTCTAATTAGTGTTTTAATTATCGTTCAGAAACAATGTCATACAAATAAATAAATCATCAAAGAATTACTGAGATTGAATTCTCGCTTAACTCTTGGTGAAACATAATTGAATATTAATTTAAATTAAACTCTTGGCTTAATGTTTCACGATTTGTTTAACAATATGAATAGTGAACATGTTTCGAGCGTTAGCCCAGTCTTGAAAATGAGCTAACGCTCGAAACTTGTCGACTATTAATATTGTTGAATAAATCGTGAAACATTAAGCCAAGAGTTTAATTTAATTTAATATGAAAGAATTAAGCAATAATATGAAATAGATCGCACATACTTGTGGAAGTATGGTACGTTTTATGTATGACAAACTTGAAGAAATATCGGGTCAAGAAGAGAATATATCAGATTGTCCATATTAAATATGGCAGTGGAATTTCAGTAGATTGTATCAAAAATTACGATTTCATAGACTTGAACGAACCAAATCTATTAAATTCTCTGAATAAAGGACGGAAATTGGAATATATTCATGTCAAGTTTATTCTAAGGAATAATATTCTAACGAAATTACAATTTCATGATTTCCCTTGTAATTGATAGGTATTAATACGTACTACGAAATCGCGGGAAAGATGTGTCCATAGAAATTAAGACTTCTAGTAAGCATAGATTTTAGTAATCATATAAATTAAGGAGATTGAATTCTCGCTTAACTCTTGGTGAAACATAATTGAATATTAAAATAAATTAAACTCTTGGCTTATTGTTTCACGATTTTTAATCTTTAAATTTTTAATTAAATTGTGAAACATTAAGCCAAGAGTTTAATTTATTTTAATAATCATATAAATAGTTAAGCTGTTACTTTTTCATATCAATCACTCAATAATGAGTTATTAGGCCGAAAAGGTATGTTGTGGTACATATTTTTTACAATTATTGTGCAACCTCAATAAATAACTTACCTTTGAAAGCCTAAAATGTTGGAGTTTTCGAAGATAGTAGCCAAGAAGTATTCCCATTATATAAACTGTTGCTCTATGTATTGGCAGTATATACATATTGTCAGCTGTATCGAACAATTGTTGAATACTGAAAATTTGTTTGAAAAATGATTTGTATTTGAGATCATTATATATCATATTTTAGAGTTTCAACAAGATTAAATCAGTTTCTTTATTGATAATAAAAATACATATTCGAATTAGGGTTTAAAAATTCAAAGTAACACTTTTTTAAAATTTGGTGTACCTACAATATGATGATTTATATGATTATTAATAGAGGTAATTGCAAGGTATATTTGTCTTGTATATTTTACAAGGCAAAAGTATATTTGTTTATATATTATCATAATAGAATCTAGAAAAAACAATAAGAGTTACTTACGATGTTCCAAAGTGAATGTAATTACTAAGTCGAAGAGTGTATGTCACATAGTATCGGAATATTGTAGATCCAATGGCAAGAAATAGTAACACTCCCAGTCCTTTCTTTGGATACTTCCACAGCAGTAGTATTAACAATGGAGAAGTAAAAAATAATTGAGTATCGATTCCAATATGGTGCGTATGTGTAAGACACTGAAAATTATTGGACATCAACATATCATACGTAACTGAATGTTGAAAATTCTGTTTTTTAGTATCAAAATATGAGCAGCGATACACAGTTAAGAGAAATTGTGATGTATATAAGTAAACAACAGTTTTGACATCAACATTTCTGATAGTTTATGAGTCATAATTTAGATACAGAAAAATCTATAAAATAAATACGCTATAAACTTAAATATCTATAATACTACTGCCAATTTTAGTGCTTGGTACTATATTCAAGAGACCATCCGCCACAACAAGCTTGCACATGATCACCACGAGTTGGTTCGTATATTTGTTTATTACGGTGGCCTCTTGAAAATGAATAGAATTATAGATATAAATAAATAGGTAGGTGCATATTAGAAAGTTTACCTAACATTTTTTCAAGTTTACCTAACCTTTTCACATCGTAAGTGTTACTTTCAATGTGGAAATTGAAGAATCTAATTATTTACAATGTCAATTCTATATATTTGTGAATAAAAAGCGTGATAAATAATTAAACTGAATTCAGTATAGTGAAAACATTAGATTGTTTGTAAAGAAAAGTGGTCATAAAAGATTTTAATGTGCTGGTAGTCATAGATATGTTAATTTGCATTATTAATAAGCGAAATAAAATCCACAGAAGCTATTGCAACATTCAATCAGTTTTTTAATTGAATACTGTCACATTTAAAACGCCTCATTGGAAGTTTTTTCTGTGTACAATTAAATGCTTTTGACTCAAGGTCAACATGTATTGCTCTCTGGTCTGAACTGTATCCGATTTAACATGGGACCTTGTCGCTTATTTACGCTAAATACTGTTAAAATTGATAAGTGTAATGTAAAGGTAATGTAATAAAGTTTATGTTAAAGGAGTAACCTACCATGTCGCCAAAACCGTAATAATTATGAATAAATAGCAGATTCCTCCACCAGTTCTGCTTGCAAATATCAGAATGGTGAGTAATCACTTGATTCCACATGGGCCCAGAATCTATCCAGGGTAGAACGAATGTGCAGAACGCAATTAGAGCGGCAAATGTAGGTACTATACGAAATAGTCTGTTAATATACTCTTGCATTATATTAATTTTATTCGTCTTTTCTAATTTACCGATGAAGGAATGGGCAGTTAACATTCCAGCAATCATTATGAAGGGATCTGTGTAGAGGCTCGCAGCTCTGGCTAATACCGTCCACGGTTTCGCTATAAACTGAAAAAAAAATGCTCGTAATTAAAAAAAGAAATAAATATAATGTTGCTACCTACATTACGAGCAAAATTTTAGATTTTCGCTATTCTGTTTCGAAACGCAATAATTAATTACAAGTTTTAAAGGCTTCTAAACCTCATTGCTTATCAAGAATGATAATTTATAACCGTTGAAACACTCAAAAATTCAATCAAATGTTTATTGTTTACATAGGATTTGAACTCGGATCGTTTCGTTGGTTATCTTTCTCACTGACATCTAGACTATGGAAATAAAGTCGACATTGAGTTTCTCACATGAATGAGTCGTTATTCATATGATGAAATAGATTCGTTATACAAAATATTTGTTATTTTATGATGAGAATTATTATTGAGCAATTCATCACATTTCAAAGCTTACAATGTCTTCTTCTAAGAGAGTCATTTATCTACTCATTTGGTTTTTTGTTTATAATAACATTTACAATCTGTATTTAGCAAGACTTATACTATACGATAAAAATGACGAATGAAAAGCCTAAATGAAATGAGTTTAGGATTTACTAAGGAATATGTGGCAAATTGCAACGTTGCCAAATATATTTCCAATATGAAAAAAACATTGAATTTTACTACTCTTATTATAACGAAACTTATTACTTATTTCAATGTACTGTAATTTCGTCAAAGGTTATCGTCAGGTGATTCAGGACTGGTTAAAACTTGAGTGGTAGAACCAAATTTCTTAAAAATTCTTCTTATTATTCAATTATTCTAAACAGAGCTTTGAATTGTGCATGTTTGCACAATTACTTACCTCGACCATTTCGGTTCTGTTTTGATACGGTACAAAAAAAATGGCCATAGATTTGTGTGCAAGAAGCAGCAACAACGAATTCAAAAATCTTATACCGTGCACTGCTTTTATATCATCATTTTTCTTGACGGAAATGAGCGAGTTCCAGTTCTTTCTGAGTGAAAAAGAAGTAACGTATACATCTGCAACAAAACAAAATGTTAAATCCTGTCTTAAATTATGCCGAAGTCAATGAAGACAAGCCGTGTCAAAGAAATCTTGTAGTGTGTGAACACTTTGCAAAATTAGCGAATTTATCTCATTCATATTCACGTAAAATAAAACTCAAGGTTAAATAAGTGAAAGTTTTATAATCGGGACAGTTAAATAATTATAGTATTTTTTGGATGAATAACTGTTACGTTTATAATAATATGATGTGTTCTGACCGTGAAATATCCAGTAATGGACACATTTTTATGTTGTTACCGACGGAAATAATTATTTGCTTTCCGATTCCAGTGAATTTACAAGTTATAATCTTGTGCCAGTTTTAATATTATTAGTCTATTGATTTATAAAATCGATTCATATTATTTACGAAAATTAACAATTGAATAGTTCTTTATTTATTCAATTTTAGTCACGTTTTTCTATTTTTGAGATTGAACTTTAGATTAGACGACTTGTTTTAAAAACATAGATTATACTGATTTTGGGATTAAATGAATTACTTTGAAGTTAATTATGAACGAACATAAATTTCAAGAAAGTAAAACTTTTATTCTTTCTTTAGATCAATGAGTTTAATGTTATTTATGACGTATATTTCAACTACATTATTTCGAAAGTATTTCCCAATTATGGCAACAGATGGCGTTTGTTGGCTCAACAATATGTTTCGGTTGCAGTCTTATGAATCTTCTTTATAAGTTTTCAGTTTATTCAAATTTTTCATTCTTTGTCTACCCATAATATTGGTTTCCGTTTCACCTTGAACTTTAAACATACATCATGCCTGACTGTTTTATGCATTCAGTCATTTGGGTCAGTTTAAATTTCATGGTACTTATATAATACTTTCGCTGAATTCGACGACAAGAATATATTTTAACTATACTCACTTGCATCGTCGACTGCAACGAAATCGTACAGTGTTGCAAATCCGATAAAAATTGCAAAACCGATAAAGAAGGACCTGAAAAAATCAGATTAATCAATATATATATAAAATTGGACTAAGATGAATTGTTCTTTGCTCGCTGCAATTTATCCTCGATATTTAATCAAAAATAATTGAAAAAATACGTGAACAAAAAAGTTTTACCATTATGGTTTCATTAAGGTTAATTTTTCTCTTTTTTTAGGAGCTGAGGCAAACTGAATCTTGGAAAACTTTTCGTCTTTGTTTTAGGGTTTCGTATTTTTTCAGTGTTTGTTCTTCAAACCTCCCTCACTTTTGTTTCTCCGTTGATTAAAAATAATTCTTTATATAATGACATTATATTCTATAGTTCACAAAGATTAGAACTAATTCTGCAGGAAACTATAGATCCCTTGAATGAAGAAAGAGATTTGTAGATGTACGTTTTCCCCATCAAATATAAACATAAATTTCATAATTAATTAGTTCAACTATACAAAAAAAGATATTCCCTCATCGAGACTCGAACCTTAGTTACATCAAACGATGGTCGGACTTACTTTGGACTGTACCATAAAAGCAAGTCACGCGCTGCCAATTTTATACGAATGACATTTTAAAGATTTGGTATCAACAAGAAAGAGAGTTCAATTATACCTCAATAAATATATATTGAATTATTTTTGGGTACTATCATGGAATTAACGCTACGTTTCCGTAGTTTATCACAGGTTCTCCTCAACTTTTAGTAACCATTTATTTAGTTCTAGGAAATATGACAATGATGTATAGACTAACAACTAGAATTTACTTGATATGATATTCAAAGTCAAAGTTCCGATCTTATTCTCTAAGCTTTGCCCTACGGGGCTATACATGAAAACATTAATTTCATCATAAGTATTTCGTTAAATTATTCGGCTAATATTGAATTACCTTTAATGGATTTACCGTTTAATTGTACTGTTTATGACTGGCGGAAGTATAAAAAAGCAGGTAGGTATTTGTAATGTAACTTCAATCTGCTACCAAATTAGATATTGTATTAATAAACTTGAGGTCTGATGATTCATTGTTAGTAGTGAATAAAAATATAAATGATTCTTTTAATAGGATTAACTACGACAAACCAATCGAAGTATATACGAGTAATTATAATTTCGCTTTCAAGCAGAGTTTCAACAATAACAACAGTTTTTGTTGTACTAGGTTCGGAATATTAAATTGTTGTTATTACGTATCTACTATTGTTACATTTATCGTTCTTGACCATGGTCTAGAAAATTGAGTTGAGGCTTGAAAATGTAAACGATTTTTTTAATAGATATCTAATCGTCAATTATCTCCTAAGTAGTGAATTAGTCAGTTAAATCAGAATATCGTTATAAACATATAATTAATATAGTCTTGCTTCTGTATCTCATATGCGGCTGGATAGATTGAAATTTAGAGATATTTCTTACAAAACTGTTGCTTTTCTTTTCACTGAATTCAATTGATTTTGAAACATTGTTTTAAAATGTGGTTATTTTGCCGTATTATTCGAAGCTTTTACACAGTTTATACGACAACATTAATATTTGTCAATATGAACGACATTATGTTGATACAAATTGTCGTATATTCAAGCTTTCCACTGAAGAAAAACTACCAAAGAGTCAAATTCCAACTTACATTCCAAGTATTGTTGACAAAGGTAATGCCTTAGGTCTTGATGTTTGACACATGGTAGATGATACTTGGGATTGTATTTTGAAGTCGGTGTTTCTGAAAATTTTTCTTAAACTATCTTGTATTACTAATTGAACATCTTCGTTGGTGCAACCGTCTGGTACACAGAGGGCCCAGTTTATGCTTGAGTACCTTGGAACTCTATGGCCAGGCTGAAATTGTAAGAAAAGCTAAATTGTAGGCATATGAGAATACGAATTAATACGTATTTATTTTTCTCAAAATCAGTATATTAGTGGTAACTTTGAAAGAAACATCATTTGAAAAGATCTATATGAATATGTAACATATATTAAATGAATCTTTTTGAATATTTTTTAGGTTATGAGTCCTCTATCAAAACTATCTCAAATGTTAAATTTTGAATGTTCTTTATTAAAATTCAGTGAATTGACAATTCAAGCTCTTGAATGTATGAACGATAATGACTGGTCGGCAAGAATAAAAATGTTTACAATTCTGAAACAATTTTTATTGTTTTAGTCGAAATGGAAGAAAATGAAATTAATTTTTTATTATTTTCAAAAGTAATACAACAATATAATTAGTTTATTGAAATAATGGCAGATTCATTGAATTGAATAAATACATTCCACTTATTGTTGAGAATTATTGCAGTATTGCGGATGATTTCAAAATCACACGTTTACTTACACCCGGAATTATTCATTAGAATAAAATGAATTGAATCAAAATTACAAAAGATATTACTAAGAATATTTCTACAACATTCCACGTTTAATATATCAGGAACTTTTCAACTTTTACTGTCAAGTCTCTGTAGTTCAGCGGTTAGAAAGCAGTATTATAGCTTAAGAATTCTAGGTTCAGATCCCTGTCATCACTCGAAATTTTTGTATGTATATGGATTCATAAGTTTAAAATTTGAGTCATCTCAATTTGAATATGAAGAGTAATGCATATAAGCTTACTCCCAAGAAACGACGACGGTGAAGAAATTATTATAGAGAAAGATACTAGTTCATCAAGTGAATCTAAATCATAGGAAGGATAATTGATCAATTCTTTCAAAGCACTTACATCTTCCATGCGACTTTTGAAATGAGAATGCGACTGAAGTAGCCTATGCAAAGCTGCAAGATATATACTATCAGGCCTTTCTACTTGGAGAGCAGCTAAGCAGTATTGACCATAGATATTTTCCTCTTTCAAG
The DNA here is from genome assembly GCA_030704895.1 of Henosepilachna vigintioctopunctata. Lineage (NCBI taxonomy): Eukaryota > Metazoa > Arthropoda > Insecta > Coleoptera > Coccinellidae > Henosepilachna > Henosepilachna vigintioctopunctata. Next base: position 5,696,400 of record JARQZJ010000125.1, read on the forward strand.
TTGGCACGCAGACAAACATCGTAATCCCCAAACTGATTAACATTTCCATTGAGCAACCCTGAAGGTATTTTTGCACTTGAATCGTACACTAGAAGAAACACAGATAACGGTAAAAAATCGTTAAAAAAAATTATTTTCAAAATATTCATAACACAATCAATATGGTTATATTTGGAAAATTATGTTTTCAAGAGTACGGTGTACTCTTGTAGATACAAAAATTTGTTTAGATATTCAACAAATGTTTTTTATTTAAGTGTTGAATTCTATAAATAAATGGTGTATTTGTCTACGTTGAAGACAAATTTTCATTGCTGACTACTCACTTTGTAGAGCCCAAAATTTGAACTTGGCAAGATCTTCCATATATCTCCTACTCTGAGTTTTACAGCTTTTACTTACTCCTTTCGTTTTACTGGGATCAAATGGAGGAATTGTGGATAATAAATATTTATGCAGGTTCCTTGTTGCATCCTGATGAAGATCATCTGGAAAAATAACCCTATGAAATCGGAGAAAAGTACCTGAAACTATGTATCTATACTTAATGTTAGTTTTAAGTTCAATTTTATACTAAAATACTCTTTGGATATTTCAATTATTCGTAACAGTAGTTAGTGTTCTCCTCTTTCAAAGTGAGATGCTAATATTTTGCTTGCATTAAAAAGAAAAGTATTAGCAACCCTTTTTGAAGGGGTACATTAAGACGAATTTTGGAGACGAAGATACAGTTAGGTGTTTATAAGAAGCTTAGAACAATTCTGGCAATACCGATGCACTCTACACAATAATAAGTGTCTTCCATACGCGGTCACCAGACACCAATGCGACAAAGAAAATGATGAAACGCAAGTTAAATGAAAGAAAAAGATCGGAAAGAAGAGGGTTGTCCTAGAAAGACAAAGTACCAAATGGTGTTAAGAAAGTCGGCGTGGAAAACTGCCGCACTAGACGTCTCGAAGAAGGAAATTGCGACAGCATTTGTGGAGCTACTGATGATTCAAAACTGTAAACCTAAAAAGCATTTCCATCGTTGATAGACACATGTTTGTCTGGCAATATATTTCGAAGGAATGAGTAATCGTAAAGCTAGATTCATTCTAAAAGTGCTAATTTATTCTGGTTTTTTCTAACCAAATATTACTCATTCCAATGCGGAAATGGATTAGTTGCCAAAAACCACAAACAATCTTCAAATGGGTGAAAACGTTTTGGATAAACATTTATGAATATGAAATTATGTTAATGCATCTGTTGTTTTTATTAGCACACTATTTACTGACATTTACCTGAAGAGTACTTAGCCGATAGTTGAACCTTGACAATAAGAGAAAAATTTAAATATTGTTGAAGGCTTCTACGACCGAAGTTTCTAGTAATGGTGTTTTCCGGGCTGAATGACGTTGAATTCTTTTGTCACAGATGTTTGGGTAGGCGTTAGGTGTTGTGTACTTAAACCTTGAGAATTAGCCATATTTAATCAAATTAAGCAATTTAAAGCAGGATTCAAACAAATTTAAAAAATTCCTCTCAGGATTCTTTCAAAAATGGTGCAAGAGTAGGATATCAGCATTCCACTTAACACAGATTGTCAGTGAATGAAGAACCTCGGGTTTTTATAAACCAGCTATGAAAAAAGAATGCAATTGTGAAAAACCTTCTCAGTGTTATGGTGCGGTCCATCATCAACGGCCATGGACTGGTGGTCTGTACGTCGCTGAAGGAATGATGAGATAGAGCTAGTATTTGAGGGTACTGCAAACAAAATGCTTCCTCTAGTTCCAGCGACTTGTAATAAGGCGAAAAAGTAGCGAAATAATTCTCAGACATTCAAGTGAAGTTGCTGGGTTGGGAATTCAGCAGACCCAATAGAGAATCTTTTCAGGTTGATGAAAAATGAAATATCTAAAAAAATGCAACAAACAAGCGTCGGTTGATAGAATGCTTAATAGAACTGAGGACCAGAAACAAAACAATCATAGAAAACTGCATGAAATGCATATAAATACCAGGCAATCATAGTCACAAAGTGTGACACTAATATAAGACATAGATTCGTGTATTTTCTTGCCAATATTAACGTTTTCAAAAGTTTATGAGCAAATTTTGTTATTTCAAACGAAAAAATTGTATTAAATATAGCACAAACCTAATTATCTTGTTCAAAAAAGCCAAAATTCCAAATTTTGTGTTTTAGCTTTCAATCACGGTATAAATTATCAACTAATTCTGTGAGTAACGATTTAATTCTTCCCTACTTTTTCGAACGGTTGACATAGACCTCGAAGCCAACGAGGTTAATCAAACATCGAAGAAGCTCTCGCTTTCAATGGTATCTCCGAAGGTACATTGACGTCTAAAGATGATACCCGCTACTAGATTTGTTTGTGAATCTTGAACGTGTTAAAACAGAATAAAGCTCTTTTAGATATTTCCATTTCTACTTCGTCCAACAGGCTTACAATCGAAATAAATAGTAAAATAACTGATATTAATGCACATTTTATGAATGTTATTACATTTTTAATATAATAAATATGTATAATTTCATTATAATCAACTTTTAGTAATAACAATGTAATTACTTTAGTAATTTAAAGTATAACAAACTTTGTCTGATATTTTAGAAGATGATTCCACAGTTATTTTTAACGAAAAAAGTTCATATAAGTATAAGTTTGACTGTACTTCATTTTAAGATACAGGGTGTTCAGGATTCACTCTTATTTCTGTTTTTACTGCATAAGTTTTTTACGAGTTTTTTACTATGATAAATTCAAATTTAATGATAGTTTGGCTCCTTGTTGTAGAGGGCGCTATCTGTAGATAGTTTCCTCTTTTTAGAGACACACAATATTTTTGTATGTGTTATATAGCTTGGGAAATCCTTGGAAAATGCCTGATAAGGTAATTTTTTTACATTTTTCGAATATAGAATGATTACATTGAAAAGAATAATTTTTTTCATGAGAACAACACTAAAAACGCAAAGGTGGTGACGAGACATACTATTTTGTTTAACCTGTTCTTTATTATTGAGTGGTGAAAAGGGTGCAATCGAATACCGTGTTTCGATTACTTTCAAACAAGAAATTATGGCACAGAGTAACCTCTTGTACAGGTTTTCAATCTGTGAACGCTTAAAACAAATTTTATTTCTTAGAAATTGTCTGAAACTTCTTGAAAATAGAGTGATTTTTGTCTATTTTTGTTTGAAAATATAGCTTTTTAATCACCTTTTCAAAAATATGAAATTTTTAAAGAGTTGCTTACATTTGGAAATAGAACGGAAGATTTAGATGATATGAAAAGGTCTAGAAAGAAAAAAGAGAACTCATATTACACAAAAAAAGCACTAAGACTTGAATCTCCGGTAATATGATCCGCAGTATGTGAACAATTGCATATTCTAGGTCATTTTGATTAGATACCATTATAGTTTCATCAATTTTCAAACCACTGAATGAAGTAGGTACTAATATTTAAAAGGTCAACAATGAAGGTCGGTTGTGTATTGTCAAATATTTGTTTGAAATATTATTGAAACAATTATGTGAATTCAAATTTGATATCAATGAACACCTATATGTGAAGGATTAATTCTGAAAATGACATAAGAAATAATAAGTTTGAAGCAGAACTACGTAGAACCATAGAGTAATCTAGTAAGGGAAATTAGCAGTTTCATGACAGATGAGATTGCTTGACCTTAAATCTTCCGCAATTAGACGATTGTGGTATTTGTTACCACATATTGACCTAAGTTATTATTTATGGAAAATCGAAATATTCCTACACAATAAAAAGGTAGAATCAGGAAGTTAGTGGAATAATTTCACATTCAAATTGAATAGAAAAGACCGTGTATCAAAATTTGAATATGTTAATATTTTCTCTTATATTTATTGCTCAAGTGAGGAAGATTGGTGTTATTATGTTCGTGGTTTTAGTTTCATATGTTGATTTTGTTTGAAAACAAAAAATGATGACATGTAGTCGATGTATAGAATATAATCATCAGAACTGAATCTCTATGATTCGACGTATAATTTATCTCAAACAAATAGAAAAAAATCGAAAAAAATAGTATTTAATTTCCGTTTTTCTTAAAAAATTTTACTATTTCACTCAAATCATATATCTTTATCTAGTATGGTTCGAAAACTTGATGAACCGAACCGAAATTATTTTTAAATGGAATTTTAAGGTTAAGTATATGTTACCATAAATTAAATGCATCTCCGGTTGAAAATTCTGGTTCTAACCCGAGATTTGCATCTATATAATCACTCTTAGGTATTGGGTAATATTTGATAAATTATTTCTAGCTTCATTCAGATAACATTCATATTACGAAATATACTCATCTACATAAATTTATTAGCTACACCCGTTATACCGTTACTGAATGCTATGAGAAGAAAATTCATGGGCTGTATTGTGAAATTAACGAATTTGTTATAGATGAGCAGCGTTCCAATTCTACATAATAAAGTTAAGACAATATCGAAGATCGTTTTCTAGGTTATTTGGTTGCACCATAGAATAGTGCATTTATATAGTTCGTTGCTCGGATCTCGAAAAATAGAACGATAAATGTGTTTCATATTTTATAAAATTGAATCTTCATTGAAAATCTGTTAATTTTTTGGAAAATTTCAGAAAGGTTCACATTAAACTTGTTTTTTCTCTTTTTTTGTGTTTCTGTAATAGAAATTTTTGGACAGATTGTGTCATCAATAAAATTTACACTGTATGAACATACCTCAGTGTGTTTCCTAGTTATTTGAACAGAAAAAATTTTTTAATCAGAAGATTGCATTAGTTTAATTTTCATCTTTGAATTAGAATAATATTTATTTAGCAATAGCTATTATAAAATCATATATACACTAAGGTTCAACATATATTTTTTACAATTATATGTTTAAAACGAACTTAGCTAATTTACGCTTGAATACCTTAAGGTCACTAACTGTTTTTATGGAGCTAGGCAATTTATTTAATGCGTTGAATCCTTCATAAAATATACTATTTCTTGATTTAGAAAGCTTACAATCTTGCATGTAGAAGTTGTCAGCATTTCTTGTATTATAATAACCGTGCACATCACTGACACATGTTACATTTTTTATTATTCTGTATGGAAACAATTTGTTTTTAATTTTAAATATAAATATATATGCAGCAAAAAGTATCCTATGTTTAACTGACATTAGTTCTAAACAATTTAGCATGTTTTGGATTGGAGTATATCTATTACATTTCAAAATTGTTCGCATAGCTATATTCTGTAACTTTTGTAGGTGTTGAGTTCTTTCCTTACTCAGTCTCAATAACAGAGTGGAACAATATTGAAAGCGTTATTATTGATTTAAAGAGCAATAACTTCATATATGTCGTCAGATTTTTTCCAATTCTTATAAGAAAGTTGATTTTCTTGGAGAATTTAGACCATATGAAGTCGACATGATCATTGAAACTCAATTTCTCATTCTACATAACGCCTAAATATTCAACAAGTTTTACCCTCTCAATGTTCTGGTTTTCAATTTTAATACTTATATTTTCGTTACTATTTACCTTAAGAATTTTACTTGTACTAAAAACTATAAATTTAGACTTTGTTACATTCAGCGATAAACTGTTATCGCTTAGCCATTCATTTATTGTTGCCAAGTCTTTATTGATCCATTCTGTCATAGTCTGGATATTTTTACCACTAACATAAATCATTGTATCAACTGCTAACAATTGTATCAAGCATTTTTTTACATCGAAAATAATATCATTAATGTATAATGAGAATAGCAGTGGACCTAAGACCGTGCCCCGAGCCAAAATCAACTTTAATGCTGTCCGAAAGGACAACATCGAACTTTTTGATCGAGATTTTTGAGGTCGAGATGAAATATTGATAAGTTGATATTGAATGCCCTGTATGAACTCGATATTTATAAATTTTTTCATTTAATAAACGAACAATACCGATACAAATACAATACAAAATACAATACAAATACAATACAATACAATACAAAACGAACGGATAACGAACAATAATTTATCGAGACACATTAAGAACAATAAAACAAAATTAAAAGAGAAGACAAATCAGGTGTTTACCATTTGAATTGTGGAACATATCCCGGTATATATAGGTAAAACTAATAGAAATTTCATAAATATAGCTTCGCCCATAATAAAAGTAATTCGAATTATGCTAACCATTTATTAACAGAAAACCATACTTTTGATACGAATTTCAAAATTTTACACAATATAGAGAGAAGTAGTCAATTAGATTATGGTGGAAATAAATCGGCTTAAAAATTCTGGAAATTTGCTCAATGAAGAGATAGAATTAAACAATTCACCCTTGTTAAACCTTTTCAGGTAATAGAAATTATTTTTCAGAATGGAATATCTTAGGTAAAACCAAAGTCATAGAATCCCAAAATTACCTGATATTTATACCTGTGTTTTTAAAAATGTTGTTATTATTCTGTAAGCATCTGAAGAAGTCGTTTGTAACGACGAAACACGTCATGCTATGTAGTGAATAAAAGTAAATCATAAGTTCAAGTGTTTGAATTTAAGTTTATATTCAATTTATAAATTTTAAGCTAAAATGTACTAAATTGCAATAGACTTTTTAATTTGACAAAAAACATGCCTAATGGTAAATAATATGAATATGGCTCTTTCATCTACCCTAATGAATTGTTAAGACCTTTTTACCATCGTTTTCTTTATTATTGTGTTAAGTGTTTTGGCCATTGCTTACGAAATTTGGAGCAGCTTCACAAAACCCTGATGATATCCAATTAAAAATTTAGAAAATTCTTATATTGGAAAAAATGTTTTGCTGTTGCGAGTTACATAGCACACCCTGTATATATATATATATATATATATATATAAATACTCAATTTTTTTAAAACATGGAATGAAAAAATAAAAATCAACTGGTAAAATAACACATCAATTATATGAGCGCAGTTGTATGAAAAAACACTCAAATTCACTAATACTTTGAAAAATACAAGAAATCACCTGTTTTAACATCTGAATTGAGCAATTTGTATTGTATATATGTAATTTAAAATCGAATAATGAAAGATTATTGACTCTAATTCATTCAAAACAAAGTACTACTGAACTACTTTCGTTTCGTAAACATGACATCAATTAATTGTCAAATAAGCAATTATATTGATAAAATTGTGAATTTCATTCTTCTTTATAGCAGTGTTTATATCATACAAGGAATAACATACGTCATTAAATACCTGAAATTAGCTAAACTTTTCCTAAGATTTACATTTAGAGTTAACGCTTTACAATTCGACAAAATATAAAAAAATTATTTAGATATAGTAAAAGAATATTGCTTATAATTTAATATGGTGTAAAATTCAAAAGGGCAGCTAGAGAAGACCCTTTTACGCAAAAGGGTTAATTTGCCAAAATACAGAGGTCCTTAGAAATATAAATATTCGTATCGGTTCTAATAAATTGAATTTGAAAAAAAAAATTTCGAAAATCGATTTATTCTTAAAAAATTGATACAAAATTCAATAAAAAGCGAAACGATTTACAATGATTCATTCATTTGTATGTATTTTCTTTTCTTATAATTTCGATTGTATCCTTCTATCTATACCAGGGATGAAGGTAGTTATAGCTTTCACAAGGGGTGAGTAGGAAGTGAAAAATCGAGGCTATCTGTCTATCTGACTAATTTTATTATACTAGAATAAGAGCCATTTAAAGTTGATGATAATTTCAATAAATTTTTTCATTTGAGCTACCTATTTAAACACTAAATTTGACCTTATACGTCTAGCAACTCATTTATTGAAAATATCCACCATATTCTGTTGAAAAACTGTGAGTCTCTAGATTTTTTTGGGTTTGAACCCCCAGTATCCCCTTCATATATGCCACTCATCTGTATATTAGTTTAAAGTTAAAAATATTTGATATTTTCGTGTTATTTGATTAGATAAAGATGTCCTATATCCTAATTGTCAGAATTTTAAGTTTGGAAAGAGGTCGTTATGTTTCTCCATTTTCTGGGGTTGAACCCCCTGAACCCCTTTCTATTACTTCCGTGATCTTTATATTTTTTTAAGGTTAAAAATATTTGAAACTTTCATGTTATTTGAAAAGATAAAGATGTGTTATATCCTTATTAACATAATTCACAGTTTGATAACAGGCCAGTAATTCTCTTGATTTTTTGGGGTTGAACACCCCGAACCTCCTTTCTACACACAATTGAAGCTAAAATATTTAAAATGTTATTTGAAATGAAAAAGATATTTTTTATCCTAATTATCAGAATCTCAAGTTTGGTAACAGGTCGATAAGTTTCCTCATTTTCAGGGTTTGAACCCTCTGAACTCTTGTCTTGTACGCCCCTGATCTTAATATTGGTTTAAGGTTAAAAATATTTGAAATTTTCATGTTATTTGAAAACATAACGATGTTTTTTATTCTAATTGACAGAATTTAAAGTTTGATAACAGATAATTAGGTCTCTCGATTTTTTAGGGTTGAAGACCGCGAAACCACACCTACACGCCCCTGATCTTTTTATTGAATTAAAGCTAAAATATTTAAAATGACATTTGAAATGATAAAGATGTTTTATATACTTAATTGACAGAATTTCAAGTTTGGTAACAGATGTTTAATTATTAGAATTTAGTAATAACCACATTTTCAGTACCGTGATAACCTCCAATACTCGAAATAAACCGAAGAATCTAGATCCAAGGAAACTAAACAACGCATTCCAAAACTATTTCACTCCTTCAAATATATGTCATCATTTGATAGACTGGAGACAACTTTCCAATTCAGTTTATTCACCAATTTATTGGAAGGATACCGTGTTATGTAAGTCAATCAACGAATTTTATTGAATTTTGGATAAAATATTTGAAACGAGTTCATGCAGTTGAAGCGATATCATAGAAAAAACAGAAAGATCAAAATTTCTCCAATTACATTCCACATTTTATTAAAAAAAGTTTTTTAAAAAATGGATAACGTTTCACTTATTTTATTTTTTCGTTTTTATTTAGCTTTTTCTCATCAATATTTCTTTCAAACATTTTGCGAACGTATTCTGAATTGAATTATAAATCTCAACATTTACACAAATACTTTGGTTTTATTTCAGTTTTCATTTTATTAAACTGTCCAAAGCCGAATGAATATTATCAAATATTCTAGTATATTCCTGTGACTGGATATTTTCACTTTGTACTATTAACCAGAAAAATATTTACTTCTTCTATGGTGATTTCAAAGATAAACCGTGAATTATTTTTCAGCAAAATTGACGTCATGTCCTGAATTGGACATACTTTATTCTATGTGCGATCTAAAAGAGTAACTTTGGAAGCTAATTTACATATCTATGATACGATAAGCATGAATGAAGCCCTGAGATATTTTTTTGATACATTGGTATTCATTTCGCATGTTCGTTTATTTAAGGAGTGCTTTTATTTTTTTATTTTTTTTTCTTCACTGAAAGTGCCAAGTATCTCTCGAATATATTCGAATACCCATTACTAAGTCTAATTCTACCCAAATCTGATTGTTTTTCTTTTAATTAATTCTATTGAATTTCAATATTCAATATTTTCATTCGATAATTTTTTTGAATACTCAATACTAGTTGACAATGATTTATTTTTTTGAGAATCATGATTCAATATTTGGAATGGTTATCGAATGATGATGGAGGGATGATTTGTGTTAAGCAGTTCTACAAATTGAACAATTCCGTGTAGTTCTGATGAAGAAGCAGTGCCGCGAGTCGAATGTATAGCGTATTCTTTTTAATTTGTGAAGATAGACACACTTACTCGTGTATTTGTTAATTCAAAACTTTTGATTAAGTTTATTTTTTCATTTTATATTCTTCAACTTGAAACCATGAACGAATTGTTTCCAACGTTTTGGTTGAAAATACAGATACAATGATATATGGAAGTCTACACCAGATATTTGTACTTAGTATTTATTTTATTATTTTACAGTTTCGATATTTTAGTTCATAATAATTACAGATTGAAGAAATTTTTGGGTTAATTTTCTGAACAATTCATTTGAATGAACTGAATAAATTAACTAAACATTTTTCAAATATTATATTTTCAAGGTCTTGTAGAAAGAGGGAAGTTTCAAATTTGGAACATGATTGATATATTTTTTGAGGTTCCTTATATTCTTGATATTAGTATTACAAATTCGAAAAAAACTCGAAAAATTTTAATGGTTTCAATTTTGTTTTACCATATTTTTCATTTTTCCATGGACCCTAATTTGAATAAAGTTCGGTGATGTGGGGTGTGGCATTTAGGTAACTCAACACAGCTGATCCTACCTACCTTAGATTCGAACTAGATGCATCTAACAATTGTATATACATTGAAATTATTTTTTCTATTTTATCTCTATTATACGAGACCAAGCAAACCGATGGGGCCGAGTAAATATAAATTAATCTGTTTGTTTGGTAGCAATGAAAAGAAGGAAAAAGGAGAAGACGAAGAAAAATTCTCTGAGAAGAGAAGATTGATAAATTATTTCGACCACCAATTTGTAATTTTTTTAATAATACGATGTATTTATGTAATCGAAATCTACCTTAAAAATAATATAACTCAGTGTCAAATTTATCACAAACTTTTTTATATTGGCTTAAAATTGTGACCTCAACTTCAATTTTCGATGAATTATTTATCAGTTTCATCAAAAAAATAGATATAGGGTGTCTTTTAACAAAATATGATTTGGAAAATTATATATCTATCTTTGTAAGTTCAAAATTAACTGAGAAAATAAAAATTAATCAAGAAATAACGAGGAATAATTAAAAATAATTTCATAAATTAATTTTTCACCTTTTTCGAAACAGCTGCTCATATTTTTCAGACAATTTTTAGCAGGGGCATCCTCATCAATTAGAGACTCAACTAGATCGATATCCAATTCTGGAGTGGCTGCAACTTGCTCAGTAATAGCTAAGGGCACTGTCACTCTATCTCCTCTACTCAACAATGTTCTATTAAATATCGATTCTGCATTTTCTAAATAATTAGAATTAATATTACAGTTTATATCCGTACATACTAAATAAAGAGTCACTATAAAGGCAAAAGATAAAGACTTCATTATCGATTTGATTTTAACACTTTTTTCTTCACACTTTATAAAGGGAATGTTGGGCACAACTTGAACTTTCAACTTGGACACATTATTCTATCTTGTTTTCTTTATTTCGATGAATTTGACAAGACAAAATTGAATGTAGATTGATTTTAGGTGCCGGCAAAGTGAGATATATGAATTGGGTTATGGTAAAGGATTTGGTTTAAGCATTATTGAAAATTCGCTGTCCCACCTATGTTCTTTGGTGGAAGGGAGGAAAGCTTCTTCAGAGCACGTAATCATAGGTAACGCAGCTTCTTGCTTCATTGCAACGAGCCGAAGGAATGTACGGGGTCTGATCAATTTTATTTTTGACACAGAATTCAGAAATTTAATTTGAACAATATACATTTTCTAGTTATTACGTTTTGTGATTTTAATTATATTTGAAACTTTTCTAATTAAAAATCAATCAATACATTTTTTACGTATTGTAGTTTCATTTTTCAAATATTAAATAGCATAAATCGTGGTGATGAACTACAGCTTCTACAAACATGTCATGTTTGTAAAATTGGGTGTAAAAGGTATTAGGGGAAATTATACTTTAGTATTATTTTCACATAGAACTGTTTGAGGACCAAAATTGAACGAATGCTCAAAAATGATTCCTTAAATCTGCGATTTTTGTGAAGTAGATATAATAATAAGCATATATATCCAACAGTTAGCTACACAATTACAGGAAAATACATAATGAATAATAAAATACAAAATTTGTTGACTGAAAATAACAATAATAACATAGATATACAATATTAAAAAATAATAATATAAAACATTATCAAATATAAGAATCTAATTCTATATTATCAATATCTGAAATTCAATTATTTAACGAAAAATATTGGATATTATACTGATATCAAGCTGATAATCTTTGTTATTTTAATTCTCTTCATTCTAGACTTTTACATATAGGTACACAAAACAATTTTAATAGCGAATAAACTAATTCAAAATTCAATGAAAATTTTGAATATTTTTTGTATAATGAACAAAAATTGCTTGTTTAAAAATATTTGTCATTATATTCAATTTGAAAGCAGCTTTCTTCCATTTTATTAAAAAACATAAATTTTAGCGAAAAAAGAATGAATTATTTCAAGGAAACAATATAATCACTTTAAAATTCAAATAATTTCGAAAAATGTTGAAATACGAGAATTAATTAGTTAAAGAATTAAGGGCAAATGTTTCAATATTTGTCTATTCTTTATCCATCATTCATAAAAATCTGACTTCTAAGAAAATCAAAAAGTAATATTTCATTATCTCTGATTATCATTTATAGAAAATCACTTCTCTTTCTGTAAAAAAAATTCCAAAAAAATGTAAACAGCTCCCTTCAAAAATACTTGTAAAATATAACACATTACTTACTTGATACGATGAAGTTCATACACCTATTTAAAGGTAAAAAACTATAAAAACAAAAAATTAAAAAACAGAAATAATACGATAGAAAAAAATTAACATTTCAAAAACTATTAATTTGAAGAACTTTTGTGATGTTTCTGTTGCTTTTCTACTTTTGCAACTTTTCAAAATGTTTAGAAACAGTTATAATTCTGAAAAAATCTAATACACGATTAAATAATCAATAAACGATATAATTTATATCTATTATAGATCAATTTGTTAATGGACCACCCTGGTACGTTTCTAAGGCTGAATCTTTGGGTTTGAGGTGTGCTTATATCAATCGGACGTGCCATTTTAATAGGAGCAATATAATTCTTGGAAACAAATAAGCATATGAAGCCACTGTAAGATTATATCCAAAATTAATGATACGCAATAAAGATGTTACTATGCACCTGGACAATCTATAGTGAATTGGAAAAAGATGGATATTTATAAATTAACCAACCCCTGTACACAATATGCGTACCAAGTTAAGTTCATCATTACATGGGTGGAGGACATAGTGGGTACTGCTTATGGACATTCACCTTGCACATCTAGGCAGGATTTAGAACCGGCTATTATCTTGTTTGACGATGCTTCTTGAAATTGTTCTATCCAGGACGAAGACATTTTTCATGACGCAATAAATTATTATTTCGAGACTTCTATGAATTACATCAAATACAAGTTGATAATATGTGGTATATATTTTATTTGCTATCTAACAGACAGTTATTTTATTTTTGATGAATAAATACAGTACTTTTTGTCCTGTCTTTTTAACACTTTCTTTTAACATTTACTTTTTGTTATGTTTATTGTTGGTATTATCATAAATTTAACAAGTGTTTATATTTTCAATTGTGATTATGATTCAGAGCTCTAATAATTAGGTATAATTAGGTACTCATTAATAGAATATTTATTGAAACACCACTTCTATAATGAATGAGATAGTCATTTATTTCATTAATATTGAAAAATTTCATTAAATCAATACTTATGTCGTGTTTTAACTTGAATAATTTGAAAATTACGATATCCTGGATCTCTAAATTGTTTTAGGAGAGTGAATAACATATCTACTTCTAATAAATCTATTATTAGAAACAAAATTTTGAGTTGTTTGGAATTGCCATTGATCAATAAATATATAGGCTAAGTTTATTCAAATTTTCCAAATTAATAATGTTTTGGGAATCAGTAAACAAGTGAGCTTTATGTTTTTGGCCATTGTTTATGGTAATAAAATTTCATTGACGGTATTTGTAGAATACGATTATTATAAAAATACTATGAGTATATACACGTCAGTAAACAGGACGAAATATATCAGGGGGCTAACACCAACACCAATAAGGCATGTTGGTGTAGAGATAAACTCTTCCCATTCATTGTAATAGCCTCACCTGCGATACAAAGGATGTAACTGCTGAAATTGAAGGATCCAAGCAAAAGACAGAACTGAAGTACCCACTGTACTATCACCAAGAATAACCATCCAGTAAAAGTCTTTAAAAAGTTTTATTGAAAGAACTGACCAGGTAATAAGTTCACGATGAGTTTGGTGACTTGGTTTGTGGAAAAAACAGCATATACTTGAGTGAATAGAAGAATTCGCCGGTTGTCACATGTCTTTTGGTAGATAGAAGATCCTTACCGATTTAGAGATGGTGTAGCAAGGTGTAAAAAAGATCTCGTTAAATTTCAGCACCGAAGATAAGCGCGACGCAAAATGATCAACGTCTAATGACCTGGCCAGACAATAATTTAATAGATATAGATTTAATTTGAGCCAATGGCGATGTAGAAGGTATGTACTATTGAGTTTTAGTCATAAGTTATTCGAGTACTTCGGACAAGAAAAAAGAAAAAGTTTATAAAACTGATTGATTGTGATCCTTGCTAATTTCTCAATTGACTATTATTGAAATCATACAGAACATGGAATCTCTTCATTACTCAACGGGGTCAAGTGTATTTATTGAACAAAGTTCCTAATGTGCACAAGTCAAGCGTAAACCACGTTATTAAAAATGTTTCTTAAGACATATTATGAAGCTTTGTTTCATGAATGAAAGTAATATAAGTACCACTTTCGTTAATTTGAAAAACCATGCATTGGAAATTCACTTTCAAATGAAAACTTGACGAATAGCACTAAAAAAACTCTGAGTGGATATAGTAAGGACTGAACTAATATCACACATTTCAAATTTACATAACCTATCATGAATTGCGATTTTTTAGTAGTTAATTATAGTTTATTCATAGAATTGAATTGGTATAACGTATATTTGTGTTGTTCTTCATTTATTTCTTTTATTATTTTCTACTTTCTGCGTTTCTTCTAGAATAGTTTTGGTGATGAATGGCTAAAATGTCTGAAATATAAAATCTAAAAACAATGATAATAGTACTAGGTGTATTGTATAGAAGAACCTGCAAAACCTAAACAAACATAATATAAAAATGTGAGTACAAATATCGAATACAAATCTATGTTTGGGAGTGTTACCCAATTTTTCAAAAGTTAAATTGGAGTTTAAACACTTTGTAATTAAAATTGTAAAAATGGGTACATCGCGCTGTTACAACTAAGTAAGGTTAATTTAATAATATAATCCATTTAATGGATTTTATTCAATATATAGATTGGGAACAAGTTGTAACATAATTTCTTTTGACTTCGATTTTTAGTCTTTTGATTTGAAAGTTCTCTCTGTTCTACAGAGAGTACTGTACTCTCTGTTCTATAGAGAGTTTTCTAAAGTTTTCTGTATGCCTATTTTGTATGACTTCTAGGGTAAAGAGAGGGTATCCTGTAGTTAAAAAACTTGACACGATAGAAATGTATTAGTAAAATTTTTGAATTCAGAAACCAAAGTTTAGTCAAAAACAAGTCACAGATTTAAGACAACAAAATTGGTGTTCCCCAGTGTTATTATATGTGTATATTATCCTCTATTTCGTTATTTTTCATTCATTATCTCACATTTTTAATAACAAGGAAGTGATATTGATGTCCATTTTGGACTAAAGGAAACTGAGATTTGCAGATGCATTGTTTTAACTTACATATATGGAGAAGTGTTGGCTGGAAACTTTGTTATTACGTCGCAGACGTACAACAAAGTTAACAGTTGCCGACGATTTGCCAAGGAAACGTGGTCCACATACTATAACACCACTGTTGTTGTCATTCAATCAACATTTCTTAATTTTGAATAAGAATCACGCACTTTGCAACGATCTTAAATGCATTAATTAAGTTACCCCATGCGAATATCTAATCAACTAATTTCAACAATGAGTGTTGCTTCATGTTTCAATTTTTGTCTGACTAATTACACAAGTATTAAACCAAATATGTCGGTGGATTGGTTGTTTCCCACTTCCGGGACCATACGACACAGTAGAAATCCATATGTCTAGAATAACTGCGAATAAATGAGTTTAACACTAATCGGGGAGCCAGGTTTACCTTTGAAAGAGTAGATCTACTTTGAAATCCAATGCTTGAAAATATAAATCCACTTATAGAGAACCGAACACCTCTTATGACGATGTGAAGAGTATACCTTTGATCTGGTTATGAAATTTTTATTGTGGTGGTAACATTTGAAAAATGAGAAAACTCTATGATTCACTCGTACTGTCAAATTTGAGTTTTCACTCAATGAAGTTATATGAACCTTCATAACTGTCGAAATACTGTACCAAATTGAATAATTCTTTTCTGTGTTCGTTATCCCCAGGACAAGGTTCATATAGATGAAAATTCTTAAAAATTGAACAAAAAATATTTGAGAATCTTTAAATTTGTAAAGTGAGTGCGTTAAATGTCAAAATATTGAAAAGACGTTGAGATATTAACGTCAGTTGTTCAAGCAGCAGTTGTTAACTTCCAGAATATGAGCAGTATGGATAGATTGATATTATTTCATAATCAATCATCTTTCTTAATACTTAAGAAGTATTTTCCATGCGAAAAATTATGTGGACGTACAATGTTCGTCGGGTTTGTTCGAAAGCGCTTAAAAATCGATGTTCATATCTCATCAATGACATTTCGTCTTATGTAAGCAATTCTTGAAATAATTTGGAAATTTCACCTTGAATTTTTCCTGAATATTCAACAAATACCCTTTATACTGGTACCTATATAGGCAGCGCTCATGCGTCAGAATATTTGTTTTCTCCGCAGAGTACTCTGTAAAAACATAAACATATATAGCGACAAAAACATCATTCTGAATTGTTAGATTCTTAACATGAAATTCCCCAAAA
Source organism: Henosepilachna vigintioctopunctata (assembly GCA_030704895.1). Taxonomy (NCBI): domain Eukaryota; kingdom Metazoa; phylum Arthropoda; class Insecta; order Coleoptera; family Coccinellidae; genus Henosepilachna; species Henosepilachna vigintioctopunctata. The sequence continues at coordinate 5,713,335 of JARQZJ010000125.1, forward strand.
AAATTTTAATCTGTGACTTCTAACGGGTGATTTTTAAGAGTTAAGTTTTTCAGGTTGGCGGCACTGGTTGGTAATGGCATCCAAACGTCACCTGTCAAAGTGAAAAGTTTTCAGTTTACTCTGCCATTTCATGGAAAGACTTACAAACGAGTAACGATTACAAATTGTTGAAATTTACATTCAAAATTCGGGCTCTGTGAAAAATGTGTATTGTTTGTTACAACCATATTATGGTCGTCATAATTGACCTGGTGAATCAACAATTCGTGCTGTTATCATCAAATTTCGCACCAAGTTTACTTTGTTGGACATTAAACATTGTCTCGCATTCGTACAGTGCGTACTGAAGAGAATATTGCAGCCGTAGCGTACAGTGTTATGAGGATCGTGAAATGTCAATTCGTCGCCGTTCTCACTTCTCAGCAATTGGGCATGTGTTCCTCAACCACATGGAAAATTTTACGTGTTGATTTGGGTTTGAAAGCCTATAAAATTCAACTTCTGCAAGAACTGAAGCCGAATGGCCTACCACAACTTCTAATTTTTGGCGAATGGGCCTTAGAACAGCTTAATGAAAATTCGCTGTTTTATCGAAAAATTGTGTTCAGCGATGAAGCTCATTTCTGGCTTAATGGATTTGTAAATAAACAAAACTGTCACATCTGGAATGATGAACAGCTACATGCCATACAAGAATTACCGATGCATCCCGAAAAAACGACAGTTTGGTGTGATTTATGGGCTGGTGACTTCATCTGTCCATTTTTCTTCAAATACGACCGTGGAAGAAACGTTACCGTCAACTTTTTTCCGCGCCAATTGGCCGAGTAGAACTTGGTTGACATGTGGTTTCATCAAGACGCTGCCACATGCCACACAGCTCGTGAAACAATGGACATCTTGAAGGATGAATTTGGTGAGCAGCTTATCTCTTGAAATGATCCTGTGAATTGGCCGCCAAGATCATGCGATTTGACGCCTATGGATTATTTCTTTTGGGGTTATGTAAAGTCGTTAGTGTATGTGGACGAGCCGAACACGATTGAAGCCTTACAGGATAACATAACACGCGTAATTCGGGAGATACAGGCCGAAATGCTCGAAAAAGTGACGTAAAATTGGACCTTCCGAATGTACCATTTTATTGTTTTATTCGATTTAAAAAAATACGCTTAAAAAATCACCCGTTATATTCATCTATATTTTTAGAATAAATATCCTTCTTGGAAAAATTGATGTAGATAACTTGAAAATTCCCCTATTTGCATTCAATGTATTCCTTATCTGCCACTGTTCTCACTCTTCTTCTGTGACTCTTGTCACGCATCGATGGGTCGAAAAAAATTATAGGTATTCAAATTGCAAATTTCTCTGCATCTTATTGAGCATTTCATGGTTTTATCATCATTTGGTATTCTATTCATACAGTATAAAAAGATCGAATAGTCGATATGGTTAAGCATAACATGTGGTAAACGATTTAGAAAACATACGTAACTAAATATACTTAACCATATCATTGTTTTAATGAATATTGAATAATTTATTACACAAATATTCAGAAGTAAAAAGAATTCAGAGAAGTTATTCAAACTGTCAGAATAAGTAAGGAAAATATTGGATTTAATATTCAAAATATAAATTAACCATCTCATTTATGATCTTTATTATTATGTTGTACATACGACTTCACTTCACCCAATTATTCATAATATGAGTCGACCTTGGCGGTTACAGACAAATTTTTAACATTATTACAAATATCACATGTTATTTCAGTTTTAATTGTGTGTATTATGAAAAACATCTGAATTAATTATTGCATCAATTATTTTACAATACCTACTCATTTCAGATGCTGGCTATTGTTTAAATTTTCGATATTTGTACCACTGGGACCTGTCAAAATGAAATATCTATGAAATATCTATTTGAATTGTACTATGTTAAAATACACTTTTCTTCTCTATGTTGCTACGGAAATTACTGTTAGTTACGTTAAGAATGACAGTTTACGAACTATTTTATTTCTGAGAACCACAGTTAATTCATACCGTGTCGACAGTTAGGTTACCCCTTTGTTAATAGACTCGTCCAGCTGATATGTTTATTATTGTTGAATGAACATGTTTAATTATTTGAAACTATCGTTAATTATGTATTTATATTCAATGTTCTGTTTAAAAATTGATTTTTCTTAATTAATTATCAGTATTCAACTGAAATCTGTTTGAAACTAGGAAATCATAAAATAATCTATGAGTTACGCACATCTTAAATTTCAAATCATTGTTAACTTTCGTATCATTATTTCTTCGCTTCTACCTGCTAAGTTGGCATTGTATTTTTCCAAGAAGGATTCGAGGTTGTTTCTTAGTTTATAAATGGAATTTTCCAAAAGTATAAAATTTTATTATATAACGCTTTAGTCCTACTTGAGTCATAGATCATCAATAAATTAGCGATTTTAGCACCATAAAAAATTGAAATAAAGTGATATACAGTAACAGCTCTTTATTCGCGGAGTATACGTTCCGAAAATATGCCGGGAATACAGAAACCGTGAATATGGAATGGTAATTTATATGAAGGATGCGTTCCTGGGTGACAAAATGAAAGAAAGTGTATAAAAAAATTGATTTAATTGAAGTTTTTGATCATATTGCTTAATTATTATGTTCAGGCTTAGGCAATGGTTTAAAGAATTTTGTAATTTTTTCTTGCTTGGCAGTTTTTAAAGGTTCCTTCAATTCAGACTGATATTAAGCAATGACTAGCAATTTTCCTTTAAAATAAGACATCGATCCATAGATGGGTCAATTTTCATGAATAAAATCTCAATGCTCATCAGCCATTCTTAAATCTTCATTAAGAATTTTCAAATTAAATGTCACGTTTCCATGTCACGTTTCCTGTGCTTGTTGAACCCTCTTCCACAATAGGCTGTAACTTTAACATTTCCTTCATGTTGCTTTCAGTAAAATCTTCATCTTGCGATTGAAGCAACATCTGAATGTCTCTTGGTTCTATCCGTTCAAACCCATCCTGTCCTGTTGCATTAGCAATTTGAGCTATGTTTGCAGTCAAAGTTTGAATGTGCACAGATTCTTCGTCATTTTCTATAGTCAAAGTAGGCCATAGTTTTTCCAGCATGAATTCTATAAAAACATTCAAATGGTCTTGGTTTCATACAGTTTAACCTATAATTGAACCACAGATTACATATTCTCTAACATTGATTGGGAAGCATAGACGAGTTAGGTGAATCTATATTTTCAATGATGTGGCTACATAGGCGACTTCTGTAGTTTCAGTGATCTGATTACTTGGGCGACTTGGACGTTTATGTGGATCCATATTTTTATATGAAACTATATTTCTAATGAATTATATTTTTATTATTGATCTACCCGCAGTAGTGTTTACTATTCATTTTGCTATGTCAAAATCCTTTCAAATCAAGATCACATTCCACATCATCCAATATGATTTTGAAGGTTCGTCTAATGTAATAGAGGTGTTTCTTACATTAATGTAATTGCTCCATAGGTTGAAGCAAGACGTCAGGATGGGAGGAAAAGTGTCACTTTATATTTGGATGTATAATTTCAAGTTAGCGAGGTTGACCTGGTGCATAATCCGAAACTAGATCAGCTCGAAGTCTATAGGTATTCTTTTTTTAGAATAAGTTTCAACTTATTCAACAAAAAATTCCGGAACTACTTACAAAAAATAGCTATTGCTATGGCTTGCATTTTTTCAATCCGCGTATAGGGAAAACGCGAATAAGAAGCTTTTACTGTACAACAAATATATTTGACGTCATTGAGTATATGAAGAAGACAATGATGTGTGAGTCACATTCTCTGAAACGATGAATGTTAACGAATTATTTAAGGGAATTTAAGTCGAATATGATTGATTAGTGCATATTTTTAACACCAAACTGTGTGAGATGATATGTCATAATGTAGATAACGATTACAAAACAAGAAATGTCCGATGACATCCCAAAAGATGCATGGAGGACATCATACAGGCAGAAATTGGTACCTAAAGGCAAGAATCCGAGACAAATGGAAGGAAATACAAGAGATTTTTGTCCAAGAGTGAATAACAAAAAGCTACTAGAGAATAAAAATAAGAAGTACAGGGTTAACTCCTCAAGAAGAATCTTTAAGACTATTTCTTGCCAAACTAACTCTTCCAAATACTCCAAATAAATGAACAAATAATGTTATTCAGTTCAATTATGTAACTATGCTATTTATTGACAATGAATTTTGTCTAACATTTCTTATGAACGATGCATCAGCAAGGTTATTATTCGCAAAACGATATTTGGCCATTGGCGATGAACGATTTAATGATAGATGTAATAATTGGTTATGGAGTAATTTTGAATTAAACGACCTTCCAGACGTTACCAACTATAATCTTAGCTGCAGATGAAGAATCAAATTGTTACCACCAAAAGCACCGATTTCAAGGTTATACGATTCATTTGATAATAGCATTCAAATTTGACTTAAATTTAATCGATGTCTTGATTATTCTGATAAATTTTTGAAAGGACAGTCTCAAGTGTCTCAGTGTGAAGAAACGCCAAAAGTAGTATAGTGTATCCATGGTCGATGTAATAACAATAACTAACAATGTAATAACAATAACTAACCATTGTATGTAGCAGTAACTATTTTCAATCTTAGAGGACTTTTATAGATGACTTTTAATTGTTTGGGGGTTGTTTCTGAGTTTAATTGCCTTTTTTAAAATATTTTCTATGTTTCGTGAATGAGTTGTGTGGTTTTTATATTTTCAACACAAAAAAATAAGTTCAAACTTCATTAAACTCTTTACTTATTTTAACGTTCGAAAAGGGATTAATACTCCTGAAGAAATTGGCAAGCAACAATATAAATTTGTGAAACTAAGCTGAGAGTTTTTAATCAATATACTTATCCATTTTCCACCAGGGGATCAGCAAATATTCAATATATTTTATATGTACGAGGAGTGATCAAAAAGTAAGGTGACTTATCAAATTTCTTGGGCTGCTTCCATCCACCCTTCAATTTTTTTATCATGTTGGTACACTTGTCTTGAAAATCTGCTAAACTTTCCAACTATATAACATTTCCCATTTCGTTAGAGACGTTAAAGTTAGAAAAGTTTTGCGTGCTCGGCGATTTTCCACTGTGGAAAAAATGGATCTAAGAGATCATTAAATTTTGAGTAAAAAATAGAATCTAGTGCTCTAAAACTCTTGAAATGTTGCGAGTTGCATACAGCGAGGCTACTCTAATTTAAAAAAATTTTTACAAGTAGTATCATCTCTTCCAAGAGGGTGGGAAGACATCAATGACGAAGCTCGCTCTGAACTCCCCGGCACGTCATCAACTGATGAGAACGTTGAAGAAGTGAAGAAAATAGAGTTGAGAAATCGACGAATTACCAAAAGGGAAGTTGCTGATTATATCGGCTTCTCATGTGATTCATTCCAAGCAATTTCAACATATGTTTTCGACATGAGACGTTTATTAGCGAAGTTTGTTCTCAAATTACTATATTTTTGGACAAGAACACAACCGTAATCATGCTATAGCTACCACATTCACCGGTTTCAGCGCCTTGTGACTTTTGCTGTTCCCGAAAGTTAAGAAACCTATGAAAGGAAGGCATTTCGCGACTATGAGGACAAAAATACCGCATCTATACCAATAAGTGCTAATCAGGAGTGCTTTTACTCTTGGAAAAAACGGTGGCACAAGTGTACCTACCTTGAATCAGACAAAAAAAATATCGATGAATACAAATGTAATTTTTGGTATCAATAAAAAGTCACCTTACTTTTCGATCTGGCTTCGTATTTGTTGTTAATGAATGTCCATACATTGTTCATAAAGCTTTCGTGAATATATCTGAAACTTCATTTGATTTTTTTGTTATATTATGAATAAAGAAATTTTTGTTACAATTTATTTGTCTTATATCTAACAAATTTCAACAAATCTTTTTTAGTGATAGTAACGATTTTTCAATAGCTCAATTATTATATAGGTACTACATTATTTTATTATAGAAAGTCTATTAGAACCTTTCACCTGAGTCAAGTGAAGATGTTCTTTGTATTCTGAACATGTAACCTCTGCATTTGAACTGATCTTCTTGAAGGACGATGTGAAGAATGTGATAAGACATTTAGATTTTACACGGTGATTTTTCATTCGACACAATAAGTCACGTCAAAGGAAGGTTAAGAAGTAATAAATAAATAGATTTTGAATCATCAAGATAGATTCATTATGCTTTATCAAATTACTCGTTATTCAGATACCTAAATGATTCTATATATAAGGTAATTCATTACTAATATGAAGTAATTGAACAGTCCCAAACCTAAAATTTCAAAGATTTAACTTGAAAAACCTAGAAAAAAATGTGAATCGGTTTCAAGTTGCAGGGTGTTTCATTTAAAGATTTAAAGATGATTTGTACCATTCACTGTGAAAATATTCATTGTATATATCATCATCTCACTTGTTTTTTGGTATCATAGACGTGAATATTTTTCTTTATCGTCTGTTGAGGCAATTTTCTGAACAGTTTCTTCAAGTAGTACACACTTTAAAAATTATTGATGCTACTTAATGCAAAAATATTCAATGTATTATTTATTGCTGTACTTGATTGTTTGTTTTTTTAAGATGGTCAGAATTTTCCTCATTGAATATTTCAATTTTCTACACTGTTTTGTTAAGGAGTACTCATCCAAAAATTATTCGTGCCATTTTTGGGTTTTTTCGCCATTTGCGATTTTCAATTTTTTAAATTGTCTTCTCGAGTAGTACCAATTTTAAAAAATTATTGATGCCATTTTATTCAAAAATATTTTGCGTATTATTGCCATACTTTTTTGAATTAAACGTATGATTGCTATATTCTGATATATTTTTTTGTAATGCTTTTAGAATCTTCTTCATTATTTTCAATTGTCTCTCTTCAAGTAGTGCCCACATAAGCTTATCACCGAGTTCGATAAATATCTTCAGCATATTCTAACAACTGGCAAATGATTGAAAAAAAACCTCTGATAAAAAAACTAAATATTCTTATAAAATTCTGTTACAACTACCTTCAATTTTCTTCTAGTGAAAAGCTTCTCACTGCATTCATATGAAATGTTTCAATTTTTCATATTTCCAACGGGAAAATATTAAAATTGAGCGGAACAATCCATTTTTCAAAATTGTATTCATCGATTCAATCTCTGCAAATCAGTTTGATAACCTTCAACTCGTATGCTAAAATATTTTAATCTACATTTGCTTTGAATAATTTAGCAATCAAAAATAAACGTACGATCGTAATTACAATTAATAACTGATTGAATATGTTTGGAGTACCTGCATTGTACTGGAAGTCGGTTCTATATTAGATGGATTTATTGCTGATTATTTTTGCAATCACTTCCTGAAATTATATAAGGTGTCATTGGTGACAATTTCTTTTTTTTCACCAACCAGGGCTCAGATTTGTTTCTGATAGTGGAAAGTGGTTCTTTAGAGTTTCGATTATATTTTTTTTATAACTTCAACAACCATCCATAATGTTGAATTAATGAATTATCGTTAACAAACTCAAGATACTATATCTGAGAATATTATTGAAGCTACTATGCTTCAATAATATTCTCAGCGTTTAAATGGGCGTTTTTGGATTTTGAGAAGAATAAAGTAAATGAGTACTACGAAATTTTCTTTCTTTGTTCTTGTCAAACTTAACATATAAAGTTTTGAAAAAATCTGAAATTGGCAAGAACATATTGGGATTTATGTCTCATATCTAATATATTAAATAAAATAAAAACACTTGGCTTGCTTCCACAAAATTTATGAGAAATACTTGATTTATTATTGATAGATACTTGATTCGGGGTGTTACCCCATTTTTAACAGCTTTAACCCCAGTTTAAATCTATGAAATGGTTATTATGAATGAATGCAATGTGTTGAAAGTCCGTAAAATTATTGTTATTTAATATGAATAATTTATGTTCTTTTTTTCTGGTTTCGATGCTCCGTTCAATGTGGTATGCGTCACAATCAGCACAATAAATCTGGTATACTCCACTCTTATCTTTTGCAGCCTGTTTCTCTTTATTGTTAACTAAAAATGAACTAAAATTTCTTCTGTTCGTAGTAATAGTTTTAATATTATACTTTCTCAATCTATTTTCGATTTTATCCGTGAGATTTGGTGTGTGATTGATAATGTGAAATTTTTAATTATTATCATCTGCATTTTTTAATGGAAAAATGGATTTCATTAGCCGTGTATGGTGTTTTTTAATTATTAATTTGTCAATCATCGTTCCGAGTAACCGTAATTTTTTGCTAATTGCTTAAATATGGAAACTTCCTTAGTGTAATTTTGAATCATTTTTACAATATTTCATCAAGAGATCAGCGAACATTCAATCAATCATACCAATATAGTAATCACATTTTGTTCTATGACTGCCTGGTACCTTCTTGACATGCTTTCTATGCATAATAGGCAATTTTCTGCGATTGTTTCTTTTCTGTGAGTACTTCTATTGAGTAATTGATCATTTTTTTCACCAACCCAAAAATATTCGATTGATTGGAAGCCTGCTGAATTGAAGAAGGTAAAACAGTTTTATTTTTGTAGAATTTGTGGAAAAACATGGAATTAAATGTAAGACTATCAATTTCACTCAAGAATATGGAACAATATCTAGAGAATCTGCCTAGAGCATTAGGGTGTCAACAATTTATAGTTGTTGATACATAGGAAGATATACTTTGTAGTATATCTTCCAGAATTGAATATATTGTGACAACATCCTCAAATAGAAAGATATGATAGAAAATTTAGCAGTGTAATTGCAAACCCTTTCTCAACAATTTGTTTGATTTTCTATGGTGGCTCTGATATCATCACTACTCACTTTATTCTATGTTTCAATCAGGAAAAGCTTACGTATATCAGTGTTACTTCATAAAATATTAATTTTCTTTGTTTTGCTAATGATATTTAATATTTCAGTGAAATGAAATAGGTTATTTCTTTGTACTAGGTTTATATTTTATTCTATGTCAAAAATGACTTCTAGTTTGAATAAAAAATTATTTATTATTAAATGAATTAACTTGATATATAAAAAACAGTTCCAAATGTTACAAAATCTCAAGAAGAGTTAAATAATTTGAATTTTTGTATAATATTGATAAATTATCAAAGTGTAATATGCGTAGTGTAGAAATTTTCAATCCAAACCATCCATCGTGTAATTGCACCCCGCAAACAAGTATTTATTCTTCGTACATATATGTACATTGCAGGGTCAATTTCAAGGACGACAACAGGCAAGTGTAATAGGAAAAAGTGAAATTCTTGCATGTCTCATAGAACGAGGAGAGCTGAGTTCACCAACCGTTTAAATGTCTATGATTGAACGGAAAATAGATCTTATTCACTGAAAAATCACTGGATAATTCTTCTGTTCAATTTGCTGTTTACAAATCAATATAATTGGTGCGTACACAATTTTTTGTGAGTAAAAGCCTTGTAAAAGCCATAAAAGTTAGAATATTTCAGAGGCAGCACATTTCAGTGATTACAAATCAATCGGATTGGCCATAATTCCATGTATTAATACGTTTGATGTGTTGGAAATAACCTGTCAATTCTATAGTTAAACTGCAGGTTTTTGATTTCGTAGCAGATACTTCTTCTTATATACGAAGGTAGGATGAAAAGTTTCCAGCGTGACCAAGGAAAACGATGTTTTAATTTTTTTTGCTTTATTTTTCAACATAAACCACATCAACACTGATATATTTCTAATAACGGTGTTATAATTTAGTTATACCAATTTTGAACGTAGATTCGTCAAGCTACTCAAAATACTGATTTATAGTTTCGATAATTTCTTCGTTGCTCTCAAATCTTTTACCGTCAAACCATTTTTTGAGGTTACGAAACAGGTAATAGTCGCTAAGGGCTATGTTTGGAGAGTAGAGAGGATGCGGCATCAATTCAAACTTCAATTCGTTGATTTTTGACATGGCAACAATCAAGTTGGTGAATGCGTTGGTGCGTTATCGTGATGAAACAAAATTTTTTCTTCGCAAAATGAGGTCGTTTAATTTGCACCCCGTCCTAGAAACGTTGCAATAAGTCTGCATAGTATTGACCAGTGATAGCCTTACCCTTTTCAAGATAAGCAATGTATATAATTCCTCTCGCATCCCAAAAACAGTAGCCATAACCTTGTTTGCCGATAAAATTGTTTTTGCCTTTTTTGGAGTTGGTTCCCCCTTTCCAACGCATTGTTTTGACTGTTTTATTTTCAGGAGTGTCGTGATGAGCCCAAGACTCATCAACAGTCTTGAATCGACGCAAAAATTCGTTTGGATTACGCCTATACAGCGCCTAATTTTCGTTAGAAATTTTTTTTCGAATGAGTTTTTCGTCGAGCGTTGGCAAACGCTGCACCCATCTTGCACACAGGTTTTGAGAGGTGCTACACGACACAGGCTCGTCAGAGGTGCTAGACGACCTATTTTGAAATCAGAAACCCACTTCTTAATAGTTGAATATGATGAGGAGGATTCAAGACTAGGAGTGTTGAACATCTCTTCCATTATTTGTTCTGGTGTAAAACCTTTCAAATAGAAGTATTTGATGACAGCACGTCTCTCGAATTTTTCTCGCATTCTCCAAAAGTAGATCTAGCGGCGCCATCTCTTGATCAGGCGCCGGAATCTTTTCACCTCGCCCTGGTATCTATTCATTAATTATATTAGAAATGCTTGTTCGTAGTTTCGTTGAAAATCATTCAGCATTTTCTTATCAAAAACAATATATAACACGAATTTCCGAACCTCTGAATACACATCACCGTTTACTGTTGCTTAAAAAGGTAAAATTGTATATCATATGATGTCAATCTATACATACTGTCAATATTCTTGAAGTACTCAGCTTTTATCTGAAAAACTGATATTGACCTCTCAATGTTTCGTCAATATTTTGAAGATTTCTAACAATCTTCTGTCGAATTTTCGAATTTTGAGATATTTTCTGTTCAATTTTCAAAAATTTCTTTCTATACGGACTTTGTCATGATAATAACGAACACAGAAAGACAATGATCATCCAATTTAGTGCAGTGGTTCGGAAATTATGTGCTACATGCATTCTGAGACTTAGAAAAAAGCACAGAATTTTGCTATATTTTAAATGTGTACAATGAAAATCTATGACCAAATGAGGGTGTACAATTTCATCGACATAAAACACGGTCGTATTGACGCAAATGTATCAAGAATCCTGGTTCAAGCTAGATCTATCCTTTCATTGGTAGATATACCGATCATTCATAAGTTATTCAATTCCAACTACTGTATAATTCACACCTTATCCGTTAAAAAATTAACTAGTTCGAAAACGCAGTCAAAATACAATTTATATAATACCACTTGCATAAATTTCGTAAAAATTAATTTCATTTCGATTTTTTTCATCAATTTGAACATTCATTTTTATGGAACAAAAAAGACAGCCGTGATGTAACGTTTTCTTGCATAAATTTCAATTTACAAGTTTTAATTCAGACACAGGACTTGAACTGCTACTCTCCTTGTATCACTTTGTTTGAATTAATCTCGCAAGAGCTGAACCTGATGATTTTTCGAAATATCTAATCTATTATAAATTATTACCAATACGTTTATCATGGTTTAATATGAAACATACTGGCAGCAATATGCATAAGGATTATTAAGTTTTCCTATAGTAGACTTTGAAGAATTGTTAGTTTCTTCTGATCATTGGTGTACCTTACAACTTCCTTGAATCAGTCGGTGTGAGGTTATTTCAAATATTGTTGCTCTATTTTTTGTTTGACAATATATTTTTATTATTCAATCCTATAAACCTTGTTATTATCCTCAATTTTCTTTCTGTGAATTTAGATTTCAAAATTGCAGAAGAATTTTCAAGTTTAATGTAAACTGATTTAGAAAAATTTATACTATTTGAATTTCTGAAACAATGGTAATGAACATCATTCATCAAGAATCTCCATTTCAAAATTAGCTTTCCTAACTTCAAGACCAAATCCTAAATTGGATATTTAGAACAGTAATTACAAGGATACTGAATGAAAGAGAAATGTCCTAATATCCATGATAAAAGTCATTAAAATAAAGAATAGCTTTGAATGGTACACAATTAAAATTTAGCTGTACGGAATACATTACAACATGACAATTACAAAAGAAATATAGGAATGTGTGAATTTTTATTTACATTACACAACTGCGCCATCTGCTTTTATGCCTATTAACCTATTTCGAACTATACTAAGACAATTTAAAGAGAAATTCACTATCTTCAACCCAAAGATGAAAATTGAGTGGAAAAGTGAAAAAATCACTTATATTCGTAATTATATATATTTTTTATTGATAGGAGATTGACTTGGAATTTGAAGAAAATGATTGAGTGAGTGAAGATAGGCAACTATGAAAACGATTTTATGAAAAACTCTTGCCGCAAAAAACTCTCAATCGAAACCAAATGATTACTTCAAAATAGCTAAAAATTCATTAATATTCCCCAACTGTGTTACAGTTATGTGATGAAAAAATCACTTATATTCGTAATTATTTATATTTTTTATTGAAAGGAGATCGACTTAGAATATGAAGGGATTGTTGGGACAATGAAGATAGGCAACTGTGAAAACAGTTTTTTGAAACAACTGTTGCCGCAAAAAACTGTCAATCAAAAGCAAATCATTACTTCAAAATAGCCATAAATTCGTTAATATTCCCCAACTGTGTGACAGTTATGTGATGAAAAAATCACTTATATTCGTTATTATATCTATTTTAGATTTAAATGAGATCGACTTGGAATTTGAAGCAAATGTTGAGACAATGAAGATAGGCAACTATGAAAACAGTTTTATGAAACAACTGTTGCCGCAAAAAACTCGCAATCAAAACCAAATGATTACTTCAAAATAGCTAAACATTCGTTAATATCTGCGCGACAGTTGTGTGATAGAATAGCGATCGCTGCTATTAGTTATTCATCATATTTTTTATTGAACCATTCTAGTGACTTCAATTGCTAAGGCCATTCTATCACTTGTTAGCACATAGTAGCTTAATTACTGAGTAGTAGAACAAACACTTAAAAATAGGAAACGACAGTCATGGAAATATACAGAATCAGTAATTATAACAGAGTAAATACTAATAAAGAAACTTTTGAACAAATACATAAATAAATGAATACGAAAATGAATAGGATATATATTTTTATTACTATTCTTCTAAGAGCAGAGAACAGAGACCAATTTAGTCCTATTTAGATTCCGATAGACCCAATAACACGGTGGGAATCGAACCTACCAGCATCAGTAAGCTGGAAGCGTATATAGTCACTATTTCTTTTTAGCAGTTACTTCGTTTAATTGATTTGAAGAGTAGGCAATCTGTTGAACATATATTGGAATTGAAAGTTTCTAGTCAAAAAGCAGATTAGGGGTAAGCGACGATCAATATTTGTCCAATGTCAAGTGATTTAAAATACATCTACTTGTATTATGTGTTGCCTACCCAAATCTAATTTATTGCCAACTCCATTCAGATTAGAAACTGATGCTATCATGTCAACTATTGGAAGATCTTTTGAATTCATTTCAGAAAAGAGTTTTGCTGTCGATATAAAGAAAACAATATTATACCGTATGAGATAAATACGTCTGGAAATTAGATATTAGGTCTTTTCAAGTCATAATATCTAATTAAGATGAGTACCTAGTACAAAAAAGATTAATGAAATATTGTGCTTAAAGTCTCCAGATTACATTTATTACAAATAAATTTTTCAATGAACATCAATATCTATTCAACTCGTAATGAATATTATTTCTTATAACGATAATGCAAAAAAATACACACAATACTACTGATTTCTAATTATCATATCGCGTTTTCTTTCAAACATTATTCAATCACAATGTAATAAATATTGGAATTTTTATTAGGTAAAAATATATGAAATGTTAACATCTAGAATTACTGTTACGTCATTCTGTCGATTGTCAAAATGTAATCACTTTAAACATCAACAATGAAAGTTTATAATAACATCGAGCATCTCCTGGAACCGGGAATAGAATGCCAGTTATTGATATTGTATGACCTTTTCTCCCTCCAACACATTAGCGAATGGTAGTATGTAGGTCAAACCGATCGAACCAATAGCGAACTGCACGTGCCGTCACGTGGTTTTGTTGTTATCATCAGCTGTGGCCGGGCCGCTACACCGAATGTCCGGTGGAATTCGAACAGAGTCGGTGTATAGGTATCTCACTCGAAAATACAGCCGGTAGAAAGAGATAGACAATCGAGTCACGTTGACTAGAATCAGCTGTTGTTACGCTACCGGCCGGCTCGGCGTTAGCAGTCAGTGTTCAGCTGTTTGCTTTGCAACGTACAGTAAACCGAGCACAACCATCCTGATCTATTATGAGTATGTGTTTTCGTCACTGTACAAAATATCCCGGAAAAATTATCGAATTGATTAGTTATGGTTCTATAGAGTGTTTCACATACACACAACAATCTGTGCAAAAATTATTGGTTCGTAGATTGTATTTTACCGACGACGTCGTACTGTGAAGTAAAAACTTACGTACTTTTCTTGATTTTTTCGAGTTTTTAATCGGTTTTTCGACATGTCGACGGGTAAAAGGTTGGCGAAACGGTCCATTATTGGTACGCGAGTTTGTGCTCCTGGTGAAGACGGTAAATATTATTCGGGAGTTATACAGGCTGTCAAAACGCCTGCTAGTTATACCGAGAACAATAATTGTATCAATTTAACTCCGAATACTCGGTATACGGTGAGATTTGATTCCAGACAGGGCAACCTGGGGCGTACGTCTTGTGAATTCTTCGAGGGCAACCTTATCGGGCCCGGATTCCAATCAGTGCTCGGACTAGAACTCGTCAAGGGACAAAAAGTTTTTGTTACTTATAACGGTAGAGAAGTTTGCGGCGAAGTTTGTAACCATCATTCCGAAACAGACGAAGTCATAATACGTATCCATCCTTCAGGCATTGAGGTATGTACTTAAATATATCCACTAGATAATTATAAACCAGTCATTATTTATTTACTATTTGTTTAAACAAGCCCATCGACGTTTTTCCTATCAGTGATCCTTACACTAATGAGTTTGTAATAATCTACATGATAATTTCCTTTATTTTGAAGAATTTAACGAAACACCAGATCTTTTCAAACCGGACGATGAAGTTCTTAATGTTATTTCAATAGCCCTACCTTCTAATTTACATCCTCAAGTAAAAATCGCCGGTATAGTGATTTATCTATTCTTCAGTTTCGATGCTTATCTAAATATTTGTGTTGATGTACTTCCAGTCCAGATAAAGCTGTTGTTGAATGTTACAATGATAAATTTTACTACAAAACAATCAAACCTCCAAAAATTCACGTAATTCTCAGTCGAAGTAAAGGAAATGAATATTCTGTGTGTATAAATAGTGACTGAAAATTTCTAATGCCTGTGCCTAGTTTAACTTCTTATTCCGGCTAGTATCATACTAAAACTTTCACCAATGTTAAAATTTCTTGTTTGTTTTACCGTTATTGACTTAGAAATGTATATGAGATGTTCAGAATATTATAAAATCGTTAATCTGCAATAAAAATTTTTCTTGGAATTACTGTAACTTCAAAATTTGAAGGGTACAACGTGAAGGGTACCGTACCTGTAATTTTACCTCGTCTTATAAATCCTCTTCATTTTAAAAAATCTTTCAGTTTCCTTTACTTCGAACGTCATAAATTTAGGTTTTACGACAACCCTTCTTAACTTTCCTTTCAGCATTAATACTTGCACATCTTTGAAGAATTCCAACCAATTATTTCGTTAAAATAAGGGTATACTTGAATATTAATTTTACTCATTTATTTCACAAGCAATGTTCATAAATTCCATTGCCACCTGTCTAAAAACTTCTTAAATTCTTCGTATAATTTTTGTTTTGAATTTATACATTTGAATATTAAGAAATTTTTTTTACGTAAAACGTAGCGAGGGTTGTACAAATGGTCATACTTATATCTGGTCCAAATTTTCTTGTACTGTAAAAGTTCAGACTTCGTTTGATTTAAAAAGAAAAATGTTAATTGAAAACGCTCCTAATGATCATATAAATCGCTGGAAACAGAGAAACTGGGTATTCTATAATTCCTCAAAGAAATTTACTTTCATTTATGGCTTTTCCAAGTAGTACTTACCTGCTTCAAATCTCCTACCGGGTTATTCAGTACATTTTACAATTTGTACTGTAAGTAGTAATAATAGATGCGATTATTATAAGGTCAGATATAAGACGAGTACCTACCTTATCTTCAAGCATTTTAAAGGATTGCTGAAAATATGACATCTTAGGAATAGCTATCCAATGAGACTAAGGAACGAATACCCCCTTAAAAATTTCTTACCTGCAAAAATAGCCACTGTTGGTACGCCACTGAATTCGCTGTAATACCTACCGGACTCTTTGGATGAGCTATTGAAATCTGATAAAAATTCAACTGGAATTTTGTATAGGTATATCAAAAAATCAAACCTATTTTAAAAGGTATGGAGTTTAATGAGTAATTACCGGTTTTTGGACTAGTTAATTGAAATTATCATCTCCAATTTAGATGTCAATATATGACAATAGATGATTTTTTATATTATTTCAAGGTCGTTATTAATTTAGACTTGTAGTTATCGCTGTTTGTTAATTATTGATGGCATTATTTCGATTCAAACTGTGCCAGAGCACTATACTTTGTCCATTTACAAGAGGCAATTACATATAATGTAATCGTTTGAGTCGAACTATATTTTAGGAACTTTGTTTCTGTGATACAGGAATGAGAGCAAGTTTTATTAAAACGTAAATTGGTGAAAAATAAGAAAATATACCAATTAATTTCCACATACGATAATGAAAAGTACAATATCGATGCTATTTGGTATTCAGTAATGTAAAACAACTTTTGAATGTAAACATACAGATATATATTCCACATTTTGCCGAATAGAAAGGTATAGGTCGCCGTCATCATGTGCATTGCACATATTTGTCGTGAATTGTGGTCTCTTGGAGTTTAATATAGTATAGGTATACAATGAACTCTTCAAGTAACAATTTTCAATTAAATAGCTGTAAAGGAAAACCCAAAGAAATGGTTTATGGCCTGTCTAACAAGGCCATGTTGGATAAACAATAACATGGGTCTTTTAATTCTTGGGTTATTTCGAAGATTCTACTTCTGTAACATTTACAACTGAAGGTTCAAGTCTGTTCCAACATTTTTCTAATATCAATTAGAAATACTTAAACTAGCTGACCTTTGTAGGTCCAATATTTCTTCGTGAATATTTTCGAAAATCCTGAAAGACGTGTTTTACTATCTGTGTTACATTTTTATGTTTTATTACGTGTGGAGTTGAGAAAGACACTCAAAGACTAAGGAAATGTTACACTTCCAATAATTTCAAATCTCGTAGAAAACCAAAATTCGAATATTATATATTACAAAGTCATATGAAAAAGATCAAATGTAATAAACTGCAAGATTGCAAGAGTCTTGCAGCTCAGTCTTGTTAGCCATTAGGCGGTCTTGGTCTCGCAAAAATGCAAGACCAAGACCAATTCTGCAAGACTGAGAGAATTTTTGGGCAACACTAATTTGTAGGTTTTTTGTATAGCTTCACATAAATAAATATTATTTTTATTTTTCAAAAAAATTTTTATTACAACCTTGTCTTGATAAAAACGAATGCAAAAAGAAAAGTATTGTCCAATTTGTGTAGGTTCTTTGTATAGGTTCTTTGATACCTATGTATCTACGTACATGCTTTCCTTCGTTTCATTTTTATTTATATATATGTTAGAGAAATTGTGGATACTAGGTAGTTCCAAGTTACCACACTGTTAAATTCGTTGAATACAATTACCTTCAGTATATTCAATTAAGTATAGGGGTCTCACCCATTCAATAATCAAGAGAATACTATTCTTACATGTAATAAAATGTACCTTTTTATCTCTATGTGATATGTCGTGAATAAAATACGAATAAAACTCATTGAAATCGTTACTTTAAGCTGCGTTGTTTATTATGCATTTAAAGTTGATACCGGAAATACTACCGAAATTATACGGTTTAGAACTATTATGTGGGTGAAATTTTAACACTTCCGCTGGTAGTCTTGTGTACTATTTGAGATTATCAAGCTATGTGAATACCTAATGTACTTCCTCATAATAAACAGCGATATTTACCATATACTTTCTCATCAGGCAATGTAATTTGTACATATTAGTGGGGTTTATAATAATAATAATATTTATTTATCTGAAGCTATACAAAAAATTTACATATCTTGAACTACCATCAAATTATTTAAAATATACTCTCTTAGATCTTGCTTAAATATCTCAATACTAGTAATAGTTTTCATTATACTTGGTAAATTATTGAAAGCCTTAAATCCGTCATAGTATATGCTATTTTTTGATTTAAAAAGCTTACAACTTCGGGTATTAAAGCTATCAGTATTTCTAATAATAATAATAAATTCAATGCACGATGAATCTACTCTGTGATAGTTCATATTTAAATGAGAGGTAATAATAAAAACTTGTCTAAAAATCACTGACTGAACAATTCTTTATTCGACTAGTTTCGCTTTTACAGCATTATCAAGAATCGATTCTTGATAATGCTGTAAAAGGCGAAACTAG
Source organism: Henosepilachna vigintioctopunctata (assembly GCA_030704895.1). Taxonomy (NCBI): domain Eukaryota; kingdom Metazoa; phylum Arthropoda; class Insecta; order Coleoptera; family Coccinellidae; genus Henosepilachna; species Henosepilachna vigintioctopunctata. Next base: position 5,732,222 of record JARQZJ010000125.1, read on the forward strand.
TCGAATAAAGAATTGTTCAGTCAGTGATTTTTAGACAAGTTTTCATTATTACCTCTAATAATAATAATAATAATACTGACTGAGATTGAATCCTCACTTAACTCTTGATGAAACATAATTGAATATTAAATTAAATTAAACTCTTGGCTTAATGTTTCACGATTACATTTAACATGTTGACAATATGAATTTGTCAACATGTTTCGAGCGTGAGCTCATTTTCAAGAATCAAGTCTTGATGAAACATTAAGCCAAGAGTTTAATTTAATTTAATAATAATAATACATTTATTTCCAACAGATATACATCCAATTACAGAGAAAAATTAACAAATTGTACACAAATAATAATAAATAAGAAAAAATGAACGAGAAAAAAAAGAGTATAAGCGAATATATACAACGAAAAAATTTAATTGAAATAAATTGAAATAGTATTGAACAGTAACCAGATAACTAAAAATAAAGTAGAATAACTATTGTTATTGACAAAGTTACGTATGGTCAGCAGAAGTTGACCATATAGTAACGAAATATATTTGATGAATAAAAATAAAATTAATATCGATTGCAATAAAATCGATTTACTATCTAGTACCTAAACAAATGAAACAACTAAAATTAAAATAATATTTATAACTAACTCGTATATAGACAACAGAAGTTCAGGAAAATATCACTGACATATGTTACATTCTTTATTACATTACATGGAAGCAACTGATTTTTCATTTTAAATATATGAAGCAAAGAGTATTCTTTGTTTAACATAGAGTTATATAAGTTCCAAAGAGTTCACCATAATTTTAACAGCGGTTAATACTTATTGCACTTTAAAATTGTTCGCATGGTTCTATTTTCTAACTTTTGCAATTGTTGAATTTTTTCTTTAGTCAAACCAAATAACAAAGTGCGACAATATTAAAAATATGGCATTATTATTTTTTTGGACAACAATAATTTCAAATGACGACAGATTTGTTCCTCTTATTTTGAAAAAATTGATTTTTTTTAGACATTTTAGATGATATGAAATCAACATGATCATTGAAACTTAATTTTTCGTCTAACATAATGCCTAAATATTTTACTTTCTCTACTCTTCTAATTTTTTCTTCATTAATCTTTACAGGTATATCCTCATTTTTATTAATCTTAAGTGTTTTACTTGTACCCAAAACTATGAAGTTAGATTTTTGCACATTTAGGTATAAGCTATTGTCACATAACCATTCATTAATTGCAGAAAGGTCTCTATTGATTCCCTCTGTCACATTTTCAATATATTTGCCATATATATAGATCATTAGTATCATCAGCGAATAAACGTATAGAATATTTTTTCACATGAGAGACAATATCGTTTATATAATATATGGAGAACAACAACGGACGGAATTTATAATACCAACATATTAAGGAGAATGTACAAAATACACCTAAAAAGCACAAACATAATCCAAAATTCTGCACGTGTCTTATTATAATAAGGAATCTTCTGGATTTCCTTGTAAAATTTAAAACAAAATTGTAAATCTGTTTCCATGAATGGGACAATCCTGGTGCGCAATATTTCCATATATTTCACTGAATTCATCGACCAGTGCCATTAGTTGTGAAAAAACCGCAAAACATTTGTTTCGAAGGGTGTTTTACTGTTTGCAGGATGTGATCAGGCCACAAAGTTTCCCCATCACTTCGTCTAACAACACTTGATTTGTACCCTTGAACAAACAAATGTGTCTCATCACTAAAAACCACCTTCTTTCAGTCGTCCACAGTCCACGCACGGTACCATTTTTTTGGCCATTCTAAACGTTTCTTCATCATTTTCTTTCTTCTTGGTCTTCTCGCCTTACGGCCAATATAGTCGCTTTCGCAGAGTTGAAGTGCTCACCTCCATACCTGAAACCATTAAATCCCTTCGAAGATCAGTGCTTGTCTTTCTCGGATTAATTTCGCTATTTCTTATCAACAATTTGTCTGTTCTTGTAGTAGTTTTGCGTTTGCGGCCACAGTTTCCTTTTCTTTTTGGAGACGATGAGCCACTTTCTTCAAATGTTTTTAAAATTCTCGAAGCGCTAGACCTTCCCACACCAACAGCTTCAGCTATCTCTCTTACAGTCATTGATATGTGTTCATTAAACGCGATAATTTTGGAACGCTTCCTCGGAGTGATATCCATCTTTGGACAATACAGCACGTATCAAAATTGAAACCACGAACTGTCGCACCGATAGGCTCACAACTGAATTCTTGGCTAGGTAAAACCAGTCAGAATGTAAATGATGGTCATAGATGAACCCTCACGTCACCCCAGGTAAGTACAAGTAGGTGTGAGTGTGTGTGGGCCACCCTGGCACTTACATACTTACAACAATAACTCAAAGGAAGAGAAATATGTTTGTCCCAATTAATTCGAACATCATAGTGCAGCCATAGAGCTGAGCATACGTCTAATTTCTTATCTCTGTGTGTGAAATCCCTCTAAATGTTATGTCTTCTAACAAGTTCCCAATTCCTGAAGAGATGTCTTGACCACCACCCGAAAATACTTGAGCGAAACGATGTGAGCTTGAAACACATCATCTAGCGAACAGGATGGCGTATACAGGTCAACCACACCTAATTTAGAACTAAATTTACTGGTTTGTTACTTGCGAGTGTCTTTCGGTGTTTCTTGAAGGAAGTTCAAGGCTCTTGCGAAAACGGTTAAACCGACATAGCGGAAGGCCGCTCGATCCGTTATTCGCAAGTCACGAATCCATTTCAGTTTCTCATTCGGAAGTTGATCTTAATATGGTAAGCACAAGTGTGAGCCGAAGTGGAGATAAAAACGAGCTTGAAAACGCTGTTGATAATAAACAATCGGAAATATAGCGTTGTTTTTGTGAAATAATTGAATCGAATAAACGCAATAAACTTAAAGACCCAGCGAACTTCGTAACGCTTAGCAGTCAACGAAATAACGTAAAGAAATTAATAAAATATTACAATCATAACTTTGATGTAAATAACACGCCTTCGTTTTATATATTCAAATATAATTCCAAGGATAAAAATTGCCTCTCTCATCCTGTCACGAGTGTCAATGATGACTCATCACTCAAGATCTATCTCCAGGAAATACAAAATTTTCGTTGTTTTTATTGATGGATATTATCTTTTAATACTCAATATCTCATTCCGGAAAAAGACAAATTAAAAAATTATAGAAATCGGCCCAACCGTTCTTTTATATATAGTATAACGTGTAACTAACACGTATTGTTTTATACACATTGAACATTAAAAAAATATAGACGATAAGCTTACTTATTTTGGTAAGTAGTAGTAGTAGTAAACCTTATTTAACACATCTAATAACACTTTACAAAAAAAGGACAAGTTATACAATATCAAACAACATATTTCACGCTAGATGTTATTTTTTACAAAATGATACAATAATTTTATGATTCTCACATAATTTTAGGTTCGATCTAAACTATTGAATAAAATCATTCCTTTCGCATATAAATTATTTAGGCATTTAGATGTGCTGCACTTACTGCATCAATATAGAAATCATTTTGTTCCGTAATCTTGTGTGGTAACCATGTACATCTTCAACGTGTTTTACACGGTCAAAGATATAGCTAGGAACCTTGCTATATTTTATTTTATAAACAAAGCCTAGAGTTTTATATGCTATATGCTGCCTAATATTTAAACAACTTAGTGTTTCTAACATAAGTGATACAGGTGTGTACCTATTGCACTTCAATATAATTCTAAATTCTCTATTTTGGAGCTTTTGCAACTTTTGAATACCATTTTGAGGCAAGGTGTACAAAATATAGTTGAACAAAAGTTTATATGTGTTAATATTACCGAATTATACACTAAATATATTCAAAAGAATAAAATAGATGAAAAAATAAAACAATATGAAAAGAATTTATAATTGTTGTCAATATGAGTACATTATTAAATTATCAATCACTGTTAAAAAATAGGGTTATGCTTATCAAAGCATTATATTCTTACCTTCACCTGGAAAATTTACGTATGGAATATATAATTTTTATCAATATCCTGTTAGTAGAATTTGACGGTTTTGAAATGTATCAATATATTTATGCAACAAGTTATCTACGTTTGTGAATTTTTAAAACTGAAATACTACACTGAATAAATATTGTGTGCTTACTATCTACTTATAATCTATTGAATGAAAGTTTGTAGGTATAATTTTTTATCTGTATCTAGGCATTATGTTATCAAAAAGCATCGACAGTTTGTCCTTCAGACAATTCGATAATAATATAAGTACATTTCAATCTTTCTTGAAAAAAAAATTAGTTTGCACGCTTTAAAATGTATAATTTTGCATTATTCATTCAAGTGTACCTTGTTCTTGTTTTTATTTCAATTTGTTTGAAAAATATATTGATGATTCGGAGTGAGTATAAAATCTGAGAAAGTAATCCATACATATTTGATAGAATTCAAGCCTCCTTCATTGTGTTGATGAACTTGAAAACTGATATCATGTCCTCCAAAATTATTATTTGGTGTACATGTTGATATGTCCAATTATTAATACGTTGCCAGTTTTCTTTTTATTCAAAAACATAGTACATATTCCTAAAAATGTATATTTAAATTCACTTTTCACATAAATAATTGCGCTTTAACATAAAGTTAGGTTAGGTTAGTGATAATGGGTACCTACTTATCTATATTCTGCAATGAAACTGAACAAAAGTTACCAGTCATTACTTCTGTTAACAAAAGAATGCCGGAAGGAAGTAAACAATCCAATTTTAATGATACGAAGTAAGGTATAAAAGACTTATTTACAATAGAATCTTCTAACGAAGGAACTTCGTACGGATAAAAGTCACGTTGACGTTGATACTATATCAAATGTACACAAGACGTGCCCATCTTTTAATCGAATTAATCCTAAGATCGAAATTCGCATCAACTGCGTAGATTTCTGTTATTGTTTCTGGGCACGCATGCTTAGTGTCGTACTGTTTAATGTTGAGGATTCCAACCGGTCTCTTGTTTGTAAAACGAGATGGACGGCTGGATCCTGTGTAGATTTTCACCAGTAGGCTTCGATGCACGGTTGTATGGCGTATCAACATGTCGTTTTAGTACGCATGCACGGAAATTCATCTCGTGTTGGTTTTAATAGCATCCGTATCCGTAATTCATGACGTATTCGAATAAACAAGTTGACAAGGATGTAGAATTCTTCGTCCCTCGACAGATATTCGTCTATTATATCTAAAATCTTCGTGTTTGTACTACTAAACTACAGATATTCAGTTTAAGTTTAATTATCAAGCTAGCGGATGAAGTATTTAGCGAAGCTACATGCTTTTGAAATTAGTAGTATCATATAAAACAGTGGTTCTCAAACTGGTCTCTGTAGATCGCAAAGAATATTAATTTGTAGGGAGTCTATTGGAGTTTAAGTAACTTTGTGGTTCATATGTGTGAGAATAGAGTTTCAAATAAACTTTGATGATTAAATGCTTGGCCTTTGCCTGGAAGTTTTGATTATTTCCAAGGAAATTTGATGAATATATTTGATTGTTTTTGTACAATGAATTTCTGATATAAATCTTCATTGTTTACGTCGAAATTAGAGTTGTAATGATCCAAAATTGTTAGTTGGTTGAATTAATTTGGTTGTATTGTTTAAGTTTATCATAACAGAAGTTACAATGATGTGAAATTTTGATTTTGATACCAAATTTATAGTTATAGGATGAATTTACGATAATTGTACATTTAAAATATAATTGTAGATCGAATGTAGAATTATAGATTCAAGACTGGATTGAAGATAACGTTCAGATTTAATTTTGTTCTAATGTTTTTTGTGTATTACCTGTGTAAAAACCAATCCATGTCGTATTTTTCATTTATTAATTAATGTTAAATCATCCACATTTTAATTTAATTACTGTCTATAGGTATGTGGTAGATTTTCACGAAGAAATTGTGTACAATCGAACTTGCATAATAATAATTCCAATAAACAATTTTCTCATTACACTATAATACTATTTTATCAAAATATTTAAGTGAAAATTAATAACAAGAGAAAATAACTTGAAAAATTCGTGCAAACCTCAATCAAAGATAGAGGCAAATATCTTAAAAATGGAATATCTTGTAGCCATAACATTAACACCAATAGTTAGCAATAAGTATCTCGAAAATTCATGAAGACAATTCAGATAATCTAATTGATTTTTCCAGATAGTACTTCGAATAATGCTTCCGAGTATGATTTATTTGTTCATCGTATCGTTTGTCCGTTTGTATTTGTCATCTCATTTATTCGACATAGTTTAAATTGATAAGGACGACATATTTCACTGACACTGAGTCAACTTAATATACTCATTTAAGCATCATCGATTCGGACACAATGAACTTGAAATTAAAAAGGAAATTTTCTTTGTCTATGCGTTTTGTGTTATCTTGCTTATGTATAAAGTAGTCATCGTTTATACAAAGTGTTTTGGTTCAAAAGACACGCTTTTAACTAAGGCAGTTCCTTTCTAGAGATAATTCGTTTAGACAAAAGTATATTTTCAGAAAATTTATAGTAAATAGGATATTATTTCCACACACTCATACGCATTTTAATCAAATTGATATTCAAAATAAGATTTCTCTATCTTTCTCGATGTGATAAAAATTACAGGATTTTTGCTTTCACTGAAATCCTCTTATCTTTTGAGTTTTTTTGTTTGAATTCAAGGTCGTTTTGAATGTGAATTGTATGGTAATATAATAAAATAAATCCATTGTTGTATGATTTTCTATTCGTTTTTGAATTCTCGAATATACTTCGCAAACTAAGATGTTTTTCGATGATTTATTGATTACTTGTCAAATTTGATCAATCTACTGATTTGATAATATTTTTAGGTGTACTGAAAAATAAAGTGAATATATTATAGTTTGTCATAACTTGAACCACACGATTTTGAATAAAATTGCACTCAAAATGGACGAAAAGTGATGAAATTCGTTGATTGACTTCAATATAAAGTTAAAAAATATATGAAATATAATATTGAAGGTAAATAATTTTTTTTCAATCTCATTTCTCTTTTATTTTTGCATATAAACGCGTATTCTATATTTCATCAGCCAATTTTTTAAAATTTCCCTATATAAATAGAATTAGATTTTTAACTCGCTACTTTGCTAATTTTTAAGTTGCTTCAAAAATTTTAATTTATCTTGACGAATTGATATATTGATGTGATTTCAGATTCTTTGTGGGACTTTAAATTGTTGAGGCAATGTTGATTAAATAATTTTTGCAATACTTGTTTATGAATACAACTCAAATGTTTTTTTGGTAAAACAGTCTTGTGTTTTAGTTTTTTGAACACATAAATCAATGATTTTAAATAACTTTGTTTTTCCTGTTATTCTTGGACTTTGAGCCAAAAATTTGACTGGCACAATATTGTATTGACGATATTTATTTGGGTACTACTAATCCATTCGAGTGAATGAGTAGGAAAAGTGTAAATTTAGATTTTTCGAGTACGTAACACGCAACTTATACCTAAAAAACAGGTAAGACAAATTCCAAGAATTCGATATGTTTAAATCATTGAAAATATATCATTAGATATATTTCAAAGGGACACGTTTTGGTTCAATCTTAATGTTAAAAGGGCCATCCTTTAAAAGAAACGAGGGTACAAAATTAAATAAATTATGTTGGAATTTTGACTACAGGGTGCCCATTATTATATTTTATTACATGTAACAATTTTATATGTAGTACAGGGCAGTTCGAATATTTGTTTAAGTTCTTCTAAGAGTTTTACGTTTTTTATTATTTTTGTTATATTTTTACATCTACTTCAATATTATTGGAAAAAATTATTCCCGCTTTTTTTATTCAAGCAACAATTGAACCAAACAATGAATTCGCCATATTAAATCGAAAGGGGGCTGTTCAACTATTACTTAAGCACTGGGGGGTCAGGGGGGCTTTGATCTGCTGAATTTTGATAATATCTTGCCATGATTCCTAAGCTTGTTTTCATATTCCTAGAACTATTGTGCTTATAAATCAATAGAAAATACGAATATATCAAGAAAAATGCAGTTATCAATGTTTCAGTAAGCATGGTGGGGAAAGTGAAAGTTTCGCTTACTTTTGCTGACAATGGGATTAAATAATTTCAATAAATCTGCTTACGTAATAAAAAACTACCCCAAAGAAGTGAATTACAAGCACGTAAAACATTTATTTTCTTTATCGAATTAAATATTCTACCTTCATTGGACTCAGAGAAAAAAAAATTGTAACAATTACTGGTAATATCTACAACTCGTATTAAGTTCTATTCATTCATAATCGTTCCTAGAATGACGTAACGGCATTCGCATATCTTAAAAAATTAACATTTTCCGTTTTTGTAAACAATATGCAAATGTAAGAATTCGAAACGGTGTGGTTTAGAAACGAGTTGAACATTTCCGAAATAACCGGCTAATACTCGTAGCTTCTAAAGAGATTGAAAGATGCGTATATTCATTGAAAGTAATAATTGAGAGTGATATTATTACTGTAGAACAATGGAAGACCTTCGACTATATCTCATTCGTTATTTAGATGGCCACGATATTCCGATATTGCTCTTATCTAGCCGTAAGAAACGATAGTTGTATCGAAGTTTCCACAATTTATCTTTATTTTAAGATTAAATTTATTATTCCGACGGAAGATGTCAACAAACAATCTGACAAGATATTTTGTTAGTCGCTGATTAACGTGAGAATTTGAGATTTTTGAATAAAACTGGAAAAACGGCGACCGTCTCTTTTGCTCTACTTCCGTTGCATCCAATTGTGAAACTTCTTTGTCATTTTCTCTATTTAATGTTGGTAATCTTTCTTATGTAATGAAATGTGTCTGGAAGAGGTAAACCTTGGATTTTCACTCTTACATTTCGTCAAGTTGTCAATTTTCGATATTATCGGACAGTTTGGTAAGGTGTTGAGTTGACAATCGAACGAACTAACGAACTGTTCATTATAAACCTTCTCTAAACAAAAATCAAGGTCATTTAGGACGAAACACGTAAAGAATTCCATACTCCAGGCAAAAGAACGTGGAAAAACTGATATTCTCAATATTTGACCTTGGAATCAAAGACGATTTATATCGTTTTTTACCATACAACTTTCAATTCCGAGGTGAAATTTTGAGATGAGTGCTTTAATTTGCACTTTGAAGAAGTGTTACTTGTGCTTAATCCAAATAGTACGGTTTTTAAACGTTTTTATCGCTGGGGAGAGTCTTCCAAGGTTTAGTATAGGTAAAATGAAACTGTAGATTTTATATATGAGCTTTTATACATTCAACGCGAAAAGCGAACAGTCTGCTAGTGTTCACAGGACAAAAAGACAAATTCAGCTGCCAGTGAAAAAAGTGTATGAAATATAAATGCAAGTAAAACAGGCTAGATGTATCTGTACATATCTGGAAATCTCAGGAGGCAAGGAATCTGAGAGTTTAAGACGCTTATGCTCAGCTGAATAGAAAGAACAAGTATAAAAGCTTTTTGTAATGTGTAACTGATGTGTTAACTTCTTCTTGAAGAGGCACAAAGAGTTCCATATTTCACTAGGTGTTTTACGATAATTCAGCAACGGTATCTCTTGTATCTAACTTTATTATGGAAGTAGTTTCAAGAGCATCAGTAACTAGATTAAGCGTTATGAATCTGTGTTAAGGTCGGTAGAGTATTTACCAATCGATAATGCTTAGTTTGATTTATCTAGATGTCCTGAAAATTATAATAATATGCTTCCTGAAGTAAGCGTGATTGTGAACAATCGAGATTGATCAAATTAACGTTAGATGATAATATTACGACTTGCTAGCTTTTGATTTTGAGTACAGTGTGTTCATATTAACAGAGATACTTTAGAATTTCGAACAATTCGTTAAAACGTTTTATAATTCGCTTATTATTACTCTCAAATAATCCTAGAACATGTCTGCTGCGTATAGTGTTTAGTTACTCGTTTCGTAACTAATGAAATGTCTTTGAAGAATGAAAAATATTGAAATCATTGAAAAAGACATTCAATACGACTAGACAATGCTCTTCCATAGAGCGTTGTAGTAACAACAATATGCATTTGCTAAAGTTGATGCGTTACTGAAGAATGCGTTGATGAAAGACTGTTTTGACTGAAGATGAGAATGGAGTGATGCCTCATCAATGACACTCGTGACAGGGTAAAAGCGGTAATCTTTTCTTCTTCGAATTATATCTAAATATATAAAACAAAGGTTTTTGTTATATATATTAGGTAGGTTTTTCGGAATCTTACTATTAATGTTCGTGATTTTAAACAAAAATTAACAATATATGTACACCACAAAGCTTCTTATGTTCTTCTCGAGTAAAACTCGTGCCAAGTATGCTTAGTGGCACTAATACCATGATTACCCACTGTAGGTGTTACAAGCGTCGTCTCAAATTACCTAATCACCATACAAAGAGCAGATTAAAAGTGTAAGTAAAACAGAACAGAGTATCGTAACAGTTTCCAAAGTAAATATCCGAAGTCGAGTGCATGGCACAGTTAAAAAGAGGTTAAACCTGGTGAATGGTGGTATGCGGCTTTGTACACGATTGAGAAATATTTCGCAATAGTTTTGCGATACCGTCAACCTGTCTTGAGGTCGATTAAATGATTCCTTTCTCTTGCCAGCGCCACGGTATAATGAGGCGTGACGATATGCGGGAACTGACTCTAGTTGTTGTCTTCTGCGTAAACAAATGTGCCCGCAGCAACAGGAAGTGTCACTGTTATCGAATCAGATCAATATCTCGGCGAATATTCGATTATTTTCTCTGAATATCAAATTTTAATTTTTTTCTTGCATTCATTATTTTATTGTATTCAATAAATAGCTTTAAACCAATAGTGTAAATTTTCTAATAATGTGAAATCTGTACCCGCATGAACTATCGAAGCAGTTACAACTTTCACTTTCGTGGACTTCTATGATGTGCTCCAGAATAATACTGTTCAATTCTACTGTATCTCTTCCGTCTATGAGTTATTCAAAAATTTTGAACGACTCATCTTATTCTATGGGCGGTTACTGTAAATATTTAATTTTTGTTCGATGTTAACTAAAAAAAAAAATTGTTTGGAACTCGTGAAAAAATCTATCTTTTGAATATGCAGTATATAAAAAAATAAATGAAACTAATGGTCAGAATTATTTTTTTAGAAAGGAATAGAGTTTAAAAATTAATTTTAAACCAACAAAATTTGTTACACAATGTTTTTAGAAACTTTGAAGTTTTTCATTTTAGATCAATTCCAATTATTTTTCATATATTTTTGAATTCTTACGTATTCTTAATTTTCCTGAACTGTATGTAATTTAATGTTTGTTTTTATGTCCTGAAGCAAAAACTGAACAAAATCAAAATAACGATTTTTATTTTGTTGAATTTTCTGTTTATCAATAATGCTTCGATGTAAACTTCCTTTCGTTTATTTTATTCATTTTGAAAGTATAAAAAAATGAGTTAGATATAAGAATTATAAACATAAAACTGTAAATATCCTACTTGATCTCTCTGAAAGATGATAAAAATTCAGATTCTTTCAGAAAAAGATAAAAATTGTTTTTGTAAGGTTTAAACAGAACGAACTAGTTAGTGAAATATGGTTTGTATTCACGTGTCCAATACCACACTTGAATATATTTGAGGTGAGATAACCATAGCTAATCTGGATATTATTGCGGTATAGATAAGGTTTTGTTTCTCACAAATATTTTGTTCATTTATATAAATTCACAAACGCTTTAACTGAAAAAGAAAAACTAATTGAATTATATCTGGTAATTGATTTTGTGCAATAATAAATTGTTTTTTTAAATCAAATTTTTATTTGGAAACTTAACTTTCTAATTATATAGTTTTTTCACATTATTTTATTTTAATTTTGTTTCGAATGTGTATATTAGTTACTTGAGCAATTACTCAAGTGTATAATGTATTTTTTTTTGTTTTTCATTTGATTTACTGTTAATTTTTTCCTGTAATTGATTGTACATTTGTTGGGAATAATTATAGTATTATTATTATTATTACAGAAAAAGATTTTGTGAGGTTATTGGACAAAGCACTGAATTCTTGATGACATATTAACTTTGTATTCATTAAAAACAAAAATTGGAATACCAATACAACCTAAACTCTAGAAATAACTATGTAGATCATAATATTTGGTACAATAAAGTATTCAATTCATTAAATTTTGATTTAAATGAAATACCAAACAGAAACTTTTTTTCATCGAAATACATATGCTTTCTACATTTATTACACATGTTACTCATTTCACAAATTAGATTTTCTATAACAAATTGCACACATAAAATATTAAAAACATTTTAGATATATTGTTATTAGACCAGGGTCGATAATTTTTGAAATAAAAAAAATACTAGTAGAATGAAAGCCGTTAAAAAAGGACGAAAATATAACAAAAATGGAAAGAAAAATTATTTACGGGCGATCTGAGGTCGGGAAGTGAAAGGGGGTGAGTTTTTAAAGGTAAAAGACGGTGAACTTCGATTTCCTGCAAAAGAACAAGTTCTATGGAAAAAATTAAATGACAAAGTTGTAGGTAATAAAGAGACTTACAACTTTTGTTATCACACTTTTTTCACATCTCAAAATTTATGTGAAAAATTCAATTAATCAAGTTCTTGGTTTTTTATTTTTATCTTATGCAAAAAAATTTTTTTTTCAATGAATTTGGTGAAAACTTACCTTTCTATGTCCTAAAGACACTGTAATTTTTTGATTTGAAATATTTATTTGTTCTCCTTATTTTGACTTAATATCGAAAGAACACCCTAATTTTTCATCGAAAATTCTGGCGTCAAAATACCAGATTTTTAAAAAAAGGCGAGGAGTTTTTTGTTCGTTGAAATCTCTTCTTTCTGATAATTTTAAAAATATATACATTACTATGGTAAATGTTCTCAGAAAATGCAAAGAAAAGAAAAAAACTCGAATCCGAAATTTTTTTCTCTCCCTTTAAATCCTATATTTCTTGCAATCTTTATGATTTATGGATTTGTAACTTTTTATTTATCAATGTAACATAGAATCTCACGTTTTTCAAGTAATTAAAGTGTAAATTTTACTAAATAGCTCAAAATTGTACATAGTGATTAAAAAAAAAAATTTCGATACTTGTGAAGTATCCGAAATTCCAAAAGTATTCCAACTACTTCAGAAATGTAGATGAAGAATTCGATTCGAGATTAAAATCAGTAGCTAACACAAGAAACGCATACATCATTTCTTATCTACAAAGCGAAGAACATGCCTGTGAAATTTACGAAATATTTGCTGTTCTTGCTGAAAGATCAATAAATCTTTTACAATAGAATTGCAACACGCACTCATTCCTACTTATAATTCAAACGAGTCTTGAAATTTTCATTTTCGCACTTGGCGTTTATTAATGATGCATTCAACCTTCACTAATTTAATGAAATAGCTGAAAAAGAAAATTTATTTGCTCAAGAACCAACCGCACCTCCAACAACAAGGATTCCCAACTTTCTATTTCACATAACTATAACGCCTATGAATATAATTGATCTTCCGTTTCCTGTTACATTTTTAGATTAATTTTATTCAAGAATGTCGAGAATGTATAAGTAATTTTCTCAAATTTCATCTTGTTCTATGACAACTCATTTCGGCGCGTAATTTGAAATTTGACACATTGAAAGTCATAGAGTTTCGTAATTCTTCAACTGTTCCTGTCAAAGTGCCACTTTAACTGTTTAATTAATTCACAGAAAAACCAGGGGTATACATTTTTCATCGATACCGAAAAGTATCGAACCTCTTTAAAAAACTTTAAAATTCGCGAACATTGCATAGAAATAGAGGCAGAAACACTGAAAATATATCTGGCCAATTTAACAGTGTTTTGATTGATATCTATGTGCAACAGAGTCTGGAATGTCCCCCAATTTCTTCTGTTTTATTTCCAAATTAGAAGAGCAATTCACCTTAGAACCAACCTAGCTATACATTGACTTATTACAAAACTGTAACAATATCGCGAATGTGTTCAATAACAAGTAATTGGGTCATTCGAAATATAAAGAACAGAATAACATAAATAACATTATTTAATATTGTTAACGGTCAGCAGTTATTTGCGAGTCCAGGGAACCCATTAAATTTGGCTTGTTATATAAATAAAAATGCTTTCAATTTAAATATAAAATGGATCCTGTTCCATATGCAATCGTTATTAATCACATAATGTAACTTGATTCATTATTCATGTTCACATGTTGCCTTAGAAATATATTAATTTCATTGATATTTGTAATTTTTTTCTTATATTTAAAATTTTTTTCCTTCAAAGTTTTAGTTGACGCAATATATCTTATTCACACTAGTTTTTTCACTTCCTTTATTTGTATTAAAAAATTTAATTAATTTTTTCTTTATTGAATAAACATCTTTGTTTGGAACATGTTTTGTGCTCCATGCAGAATAAATTAATAGATAAAAGAAACAAATTGATAGGTTTGAATACAAATACGACAAGAGCTAAATGAATATGTATTAAAATGTAGTTCTGGTTCGATATAGATAGATAGATATAAATTTAACATACGAGTTGAACGCATACATTGGATGTCAATACACTCCAAATAGCATTGGATCGTTATTGTGACCAATACGTAGCTTTTTTCACTATAAAACTCCAAAGAAGTTGAGGAATTTTTACTTTTGTTGCTACTGTCTCTTCCGAAAATAATTGTTTCTTATTTTGTAGGGAACGTCTCATCTTTTAATGTTTTTACTATATATTCATTACATTTATTTGCGGTTCATTATTTTCTTATGCTAATTCACTTAATTCGGTAAGTGGGTAAAATTGTCAGTGATTTATTTCGAAAAGCCTTTCAAGTCGTTAACTCCTAAGCGAATGGTAAGTAACTTCGTCTCGAGTTTTGATAGTATCATAAAGTTGCTTGTACTTAGAGAGCGATGAATGGTAGATTTAAGAGGTTAGAATCACCCCTTTATGTCATAGAAAATGACAAGTGATACGAACAACACTCGAATAGAAGTCATGTTGATATAAATATGTCATATTTATCGATAGTGAGAACCAAACAGAAAGACATATGACGAATGTTGTTGAGACAACGATAATAATCTGAATTATTTTTCAAAATAGGTTATATTTTGACGAAATTGTATAAATATTTACGCGAAAGATAATTATGAAATAATCTTTCCCGTTGGAAGTAGTATAGATAAATTTGATGCTATAAGTTTCGAATTTCTTAAAGACGAATCCTAAAATTATAATCAGTTGATATTAGAAATTTTATATAATCTTGAAGCTACGATTTTGTAAAAATGCAAGCTCTGTTGCTGGCAAATCTGCTTCTGCTGCTTAATAATAGCAAACTACAGTCGCAATATAATAAATGAAGTGATGAAAAACAAAGTGCATTTTTTCTCTGTTATAGTTACTATGCGTTATGCCAAAGTAACTCACAAATCTATCCAATATTTTGTAAAGTTATTTTTCAGAATTAACATTTTCCAAGTACAATTTTTGGATGAATTTTCCTACTATCAGAAATAATGTGTAGCCCCATAAAGCTTTTTAATCACTTTAATCGAACAGATGCAGTAAATTTCACACAAACTGTGAAAATATTTCGTCCTATTGAAAAAGGGACATCTGAAAACTCTTTGAGAACTCATTGCAAAAATCTTTAATTAAAATTTTAGAATTAATTTGTATTCCTACTATCAGAAATACTTTTTAGCTCCCCATAAAGCCTTTTAATCACTTTAATTGAACAGATTCAGGAAATTTAACACAAACTGTGATAATATTTCGTCCTATTGGAAAAAGGGACATCTGAAACTCCCTGAAAACTCATCTGAAAAGTCTTTTGATAAATTTTTGGACGACTTTGTATACCTTCTATCAGAAATAGTTTATATCTTCCAACAAAGCCTTTTAATCACTTTAATTGGACAGATTCAGGTAAGTTAACACAAACTGTGAACATATTTGGTGTTATTGGAAAACAGGACATCTGAAAACTCATCTGAAAAGTCTTTAAGTACAATTTTTGAATGAATTTGTGTTCCTATTATCAGAAATAGTTTGTATCTTCCAAAAAGCGTTTTAATCACTTTAATCGGACAGATTCAGGAAATTCAGCACAAACTGTGAAAATATTTCGTCCTATTGCAAAAAAGGACATCTAAAAACTCAACGGTCGTCCAGAAAATACGTCTAAAACTGGCGGGTCCTCGCCGAGGGCTCCCCTTTGTGGTATTCGAGTTGCAACGCTATTTTTAGATCGCTCTCGATGCAGTGTTGCCGCGGGCAAGCGCGGGGGGTGTTTAGCGTCGTAGCAACCCCAGAAACCCGGACGACGCGTGTGACCTCATTCCTCATCGACCTGTGACCTACTTATTTGGGCAACACGTGCCTTCCTATTTGGACGCCAACGCTGCGTTTCCCTCCATTCTACGCCATCTCTACCACCGGCACAGTGACATAAATATTTGCAGCCAGTGTGACGATCGGGCCAGTCCAACTATGTCGCCAGACAAATATTTATATATCTCTATGGTCTGTTGCGATGCTATGTTTTACGCGATGGGTTTGGCATAAATAATGATATTCATTTAGTTGTAATCTAGCGGTTTTCAAGTGCACGTAGTATCTAAGGAGGTCAGTGTGAAGCAATGGAATATGAATGTTGTAATTCGTTTGTTTTTGCCCAGCTCTCTGGGATTCAGTGGATGCATTTCATTTAAATCCAACGACGTGGTTTCCTACTTGAAATTTTTTTAGTCGGAAAATTTTTTCTCGATTTTTCAAATTGGAATGATCCTTTACGTTTTAACTAATAATATTTGAAACATCTTAACCTCTGACGTTTGTTACTGTGTTTTGTTTTTATTATTATTTCTTGTTCCGTTAAAACTGTAGTTTTGTTGAAATTTATTGAATAAATCATTACTTTCATTCATTTATTCATTTTCGCATTTCAAAGTTTTGGGACAACTGAGTTTTGTAGCGAAACGTTTGGAAGAAAAAATTTTTCCATTTTTAATGTCTCTCACTTCAACGAATAACGATTTCTGGTTGAAACATTCATAGACAAAAAACTCTATTCTTTTACTATGAAAAAACTACGGTCAGAACTCCGAATAGAACCGAAGCTCCTTGGAAGCATTTTTTCAAACAATGGAAATTTGAAATGATAGTATCTTCTTTAATTTTTTAAGATATCTTGCTTCACATTTCACGAGAATGTGGAGCACTATTTTCCTTTATATTCCTTTCCATCTTCTCTTCACAAAGTTTTTTCGACGTCGCTATTTATCTGAAATATTTAATATCATGTTTTCGTTATTATTTTCGTAATTCCTCGACAATGATTACTACAAAACAGCTGCCAAGAGGGTGGTATAGTCCACGTAAGTTAGGGTGTACTGTAATGTGTAAAACAGAACCGTAACGATTTTTCGTTACGTGACGATTTCCAGAAATTTCACTTTTTTTGATTTAAACTAATACCGTTTTGAAATATCTCAATTTATGTCTGTTTCTTCGCTTTGTTTTTATTATTCATTTTTTGTTTCGTTAAAAACTATTGTTTTGTTGAAAGTTTCAAAATGAATCATTACTTTCTTTTATGTATTTATTTTCTCATTTCAAAGTTTTGGGACAGTTAATTTTCGTAGCAAAACGTTTATAAGAACAAAACTTATCCTTTTTTAATGTCTCTTACTGCTAGGAATAACGATTTCTAGCTAAAATTCATAGACAAGAAACTGTAATATTTCACTATGAAAAACGTATCGTGTACCGTCAAAACTCCCATTAGAAGCGAAGTTTCTTTAGATCGTTCTTTCGAACAATGCAAATTTCAAATAAGATTGTCTTCTTAAATTTTTTAGGGCATCCTGCTGCACATTGCGCAATAATTGAGAGCAGTCTTCTAATTTATATAACTTTTCATCATTCCTTCACTCATTTTCTTCCGGCGTCACTATTTATCAAAAATATTTAATATCATGTTTTTGGTAATTATTTTCGTAATTCATCGACAATGATTGCTACAAAAACGTCAGCCAAGAGGGCGGTATCGTCCAAGAAGGGCAGGCTACACTGTAATGGGTGAAACATAACTCGTAACGATTTTTCGTTACGTGACGATTTCCAGAAATTTCACAGTTATAGATCGTCATAATGGGTGTTCGTTGCAATTTTGGCTAATTCATTGAATAAAGGTTATTTTACTGAAGATTGCTGGGTCTATCAGCATTATAATACTTATAATGTGTCTCAGTATTTGAACGTAGTTTCTGCAGTAATTTCAGCATGAAGTCGTTACGTGCTAAAGGGCAATTTCATGAAAATAAGGATATTTAAGTCGTTTGCACAATGCGTTCAAACCGCTGAACATAATTTCATACTTCACTGAAATAAATGTGTTCTACATTCGTAGTGAACGTGGTCAATGACTATGAGGTTAAGAAAATACGCAACTCAGTTTGAAATGAGTTTACTTTAGTTTTTCATTCAACAGCAATTTTCATAAATAATAATATAATCGATTTGAATTACAATAGTATTATACATGAATGAAGAATGTGAAAATAGAATGAAAGTGAATCTAAATTTGAAAATATCTACTGAATAATTAAATAACTAATAGAAAACACAAAATAAAATTTTTATTCGTATATTGAAATGGAAAAGAATAAGGAAGAAACAACCATTTGTGAATTTGAGATAGAAAAGAACGACTTACAAACTGTTTTTTCAAAGTGACTTCAAAATGATTAAATTATTGTTGCTGTTTTTAAGGTTAATAATATTTATGGTTTAACTTTTTTTAAATGTGTATGCTCTATGTTTTTATTGGTGTGGAAATTTGTGAGCAGCTTTTTGAATTCAAGAACAAAATAATACAAATTTTAAACGTTTAGCACTCGATAATATAAAATTTAATAACAATAAATTAAAATTAACACTTTTAGCTTAAGTTTCATTGAATATTTAGTGAACTTGCCAAGTGTGTTAGTTTTAATTTATTGTTTTTAACATAATGTTCCACCAAGAGATAAGCGAAACCTCCGTGTCATTTATAGAATTTAATATAACTAATTCTTTATACAACTTTCAAGCAGTATATATTCAACACTGTGGAATTGAAACCAATGAAAATCTCGGTTCTAAGATGAAATCGAATGCGTTGAAGAATGCAAAAACATCCGTAACATTTCTATTTCGATCTCCAGCAGATGACTCAGTTTTGTTCAACCTAAATCAATTAATTAACCAACCTATCATTGGATTCTATATTACGCAAGGCATTTCTAAAAATTATGCGTGTTTATGTTTCGAATCTGGTATCGCGGTTTTTCGAGTTTTAACACTATCCAATTCCGCGCTGCCATCTTTGTCGAACTATTGCTGTGGTGTGTCAAGTAGGTCATGAGCTAATCTGAAATAACTGTGTCAGATCATTTAATTCTGTCTGCCGAATGAGTAGTTCAATTTTTCGTAGATGTAAGTTTGATGAGACTTGAGGGTGTGTAATGTAGAGACAAAAAGAGTCTCTCCCCATAAATTTCTTAGTGTCATCGAATATTAGTTGTTTTCTTTCGTTTCAGTTACAATGTCAATTGTTTTTGACATTTGGCGTATACGTTGCGTGATCATATTATTAAACCCAAGTTGGAGAATTAAAAGTTTCTTTAAAGAAGGTTCATAATTTAGCTACAATAATTTAGCTACAAAATTATTTTTCGTATTCTTTCTATTCAATTATGTCGTCACCTTATAAAATATACTGGCAACACTGTTGACGCCACACTACCCAACTCGGGCGTCCCTTTCTGTCAATGCTGTAGTTTGAGGTTATATATTTACGTTTTGTGCATAATCTTATCTTTTAGTGTGTTTGTAGACGTTTCAAATTGCTTTCAGTGATCTAGGTGGATTCTCTACGAAATTATCTATCATATTTAATATATTCTGTTGTTTATTACTAGTTTCCGAATCAGTAGAATACCTTCATGTACGATACGGTGTCTTGTTAAGACTAAGAACTGAAATCTAAGAACTCAATCACATGATTTTCCTCTCTGGGGCTTGACTTACCTTGAGATTCACAAAACATCAAACCAATCGAGAACCTTAAGAGAAACAGTAAACAAAATTGCTACAAGGAATCGTTAATAGAAATAAATAGAACAAGCGTTAATAGAAGGAATGTGATACAGAAATAAAGCCAAGAATCTAACAGACCATGTACTGAAAGGGTTTCACTACTACATGTTGGATGTAAGACATAAAATGGAGTATTTTCTTGTTATTGGATTTAATCAAAACATTATACGTCACTTCAAACAAGAAAATTGAAATATATATGTAGCACAATTTTATGCCAAAAAAATGCCATTTTTGTGTGTTGCTGTATCAATATGATCACCCACTGTGGCGAAAGTTCAATTTTTTTTGGATCTGTAGGTACTTAGATCCAAAAAATGCACTTTTTTCAATGTCTACCTAGGTAATTGTTTACTTTCCAAATGTTTCTAAAAATGCAAATAAAATTTCTAAGAATATCTAATAATTTCTAATAAGAATTCGAATCGTTTGGTTTTTAAACTAAGGAGAAAAACTCGAAAATAGATTCAACACCAACATTTCAAAAGTTTCAGTCGTAGAAAGAAGAATTATATTTTACATTTAGTCAGTTGTTTTGTTAGTAGACAGATTTGGCAACTCTAGTTGCTTAGTTTGTTGGAATGCGTGACATAACCTCCAACTCATCGGCAATTTTTGTGGCGATTTTCCCACGCAACAGGTGGAGAATGCATAGAGCTATTTTCAAACATGCAACCGCCAGGCAATATAGTTCTATCAATTATGTTGCAATTTTCAACAAAGTGGTCCAAAATTTATAATTTATTTTATACGTTCCCCGGTGCTTTCTATGACTCAATTTATCTAAGATTCCGTCATAGACGACTGGGATCCGGGCCAAATTTTCGACTCATGCCAAAATCAGACACGACTAGATCGTCAATAGAACATCCTTCAGACTCGACGTAATATCGCAGAGAATTCGCCTAGTAAACACAAATTACTTAACACTGAAGCAATGCACATCATCTGCAACACCTCCTCTCATATTGACGTTGCGTTGGCGTAAACACTGTTCATGCGGTAATCGTCGTACAAGGTCGTCAGAACAATTCGTGAGAGTAAACATACTTGATTATGGTACACCCTCCTTCCTCCTAAATACGCCATGATGGTATGCGAAATGTGCGTGAAGTTTGCTTTGCGTGCCATTTTTTTCTTATAGGGGAATTGGAGGTTATTACCTCAAGGCGAAAATTGTTATCAAGTTGGCCATTTCTAAACGTGAAATAGAAGAGAATTGTTTTTCCAAAACTATTTGAGCGTTTGAGATTGCGACGTTTTAAAACAGGTTTGAAATTCAGACAATTGTTGAATTTATTTATTCGCTAGAGCAGTGTTTCCCAACGTGGGGCATAGGGGAGCAATTTGATGATTAAGGGAGGCAAAACGTGTCTAGAGCGTCGCCATGCTCAAATTGTGTTCAATGGTGTCCTAGGTCTCTGTGGAGTTAACATTTACTATTACTATTTATTCATTATTAATCATTTATTATTATCCAAAATGAACTACAAGGTATTTGAACACCTTGAAGCTACTTTCAGTCTATGGAGCTAAGCAAATCATTGAATGCGTTGAATCCTGCATAAATTATACTATTTCTAGATTTAGAAAGCGCACAAACTTGCATATAAAAACTGTACAAATGTAACGTAAAATATTCTCTGTTCGCCTGACATAAGTTTAAAGCAATTCAGTATTCTTTCTTTAGATGGGAGTAATTCTTTACGTTGCAAAATCGTTCGCATGGTTCTATCCTGCAACTTTTGCAGTTGAGTTTCTTTGTTCATATCGAACAACAAAACCGAATAATATGAGAAGCAGTAAGCCTCTCTTTTTTGAAGGAATTGATACTTAATAAAAAGGACATTTTTGTTTTCTTTAGGGCTCCGCCAAACTTTTTGCTCTTTGAAAGGGTTCCGTCGCCATAAAAGTTTGAGAACCGCTGCCTGGAGGAATTCTATTTTGAACATTGAGGAATTTGATACAAAGTTATTGCTTTAGTTGTTTATGCACACATTTTGCTGCATTGTAGAATCATATCATATGTACCTAAAATCAAGGTGATTCATATTTTTAGTCTAGAAGATGATCCAAACAATTCCAATTCTCAGTTGATTGTGCCCTCTAGATTTAGACTTATGTCTTCTGCGCTGACTTCTAAGCGCTGACTTCTGTGTTTGATAGTTCCACTTGTTTATCTTTGATAGTTCAAAATTCTTACTCATGGGATGAATTCCACAAAAATACTCAATTCCTTCTATATAACGAGTGTTTTTTTAAGAGGTATAGAACTTTAAGTTGGCATTACTGTTGAAGATGGCGACCGATTCAACAGCTGAGAAGTGATTTATTCTCAGTTTGGTTTGGCAATTCATGATGAATAGACTCACGCCTGAACAACGCTTGCAAATAGTGCAATTATATTTCGAAAATAATGGTTCTGTGCGGAATACGTATCGCGCACAATGTCCATTTTATCGTCGACAAAATCGTCCATCACTTCTGGTTGAATGGCTGCGTCAACAAACAAAATCTCATTTGGAGTGAAGATAATCCTCAAGTGTATGTCAAAACACCGTTACATCCAGAAAAATTGACTGTTTGGTGCGCTTTATGGGCTGGTGGAATCATTGGTCCGTACTTCTTCAAAAACGATGATGACCAGAACGTTACAGTCAATGGTGATCGGTATAGAGCCATGATTACTAACTTTTTCATTCCTGAATTCAACAACCATGATGTCCAGGAGCTAAGGTTTCAACAAGACGGCGCAACATGTCACACAGCTCGTGCCACAATCGATTTATTGAAAGACACGTTTGGTGACCGCCTAATTTCACGTTTTGGACCTGTGAATTGGCCTCCAAGATCTTGTGATTTAACACACTACTTTCTGTGAGGCTATGTAAAGTCATTGGTTTATGCGGATAAGTCCAAACGCTTGACCATTTGGAAGACAATATTCGCCGTGTTATTGCCGATATATGGCCACAAATCTTGGAAAAAATCATCGAAAATTGGACGTCCAGATTGGACTACATCCGAGCCAGCCGTGGCGGTCATATGCCAAAAATCATAATTTAAAATGTAATGCCACAAGATTATCTTTCGAATAAAAAAGAATTCTTGTCAATCGAATGATCCATCGTTGTTTTATTGCAATTTAAAGTTCAATACCTCTAAAAAAACACCCTTTATTTCGGGCTGTTGAATCATTCCCAAGATTCAAAACAAACTTATACTTTTACGGGACCTTGCACAGAAAGTTCATAGTTATTTAAAATTAATTAAGTTTCAATAAACATGAAATTATTCGGGCTTCTATCGATTTATTCAATATGAAGTACCTAGTTGAAGGTACTCATCGGTTGGTATTCACACAAGTTTCTTCACGAATAACCGTTCATACCCATCGGTTATAAAGGTTTCATAATCACGAATTGAAATGTCATCCAAGATGATGATGGGTTAATGACTATTGGATGACTTTTTCATTGCTATTACTGAATAGAAAAATCACAAATTAGGTCGTAATGGAGTTTATATATGCGAAACGATAAGTCCACTGTCATTTACAGTTTATGGTTGGTTCAAACGATAAATGCTGAGATAAATATTTTACGTATAATATTTTATAGCATGCTAATGGCGAAGAAGTATCAGAATCTGAAGAATTCTCAGTCGTGTTCCTATTCAAATAGATGAAAAACTGGTTATAAAGTAATGCTCACAAGCTTCGTTCTATTTCTAGAAACGCGTAAGAATTATTTTGCGAAGGAGATCAAATTTAAACGCGTAATTTCCTAATAAGTAAGATTTATTAAATCATTAGAATTGGTGCAATATTTTGAGCAAAATGCGATAGTATATCTGGAAAAACCATGGAAATATAGGTTGGCTCCTAGATCTCGCTTCAGTAGATGAAAATTTGAAAAATTTATCAAGTATTAATACCAATAAATGAGAGAAGCGATAGTCAAGGTACTATCAAACAGAATGTAATTAACAGTCTACTGACCCGATGTCTGGGTAAAGAGATGTGTGGCATTATCAATTATAATGTAACATAAATTGTGACGAGACACATTACTGACCGCATAAATTGCAATCTTACTAAGTATGTATATTAGTGGTATGCAATATTTACATTCGCTAGAGGTCGCCACTGCTCTAAATTCGACCAAAATTTGCTTAACTTTTGTTGTTAAATATTAGTTTTGTCGTTAAATGTCGAAATGGTTCTTTTATCGAAGACTAAATGTCTATATCATCTCTTATTATGATAGTAATTGCTGTAGATCATCTTTTCATAGTTCAGAAAATTTAATTTTGCTTAGTTTATCAATTTTATAATGTTTTTTATTATATGAACATTAAAATTCAAATCAGTTCGAACTTTTAATAAATCACTCACGTAATACGAGAAATAAAAGTAGATATTATACTTTTTCGCTCGTAAATTTTCCTATTTCAAGTTTCAAACAGTTTATCTTGATTCTATAAATCTATTTTTTCAGTAGCTTTCATTGTTTCACTTTCCTTTTCAGTGATTATAAATCACTGCCTTGTTTCAGGAGTAGAATACAAATTGTTCTCTTTAAAATTATTTCAATCTCATGTAAGTTGTTTCTGTATTTTTTTGTGAGTTATATATTTGTATATTTTGGTTATTAATCATTAAGCAGTTCAAATACTTATATGTAGAATATGTGAAATCAATAATGGATTGATTTGATTTGAAAGTCGAATATTACTTTAGGTTAATTCATTTTGGAAGGTAACTTGCTGGGTTACTCCAAATTACTTTATCTCACAATATTTTTGTATTAATTTAAGTTAATGTATAATTTATTCTCTAATTATTATTGACAAAAGCGTAGCATTTATTTTACTGTATCATTACAGAGAAAACCATTTGTTGCATATTTACAGACAACCGTTTTCTGTGAAGAAATCAAGCCAACAAAAACGACTTTGAAATCGTCTGTGGATTTTGATGTTATGAATTATATTTCTTCTTCTTATTCCATAAAACTCATATCTTGTCAACTAGAGCCAATAATTTCATTTCATATTCAATTAGCTAGATTTATTGATGCAATTGAAATGTTTACATTTTTAGTACAGGTTTTACATATAGAAATATTAAATAGAATATCACATCGTATCGAAAAACAAAGATTGTTAAAATTAGAAAAAACCAAAAGTTCAAAAATAAAAAACGTAATAAAATATCCAGTAAATAAACTATTAAAAATTTGATAAGAATACACGAAAAATAACTATATTACCAACAAGAAAGACTAAGAGCTACATCATCTAAGAAGTATTTATATTGAATGTTTTTGATTGGCCTACTTTTGATCGTAATTTGTTACACTGTTATTGGATCTTCCGCCATGAGGAAATCTGAAGCAATAAACTATGCTCTCTTTCTTAGTCGATAATTATTCTCAGTCAATTATTGACTTACAACTGCGTTTTCAATCATATTATAAGCGATAGTTAAACTGAATCTAGGACACGTAACAGTATAGGAATAAAGTAAAAGTTTTTTCTCATTTCCCATGGAAATTAGAAAGATCTAATTATGTGCAAATTGAGCATTTAAACTTCATGTTATAATCATAACATAACAAATCGAAGCAAAAAAGTTCTCACTGTATAAAATAATTATATTTTATAAATTGCTAGAATGTAATTTTCAGAAATTGTGTATATCTTTCGTTATTACTTTATTCATTCTTTTTATCGATAATCTTCGATAGATTGTAATCGATTTGCTCATATAATCATTTGATTGGTACTGTCGATGTTATTGCGTTAACTGTAATGGCACATTTCGAAATTAGAAGGTATAGATGTTGTTTTTCTTGACGAGGTGGAATTTAACACTTTTTTCCAACTTTCGTAACTGAAATAGAATATAGTGATGCATGTTTTATGTAATGATAACGATTTTTCACTGTAAGTATCAATGGGGCATACTGCTGGTATGTAGTAAGAAGAGAATCATCTTCGAGATCTATCTAATGGGTGTTTTTTAGAGGTATAGAACTTTAAGTTGACATTACTGTTGAAGATGGCGACCGATTTAACAACTGAGAAGTGATTTATTCTCAGTTTGGTTTGGCAATTCATCATGAATAGACTCACGCCTGGACAACGCTTGCAAATAGTGCAATTTTATTTCGAAAATAATGGTTCTGTGCGGATTATGTATCGCGCGAATTTTGTTTAGCGATGAAGCGCACTTCTGGTTGAATGGCCACGTCAACAAAGCCGCATTTGGAGTGAAGATAATCCTCAAGTGTATGTCAAAACACCGTTTCATCCAGAAAAACTGACTGTTTGGTGCGCTTTATGGGCTGGAGGAATCATTGGTCCGTACTTCTTCAAAAACGATGATGGCGAGAACGTTACAGTTAATGGTGATCGGTAGAGAGCCATGATTACTAACTTTTTCATTCCTGAATTCAACAACCATTAAGTCCAGGAGCGATGGTTTCAAAAAGACGTCGGAACATGTCACACAGCTCGTGCCACAATCAATTTATTGAAAGACACGTTTGGTGACCGCCTAATTTCACGTTTTGGACCTGTGAATTGACCTCCAAGATCTTGTGATTCAACACCGCTAGACTACTTTCTGTGGGGCTATCTAAAGTCATTGGTTAATGAGGGTAAGCCACAAACGCTTGACCATTTGGAATACAATATTCGCTGTGTTATTGTCGATATACGGCTACAAATGTTGGAAAAAGTCTTCGAAAATTGGACGTCAAGATTGGACTACCTCCGAGCCAGCCATGGCGGGCATATGCCAAAAATCATATTTAAAATGTAATGCCGTAAAATTATCTTTCGAATAAAAAAAAATTTTTGTGAAATCGAAGTTTTATTGCAATTTAGAGTTCTCTACCTCTAAAAAAAAACCCTTTATCAACGTTCCGTAATATTGCAGTGCATAGAAGCATATCCCTTGAACTTTTGTTCCAGTTTTCAGCCCTTGAAAGAAATATTTACCCTCACACATAACACCGTCCCAATTTCACAGCGCCTGTGGCCTAGTTGCAGTATCGGAAAAATAGTTTTCGAAGGTTTTACTTCAGTGTTTCTCAACTGAAGGTTCCGCGGATCTGCACCGATTCGCAAGTAGTATTTGGAAGTAACATCCAGCTATCTGTCCTAAATCCAAAGTGTTATCGGCTCGCAAGCACTCTATTAATTCAGCACCTACTTTACAACAACACAACATTAGTTTACTAGTTTGGAAAAATATGAGAAATGGTGAAAAATATAACTGAATTTTGATCAGTATTATGCTCTAGAAGAAGATAATAATAATAATATTAATAGGCATATATTTCCAACAGGTAACTACCGAATCACAGGAAAATACATAATGAATCAATATGGTTACTAAAAATATCAATAACAACATAGATATACAATATTGAAAATAATTATAATAATGAAAACGTTATCTTATATAATAATCTAAATCTATAATGTCAATATCTAAATATTCAATCATATATTTCCAACAGGTAACTACCGACTCACAGGAAAATACATAATTTTATATAATGGTTACTAAAAATATCAATAACAACATAGATATACAATATTAAAAATAATTATAATAATAAAAAAGTTATCTTATATAATAATCTAAATCTGTAATGTCAATATCTAAATATTCAATCATAATAATAATCAAGAAAATAAATCTATCAGAACTCAAACCGGAAGAAATCAATATAACTCAGTGTTAAGATTTAAATACACATTAATGATAGAAACAAGTCCCAGTGCAAATCACAGTAGCTTGATACCTGGTTTGCAATAGAATATGTAAAGCTGAGGGTTAGAGGATTGGTTCTGTGAGTTTTTGAGTAAAATGTCTGGCTTATTTTCAGTACCTCTGAGGAAAGAAGGAATTAAGTTTACCCAGAAGCTTCGGAGAGTGGAGATTATCATTGAGGAAATTGAATAAAAATTTCAATGCATTCAAACTTGTCCTGGTGTGGAGAACACAATCCCTAGGTGGATATACGCCATCCTGCTGAAATGGGAGCTATTTCAAGAACTTCCTCTGCAGTGCCTCCAGGCAGCTTATGTGACAATTATATATTTGTCGCCAAACAAGACAGCCATACTCAAGCTTGCTTCTCACTAGGGCATTAAATAAATGGACCAGTACATTGGCAATTTTGAATTTCGGACGATGAAACCATAAACTTTGCTACATGATAAAACTAATTGGTTAATATGAGGTATGAATGAGAATTTTAGATCAAATACTAGGCCGAGATCCTTAACCTCCTGAAGACGAGTCAGATTAACACCTTAAATGTTGTAATTAAAAGTTATCACATTTCTCTTTCTAGTAAAACTCACCCTATTACATTTCATGACATTCAAGTGTAAACAATTATTATTACACCACGGGCTGATATCATTCAGGTCCCTCTGTAGCCTCAAATAATCATGCATAGATGACATGCTCTTATAAATTTTAATATCGTCCGTATAAGCCATCTTCATTAAGTCCACCATCTCTAAGAGATCGTTAACAAAGAGGACAAATAGGGGCCAATATTGGATCCCTGCGGAACGCCCGAAGTTGCTAGAAATTCTCTCGATTTTCAATTCTCAATTTGTACGAATTGACTGCGGTTGCTCAAGAAGGGCTCCATGAGAAGTGATAAATTATACGCAAATCCAAAAAGCTTCCTAGTTTTAACTATAATTAGTCTATGATTTATCTTATCAAAAGACATCTGGAAATCTGTATATATAAAGTCGACCTGCCGTGGTTCGTCCAACTCCTCACATATGAACTGAGAAAACTGAACCAAATATGTGATGAATCGCCCCCCTTGGGCACCGGAAACTATCTTCAGATCTTGACTTGAATTACAGTTCAACCCAGTGAATTTGTATCAGTTCTGGATGAAGAGTGAAACAGAATACCCCAATCTTCATGCAAAGGCGTTTATTGCGTCTTCATGCATAGGCATTTTTCTCAACTTATTTCTGTGGAAGAACATTTTGGCTACGACTTCAATTGAGACGAAACATCAAAATGGACTCGTTTTTGCGTTTGCTTTACTTATTTCAGTATTGTTTTAACGACTAGGATTGACACTCACTTTGCAACAGAGACCAGGAACAGTCTCGTTGATTTTAGTTTTTAGTTCCTTCAATTTGGTTAATTATTTTTGTATTTTAAACCTACCAACGCCGCTAGCATTTAGATTAATTGTTGTTTTCGATGATATATTGATTTAAAATCATTCGTATTGGTGTTTTTGTTTGAATTTTGGTTTCTGGGTGCAATATTTCGAGTAAATTGAACTTATAAAATAGGTAAACGATTTTAACTTCCTGATTATTGTGGAAGAATTTTGTCATTGGGCGAATTATCAAATTTACGGAAAACGTATTGAAATATTTTACCGGGTTTTCGTGTGTATCTAGTTGAGAAGCGCTGTTCTGTTCGACAGCTACAAGTGACCCAATTTCTGAATTTACAACCTGGAAATATGACGTGTAGTTACCTTGTTCTCAGCGCAACTAGTGCAACAAATATCGATAATAATACTTGAAAACCTGCCGAGATACGACACAAGAATACAGTCGTGTCAACAATTTTCACGTGAAGTTAATTTTCATGGAAAATAGGGTTGAAAGAAAATCAATACGTTAAACACGTTCTTAATTATTCATTACTACAGTGTCATTTAGTTTCCTGTGAAACAAGGTTTCATTATGGTGCTAAAATTATAACTTTCTTAGTAATGGAACCTCGCATTATGCATGCGAGGTTCGAAAGGGGGTGTCCATAAAAAATCACGAAATATCACAAGGGGGTAGGGGTGTAGTAAAATATCACGAGTATTTATTTTTTATATTCCCATCATTGTGTCTTGATGAAACCGATGTTGATCTTCAACAAAGGCTTAAACTAACTTGCAAGATGCTTATCCAGTTACTGGTGATGAAGAAAGTCTTGCTAATCCGTGGTCTGAGGATATTGTAAATTAAATTATGTTCATATATTACTACAAAAGAGATTCTCGCATTTCTTTCATTATTATTATGTCAGTTCAAAACAACTTGCGACCTTTCTGTCTACCTCTTAATGTTATTATTGTAGTTTTTTTATTTTCTATAATGAAATTTAATGATACTTAAACCGTATTTAATAGTGTTGGCGTTTACTTGATGTAAATTCATTATACGCATTTCGTCGTTATAAACGATTTCTTCAGATGTTAACAGACACTTAAACCTGTATTTTATAATAAATATTTTTTAAAATTAATATTTTTTGTATGTACTAAAAAATAAACGTGATATAGGGAAGGATGGGTAGTTTGAACATCACCATGTATCACCAAGGGGGTGAGGGGGTTGAAAATGTCAAAAAAACATCACATGGATGGCCCCTAAACGGCTTTAGAATAGGGAAACATTTTTTTCAGGGAAGAAAGAATATGGGTACGTAACTTTGTGAAGGAACTGTTTTTAATTTTTCTAATCAAGAAAGAAAACTTAATTTTTCACACATTAAAGAAAGGATTCAATAATCAATACGATACAGGGGTTGACTAAAAAATTCTCATTAATAACAACCCATTTTCTGCAAGAGGCAGGTTTTTTAGAATTAATAGTTATTCCTCTTAAATTTCATAGAATATCGAAAAGTTGTAAAAAAATTGAAAGTAATAATAATCTTGCAAAAGTACAAGTAATTTCTTGATAAAATATAATAGCAATAGTTATTAGTTGTTAACTAAGCCTAGCTCAGAATGAAAAAATGACATTTTTTTTGTATATTCAACAAAATTTTACTCAGGGTGCCTTTTAATACATTAATGTCACTATATTACCTTTCATAAACTACAAATACTCAAAGAGGAGGAAAATAACAATTATTCACCTGTAGGTTTCACTGTAAACACAATTAGCAAAAATATCTCGAACACCAGTATTGATTATTAATTTATACCTTGAAATAAGATGATTAATATTGTAATTTTTAAAATGGAATTGGTTTTTTATCAGATGCATCTATCAGATTGAATCTTTTTGTTTATATTCCGAAATAAATTATAATTTGCGTCATTTTCATAGATTGAATTCTATATTTATCGAAATTTTGAATAGACAGAAGTAATAATTGACGGAAAAATTGATATTTTCTTCTCAATAGACTTATAGTGTTTCATTTGTTAAATTTTAATTTCATTAACTTAAGATTTTTTTAAAATATGCACATAACTTGTCTACAACAACATTCGATGATTGTTTAGTGTTTATTTCAAATATACCCGACTAATGGGGATATGGGTAAACTGCTACGAAATTACAGACCCCCATTGAAACTAAAGAATTGACAGGTACAGTATATTTTCGATATATCACCATGTTATTATTGATACTCTGATTTTAAATCACTAGAAATGTTTAATATGAGATGACATTAGTACATGAAAAAGTACATGAAATGACATTAGTACCTACACGAGTGCTCCCCACCTCAATTCCAAGTGTGAGTTGAGTGGGACAAAGAATATTTAAAATATTTGATTTTTTGTAATATTCACGAAAAAATAATGTGCTTGTCAAAAAATTTGGACGTAGAAATGTTTCCGGGTCAGCTAGTATTCATAAAAAATATTCACTTTCATTCAGATATAGTTACAGTAAGCTAAGCTGTTTTTACATTAATTTACATATATACTTCCAACTATATCGTTAAATCTTCGAATTTCCAATGTAAACAGCATGTAACTCATCAGGCTCTTTGCCAGGTTGCTTCGATGATTTACCACTTGCTAGCTTTAATGATTAATTCACTTTTTTAAACGGTACCGTTCAACTTAGCTCCGGCTGGTTGCGATGTTGTCATTTTCTACTCGTGACCCAAATTCGTCTAACTGATACTTAACGGTTAAAGTCTTCCTTGGCCGCTTTGATTATTCAGTACGTTTGGTTTGTTTACATTCGTATTTCTCTAACGATGTATCTTGAGTCGTGCGGAAATTTATGCTAAACTATGTATCTACGTGCAGAGGTATGTAGTTGTTAGGTAACTTTTAGAGAGCCGGTGTTTTCTAATGTCACGAATGTCATTTTGCTGGTCTTCGCCGTGCGTTTTAGGTGGAATGATATGAACATGTAACAGGGAATTGCTTGTCACTTTTTTGACAGATAATTAGTGGAAGTTGAAATGTGAATTTTTTGTTGACAACACTGAAATGATTGAAACCTAAATAAGATTTGAATGTTTGAGTTAGTTAATTGATGTCATTCTACAAGAAAAATATAACTAAAACTCGGCCTTCTAGATGAAAGCACTTTTATTCGACAAGGCAGAAAATCAATGGAAGTTGAAATGTAATTGTTTGGTGGCAACACTATAAATGATTGAAGTATATCATGATTTGAGTGTTGAAGTTTGTTACTTGATATAATTCGGCAATAAAAGGGCAATTAAATCAATGCCTTCTAGATTGTAACACTTTCATTCTCTAAAAGAAGTGACAAATAATTGACTCAAAAGAAAATAATTCCAGAATTCGTTTTTACGTTTTACGATATTTAACTTATTAAGAAAGGTGCTTAAATGTGGAGAAGAGGAGGGATGTTCTTTCGATTTTTAATTCAACTCGATAAAAAAATGAATTTGAAGACTTTTGTTCAAAACTTAACGTCAAGACGAAGTGTTTAAAAACGCCACCTATCCTTTCTCATGATTTGAAAAAGCTTCACATACTATTTGAAAAACGTAATTAAATCCCTTGATCTATTGAATCAGTAAAAGTCAGGCAGTTTAGAGCTTATATTTTTGATTATTAGAACTGTCGTCTCGATAGATAGAAAATAAAAATTAATTCTTTATTTGTGTTCGTCACTTGTTTATTGAACAATTTCTTGTTGTTTTTCTGGGCATATCTTTGTTTTTATTTCTTCCTTTCTCTTTAGCTGTTGGTTTCATTTTCGAAGTACATATAATTAAGCAATTATCGCCAAAATATATCTCAGGAAGCGCGGAAGGGGTATGAGCAAACTCATCATTCAATCTCGCGTTTTTCTGAATTGTTTTTTCTGAATAATGCATCAATATAGAAAATAAAATGTGAACTATAAATGATGTGCAAATGAAGACGTAATTATCATTTATACTCTTATTAGTTCTGACCCCGTTTCACCATTACAAAATCTTCTAAATGAAATCATCAATGTTGAAACTACGTCAAAAGGGAAAAATAAAATTGTGTGAATCTAAAAAACATTTTTTTCGTTGTCATTATAGGTATAATTTCAAGAGAAGCTATATAAATAAATTAATATCATATTGCTTTCAATGATCCTGATGAAGCTTCTTAAATGAGGCGTTGTTCTGTAAGGGGTTTATACTCTTGATGATAACTTAGTAGCTCGAAACATACCTGGATTCAATTTACCAATTTTTAGGGATTTAGCAGAGTGTTTTGAATTATATTGTCAATGTTTTAATATTATATGTGTGGAACAATGTATAAGTGGTACAAATCGTCCATGAAAGAAGTTGAATTATGTTGTAGGTTACATATATTTCGAGACGAATAATATTTCTCGTGATGTTCCACATTCTCTCAACTAAATTGGACTCTCATGTGAAAATTGCGAACGAAATATTTAAAATTCACGGACGTTTCTATAATTAACGATCAAAATCAAATAATTAATTCGAAATCACTAGAGAAATATTCAGAAATGCATATGTCGCACAGCTTTACTGTTCGGTAAACATGCATGTCTGTTGTGATACGATTTCTTATCTGGGAAAGGCGAATCGAACAACGACATTAATTTATTCGATATAATTAATTATCTTTGAAGGTGAAATTTTAATAAGGAAGTTATTATTGGTAAATTGGCGTGTATGGAGATATTTCTCAAGATATTCCTCTTGAAACCTATCACGTTATTAATATCGTCAAAAGGTTTATGGTAATCCTCTCACTCTACTTACGTAATTATTGTGCGGTATGTTTAGTAATTAATAATAAAACAGTTTATGTGCTTTCGAAAGGAAATATTCACAGTTTCAAAGCGTATCAATCCTTGCAAGTCATCCACTAAGCTTGCAGAAAGAAAACAAAACAAATAACATACATATATCCTTTGATATCGAATGTTCAACAGAAGAGGAGGGTGGTTGGTTTAACTAAGGTAAGCTGCTCCCCGAGGATTTTATTCGGTTAATTTCTATTTTCCAAATAAAGTGGCCTGTAATTCAAACTGAATAATGAAGGAAGCATCAACCCCATTCTCTTTTCTTGGCGATTAAAATCCCTGGAGGGAATAAACTGGATCATTGCGTAGATTACATTGTTAGAACGAAACAGACTATTTTGTTTTGGACGAGGTGGTTGTATTTTGTCAACAACATTAAAAATTAATAAATCCCTCTCCCTGATAAATTAACTCGATTTATTTTTGGGAAAAATGTCTAATTAAGGTCAGGTTGCAGTTGTCGATAGCATAGTGAATGTAATTTTGTTGATTTTATTTTTAAATTTTTATTTCAATGTTATCTACTATGTCTCTCAACACAGAAAGTCAGAAAAGTTATTCAATTTCAAGGGGTTTCCTGTTTTTTAACGTCAATAAGAAATGTTTTTAGTCCTACATTAAAAAAGGTTTAGCGAGTGAATCTGTAGGAAATGTAATTGTTGAATGTTGGAGTAGGAACCAACAACTTCCGCATAAAGTACTTGTTTCATTAAATCAATAACTCAAGGAAAATGTTCCAAAGATTTAATTAGCCATGAAGTTAATTGAAAATATCTGTCTCGGTTGGTTCGTTTTAGGATTTTTTACTGTTTGTACTAATTGAAAGTTTGAAAAACTTCATTTTTCACTAAAGAATGAATAATAATAATGAACTAATCATTATTCAAAAATTAAATGTTTCTGTTAGTTTAATTTCTCGTCAGTTAAGTCGAATTTTGATTCATATTGAAGAAGTATGAAAAAACTTGTGTTAACTCTTCAGCCAGGAAAAATAATGGACTAAATGTGTTCATCAACCCCTATTTCACTTCTTCTTTGGCCTCGCCTTGTCCTGTTACGCGGCTTTCTGGATCTTGAGGCGCCATTCACTCCGATGGTTAGCATCGTCATCCGATAGCCCAAACCTCTTTATGTCTTCTGGACATTCGTCAACCTAGAAGTTGGTGGTCTACATCTCCCTCTCTTTTGTGTAGCCATGGAAAGGCACTTTTTTGTTGTATGGTCTTCGGGACGTCGCTTAGCGTGACCATACCATCTTAGCCTGACTCGGTGAGTTTGTCCAAGATTTCTGCAACTTTGAAACTACTCCGGATTAATTCATTTGTTTTAATACGTATATTTTCCTTAGAATTTACCTAAGAATTTTAATTTTACCAAGAACTACGAAGTTAGACTCTGTTACATTCAGCGATAAACTGTTAACGCTTAGCCATTCATTTATTGCTGCCAAGTCTCTATTGATCCATTCTGTCATAATCTGGATATTTTTACCACTAACATAAATCAATCATCTGCGAACAATCGTATAGAGAATTTTTTCAGATGCAAAACAATATCGTTAATGTATAAGGAGAATAGCAGTGGAACTAAGACCGTACCCTGAGGTACGCCAAAATCAACTCCAATGCTGTCCGAAAGAACACCATTGAACTTAACTTCTTGGCATAGCGAATCTAAATATTTTTACTGATTTGATTACTCTGTAATAATTATATATTTCGTCACAAAAATTCAAATTTATAATTAATTAGTAGGAATATTCTTGTTACCGATTCAATGAATCAAGTCTCAACATGAATGTTAAATCACTAGATTACGCTTCATAGTGGATATCAAACATTATCGCCTTTCTATACAACACATTCCATAAAATAATATGCATTTGGTAACATAAATTCTACACAACCAAGTTAAACGTCTGCAATTATCTCTGTAAACACCTTCAGGTATCTTCTCCCGATTCCGAAGCTTTTATCCGTTTCATGAAGCGCTACCAGATTTTTATGTTCTACTACGAACTCAAAGGCGTGTCCCTTGCCACGTAAAACAAGTTTAAAATATAGATCCTGCAACGCGCAAGATATATAATGATACTCGATGCGAAATGTTGTATAATTTTCAGTCGATTAACTCAAAAACCTGTATGCTGTGTACTTATCTTAAGTATTTAGAATCTGAATTATGCCCGGTCGCAGACGACCCAACATACCGAACGTAAATGTTTTTTTCAGTGTGAACTTAATAGGAAAAAAATTGGTAGTGGTAGGACGACGTCAGGACTGAAATCTTCCAGCTTCACAAACTTGTGAATATTATTATATCTGTTGTTAGAAAATACGAAATAATATTATATAATAAGTTCTTTATTATCAACACGTATTATAACCCAATTACAGGAAATGATAACATAATGTTGAATAATAAATAAATAAATAAAATGAAAGAAATATAACAAAGAGCTCAATCTAATCTAACTGAAAAGGTAACTTATAACTGAATAATAGAATTGAATGAAATATTACAAAGAACTCAATTTAAATCAATTCATATTAGTCAATTTTCTTTGTTCACGTAACTCCTAATAATAACTGCTATGGTATGAATGTCACAATTATTGGCAACTCTGTTGAATGTACACTCCATAAACCAAATGGGGGATTGTATGAACGAGTTGGTCCTTGGAGTCTCTAGGTGAAATAATTCTGTACTACGAGAGTTTTGCTTAGGAACACGAGATCTCAAAGCGGACAAGAGAGAAGGACAATCAATACTGTTGTGTATTGATTTGTGCAAAAATTTTAGTGATAAAGTTTCTCTACTGCTCTGCAATCAGATTAAACTGAATCGTCTCAAAAATTCGTCATGATTGACTCATCTCTGTGGATAAACTTTATTTTCCTTCCAAATTAAGAATTTCAAGAACCTCCACTGAATGGCCTCAAGATGGCGTTGATGGCAAGTGTAAATGGGATGCCAGATCATGCTGCCATACTCCAACTTGCTACGGATTATGGCATTAAAGGAGTTATTGAATTATTTGGCATTGTGGATAACATGCGGATAATCCATATATTTTCGAGGCAGATGCAATAAGTTGGGTGATGTGTGGATTGAAGAAAAGTTTCTGATCGAAGACTATACCAAGATCTCTCACTTTATTAAAACGAGAAATAACCTGAGCACCGATGTCTTCATCGAGTTATTTGAACCTACACTAAACATTACGTTTCTATAATTCATATCTTTCATTTCTCGATTTATAACGAAATTGTGAGTCTTTTACATAAAACGTTTAAAAAACGTTGACCAGTCAACATCTAGTCCTTAATGATCAATTTATTTTTCAATAACAATTCAACGTTAAAATCATCGCAATTACCTTCAATTCATTATCTCAAAATCTGTTTTTCATGCAAATGAGGTGTCAGTTAGTTTCCACAAATTTGTCCTTCAATTTTGTATTTCTGGGTTGTCAAGAGTTCTAGAACAACGTCTTTGTTTCGAGCCTGTCTTGATGGAAGTTAAAAATTCGAATCAAGTATAATACTGAACAAAACTGATGAAATCTCAGGTTTCAAAAAATTACAGATTCCTCTAATTGAGTTCGTTGTTGAAATTAAAAGGTACGTAAAGATGGCGTTTGACATGCAGATAGCATAAATTAATTTCTAAACTTTGCCAAATCGAGCTAAACAGAAAAGTGTGACGATTTTCCTCAACATTGTTATGAAATATTTGCTATACGTTGATGAAGAAAGTTTCATTTCAAAAATATTTGAGACTTCAACAGATACAACAAAATACACAATACTGAATATATATATACCTACTTATAAAACATCTTTTATCTCTTCAATGCAAATTTTATAGGTAATTTAATACTATTTCTTTCAATATACATATATTATTATCGTGAATTCGTTACTTGAGGCAGTAAAATCGCAACCAACACTTCCCTTTCCCAATTTCTATCTCTTCGGTGACGATCTTAGTTAACCAATCCATAATCAGTTGATTTTATGCGCGAAATAACTGGGTTATACGTTATTATATTCCACCTGTGAAAAGAGATTATCAATTGCGTTTAACTTTCACAACTTTCGCTTTTACTTTCACAATACCGCAATTAGTTGTATTTAAAAAGCTACATTCTAATGCGAATAGACTGTGCGTGTTAAAGCATCTATAAAATCCCAATAGATAGGCACAGCTTGTTTTAATCCTTATGACCTTGACTTACGTTTGTGGAAATAGATACGGAAAGAAAAGGAAGAATTAAGATGGAATAATACTCTATATATAAGTAATTAATAAAGTCATAATCTCTAATAAATTCCTCTTCATTTCTCCTCCTTCAATTTCTCCAAAATTCCTCCTTGAGACAGCATTGTTGAGCATATGTGAAGAACGGTATAGAGCTATAAATAAAGGAGAGGTAGTGATTGTAGTCTTATTGGACTTCAAACGAGCATTCGTAACTTTATGTAGATCATTGCTGTTGAAAAAACTGAATGAAATTGGTTTTGATGGTTTAGTAAACAAATGGTTCAATTATTTCGTTCGCGATCTCAAAAAGTTAAGTTCAATGGTGTTCTGCAGTCAGCATTGTAGTTGATTTTGGAGTACCTCAGGGTACGGTCTTAGGTCCCTTGCTATTCGCCTTATACATTAATGATATTGTTTTTCATGTGAAAAAATGCTCTATACGTTTGTTCGCAGATGATACAATGATTTATGTTACTGGTAAAAATATCCCGACTATGACAGAATGGATCAATAGAGACTTGGCAAAAATAAATGAATGGCTTAGACATAAAGTTTATCGCTGAATGTAACAATCTCTAAATTTATAGGTTTTGGTACAAGTAAAATTCTTAAGGTAAATAGTAACGAAAATATAAGCGTAAAACTTGTTGAATAGTTTCAATGATCATGTCGACTTCATATCGTCTAAAATCTCCAAGAAAATCAACTTTCTCAAAATATTCGAAAAAAATCTGACAACATATATGAAGTTATTGGTCTTTAAGTCAATAATAATGTCACTCTTTGAATATTGTTCCACTCTGTTATTGGAATTAAGTAAAGAAAAACAGCTACAAAAGTTACAGAATAGAGCTATGCGAATAATTTTGAAATGTAATAGGTATAATGTCAGTTAACCAGAATACTTTTTGCTACATATATATTTATATTCAAATTTAAAAACAATTTGTTCCCTCATGGAGTAATAAAAAATGTAACATGTGTCAGTGATGTCCACAGTTGTAAAATATTTTATCAGGGCAACATGGTAGTTGATTTTTCGAACTATAAACTTCTAACGAAAATAGATATAGTGCAAGAGTCAAAAAAAATTGAACGAATTCGCAGAAGGAACTTGTTGATACTCGTATCTCATTCAGTGTTAAATTCCAGCTCTTCGAGGAAGTACCTAGTCATTTAATTAACCCATAATTATTTTGATATAAACATATTAAATGGTTTTCATTGAAAGATGATTAGTTGTTGAAGCAAGTCTTTTTGATTATGGTGTTCTTGAACCATTTGCAAACAAGATGACCTAGGAAATTGGCGACAGTATTTAAATCTTTTATCGTTATGTAATTAACGTAATAGTGTATTTATGACTTGTTACAATATTTGAGGTCGAACTCGTAATATGTGTCTACGTGTTTTTATAGGTTGAGTTCATTATTAATTTCATTAAATTTTTGGAACGTTAGTACCTTACTTTACGTCAGTGCGAGGGGTTCGCGGCGAGAAATGAGTGATTAGAATGTGGTCAGGTCATGTCATCGGAATGTGGGTGACGGAAGACGGATAGAGTGGGGGAACCGAGAAGGCGCGCCTCTCGCTCACTCTCTTCACGCTGTGTCTCTTTCTATTTAAAAATATTATAAATGACTAAGACGACTTATTTATCATTTATTGAATAGATAATATTTACTTCTTTTATAATTAACTGAATAGTAATTCATGAAGGAACTAACGTTCCTACCTCGTGTACCGCGACTCGGTCTCATTTTTTTTTGTTTCTCACATTGGATTTTCATTTTTTTTTCGATTGAACCTAATATTGAGTCATTACATCCTGGATATATATCGCTACTTTCTGGTTTAGTAATTGCATGCTCTCATAAAACTAAACGTTAATAGTTAATAGTAAAAAAAAAAAAAAAAAAAAAAAAAAATGATATCAAATAAGAAAGCAGCGCATAAAAGATTTAAGCAAACAGGTCTCGAAGTCGACTACGATATATTTAATTCTATCAGGATTAAATGTAGAATTGAATCCCTAAAATGTTATAGAGATTATATAACGACAGTTGAAAACTCTATTCACGATAATCCGAAGTATTTTTGGAAGTATATTAATGATCTCAAGCAAGATAAGGGTATACCTAGAGAAATGCAGCTGGAAGATGTACGATCAAGTAATGATTGTGAAATAGCTGACCTCTTCAAAAATAATTTTGCAAAAGCGTTTAAAACATCCAATCCCAGAGATGTGAGAATTAAATACAAGCATAAAGTTGATATATGCAACTGTTTTATAACTGTTAATGAAGTTATGGGTAAACTCAAATCACTACCTGAAAAAAATGACGAGGGACCCGATGGTTTACCTGCTATTTTCTTGAAACGATGTAGCGAGAGTCTAGCGACGCCGTTATGTAGTCTGTTTAATCTTTCAATGAACTCAGGAGTATATCCTGCCTCTTGGAAAATGAGTTTCATAATTCCGACCTTTAAGACAGGCATCAGAAATGACATATCAAATTATAGACCGATATGCAAATCTTCGGTCATACCTAAATTGTTTGACGCATTAATTGTGAATAAAATTTCTCCATCATTCAAACATATTTTCCTGGACGAACAACATGGATTTATCCCAAAAAGATCGGTTACAACCAACTTGTTAATATTTGTAGATACTATAGTAAAAGCCATGAAAGCGGGAAAACAGGTTGACACTATTTATACTGACTTTAAAAAAGCCTTTGACAGAGTGGCTCATTGGTTACTAAATGCTAAAATTGAAGCTCTAGGGGTTGGACCACCACTTAAAGATTGGTTGGCTGATCGGATCAGAGGAAATAAGTTGAGAGTTAAGATACGCAATGAACTGTCTGAAGAATTTGGAATGGAATCTGGTGTACCACAGGGATCACCCCTGTCATCTCTTCTATTCTTGTTGTTTATCAATGACATAGGAAACGGTGTAAGACACAGTTCATTTCTACTCTTTGCGGATGATCTTAAAATTCTAAGACCAGTATCGTCAATGGAGGATAGTCAACTTCTTCAACGTGATCTTGATTACTTGATGAAATGGTGTGCAGACAACGAAATGGAATTCAACTTAGAGAAGTGCCAAATAATGAGGTTTGGAAGAGTGAGATCTCCGATCAATTTCGAGTATCATTTGAGCCACCAAACATTGAAGGAAGTTAGCATCATGAAAGACTTAGGTGTGTATTTCGACCGTAAACTTAGTTTCGCTAATCATATACAAATTATTACGAACAAATCGTTCAAGATGCTGGGTTTTATCAAGAGGTCAATGAGCCATTTCAACAATATTGATGTAATTAAATCAGTGTATTGTGCCAATGTGAGGAGTATATGCGAATACGCATCTGTTGTTTGGTCCCCAGCCTATGACAATCACATACAAACCATTGAACGAGTTCAAAGGAAATTTCTTAAGTGGGTTTCCTTCAAATTAGGTATACCGTCTTCTGTTATAAATTATAATGAAGTGCAGAGGCGAGTTAATTTGAGATCTTTAGAACTACGGAGAAATAACTTTGACATTATGTTAGTTTATAAATTGATTAACAACTTTTTAGATTGCAAATATCTATTGAGCAAATTAATTATTAATTGTAAACCAGTTAATCTTAGGTCAAGAGAAATTTTTCATATCAGTTTTGCTCCTACTAATTACAGCTTCAATAATCCTTTGTTACGGGCACAGCGCCTAGCGAATGCCTGTCAAGTTGATCTTTTCTTAGTATCCATTTTCTATCTAAAGTCATATTTTGAATCTCAGGAGCTGAGTGAAAGATAAAGTAGAACAATTTATAATGTTTATTATGTGAGATGTAGTGCAACTGATGTTTTAGTATTGTAAATAATCTTATATTTATTCACGTATCTTTTGTATGTAGATTTTGTGGTAGAATAGTTTCATAAATTGTAAAATGGCATGTCCGTATGATTAAATAAATAAATAAATAAATAAATAAATAAATAGTGCTTTTATGGTACACCGCGTCACTAATTGACAGATGATTTAAAATACATATCCTCCTGTTTATAACTGACTGGTATACATGAAAGTAACTCATTTAGTTTTATTACGATTTCTACTTCGAATTTTCATGATACAAAGAAATTAATTAATTTTTGACATTTCTCGAATTGAATAATAAAAAGCACTATGCAGCTGATGTTGAATCTACGATTCCAGTTCTTCATTCGCGAATCATTGAGTTTGATGGCTAATTATGACATGATCACTCGATTATCCTTGCAATTTTGCGAACATTTTATGAGATTGTTAAATTGTTTCACAGTCTAGTGCTTTTATATACCTGTAAGTTAATTTGTAATAGTTTTGCGAATTGGGAGGAATCATTCTATGAAGTAATATTTTGAAACTCTTCAAATTACAATATGTCTGATATTTCAATACCTCGTTATATGCCTTCTTCCAGAGGAAACAAACCTAAGATTTATACTTATGATGAAAATTTCAGCTAGTTAAACTGTAAGTTAAATATAATTACAGTTGTAGTCATTAAAACAATTTTTCTACGCTTCTATATATAGCTCGGAAGTCTATGAGTATATAATTCAGTTTTTAAATATAAAATTTCTCGAAGGATTTA
This sequence comes from Henosepilachna vigintioctopunctata, assembly GCA_030704895.1. NCBI lineage: Eukaryota > Metazoa > Arthropoda > Insecta > Coleoptera > Coccinellidae > Henosepilachna > Henosepilachna vigintioctopunctata. Next base: position 5,775,534 of record JARQZJ010000125.1, read on the forward strand.
TAATGTAACTATCACAATATTTTCACTAAGGATTAAACGGTTGGATGTTTAATTCAACTTCATTGTGCGAATTATATCATTAACTTTGGTCAAAACAACAATTATTTCCACAATATTGGACATATTTTCATTATACTCACTTAGATCATATAGTTTTCTTATTTTAAGTGTTCAGGTTACAATAATAAGCTTATAGTCAAATGAAAGATGAACATTTTTCATCGATATAAAGAGGTGTATCGACCAACAAGTCGATAACTAGATAGTTAAAGCAGATCTGCTCTTTGAAAGGTATATTTGTCTCTCTCTAGTTTCATATTACTCATTTGAAAAGTGTGAATTAACTCATCATGGCTATCCGATACAGAAAAACAGAATGAATATAAACCGAATACATCTAATTTTATATTTACTCATTGGATCGCGAGTCTATAAATAAAACGAATTCGAGATCGTAGTAGGTAGTCTGATCTCGTAGTAAAATAATGTCACAGATTGCTCGAAATGAGTGTTGATGCGGACATATTCAGATATTTCAGTGAATATACGCATTTTAGCACGTTTTCATCACGAGATTGTTGGATGAATGTTTATATGTTATGCGTATTTAAATGAGAGATAAATATTATCCCGAGTATTTTTAATGGAGGTATAATTATGAATGAGAATCGATGTTACTTTGCAGAAATTAAATAGTGAAACAGTGGTTATCAAACTTTTCTGTGGGGTCTTTACACGAGTGATGTTAATTTTCACAAAATAACGACTATTTGAACATTCTCAGAAATAAATCAATTTAAATTGTCAGGAACAAACAATAATTTATTGTATATTTGGATCAATTTGGTAAATTCCGCTAGTATTTCATGAATTAAGCTAAAGAAGAACGATATTTCCATTTTTAATCTGGTATTCGATTAATAACAATTCAAGTGAAATATCAGATAGGAAACTATCAAGAAAATCAACATTGGCTAAAGGGTCTTCTTGAATGTACCCTGTTCCATTTCTGTTCTATTTTTACTTTACAATTGTTTATAAATATTCTACAACTGATTGAAATATTTATATATCATGTAGAAGCCCTAAGAAAATCTTCCAGAGTCACCATACAATTTGGCGTGTTAATTTTCAAAAATCCTAAGTCCTTGACTTCATTCTGAGTGCTGGCGATACCAAACAGACACAAATACTCTTGCTTGAACTGCATTTTTCGAAAATCTGAAAATAGTGTCAGAATATTTGATGTATCAGTGTTATTGCTTCTTTTAGTTACATAGTACCACTCATATTCTCTTCGATTTTGACTGAAACATAGCTTTGTTCAATCTAGAACCAATAAACTACCTAATAAGCATTGTCTTATTGAACAATTGCAACAAAATATAGATAATAAGTGAGAAAACAGCAAATAGTTATCTCAAATAAAAATTAATTTCATAATCTCAACACGGATAACGTATTCATCGAATCGACATTTTAATTCAGTATTTTTTGCACTTTAGCTATCAGTTTCAAGATGCAAAGTCGGTATTATTGAGTTTTCACTATTTCATATCGCCGTGATAAAAATAAGTTCATTCGTTATTAAGTTATCGCTGAATTCAATTAATAACCGGCAACCTAGTAAAATGTACATTAAGATAAAAGACGTCACAGATTTATAATCGTTATTGTCAGCCTGCATGGCGACACAAAAACGTTTCGACCTTCGAATTGCATTGTCGCGGTTCCTACATCGAATTTCAAGTAGATACGTAACGCTAAATTACTTTTTTCAATAGCGAAACCTTGGTTTGAAGTTGCATTCGATGGTATTTTTTTTCGATTCAAACAACAATTAGGCGGTTATGTTGGTGGTTCTGAATAGAATTGATATCTATTAATTTTCGTTCGTCAAGGTTGTCTACACTTGTAAGCTCGTCGTAATCGCTTCCAGACTGTAATTGCTCAAATAGATTCGCATTGAGCAGATAAAAGGTGAAAGAAAACCTAAAAAAAAAAAGAAAAAGAACACAAGTTCGAAATATAATAATTTCGTTTCGTATCTATGACAGTTGGATACTACTTCACTATCGACGTTGAAATTCAATGATTTCTAAAAAATGCTTTCAAATAGTAGGTATTTTTTCAAAGTAAACAAGAGGTTTTAATAAGAGGTAATTAGCAGAAATTATCTAATAGTTGATTAATAAAATGATTACTTATTATAATAATAAACAGTATTACGCAATCCTCGAAAAATAATCATAACCTACATTATAAATTCTGAATATTACACCATAAACAAATGAATAACTCTATATAGGTCATATACAAACAGCAAGGAATTTACAATATTGTCGAAATGTAGACATTTTTGTAGACACAAATCGAAGATGTCTCATTGAAAAGCACCTATAGGGACTTATTCAGAACTGAGTGAGATCAATATTCAAACTGCCCTGGCACATTATTGTTCTATGCTTAGGTATAGAGTAAATGGTCTTACCTTTAATATATATTCACCCAACTTCAAGCGGAATGAGGAAAAAATATTTAATTTTGAAAAATGACTGAATATGTTTAATATTTGTAACTTCTCTTAGAATTCTATTGTGGTTTTTGTAGAATGTTTTGGTTTTGTTGGTACTTGAATAAAAGCAAAAGGGAACAATTTTTTAAAAAGAAGAAATGTACATATAAAACTTATGTCATACATACTGAAATATTCATAGAATATACGAAATTATTGTTTATCAAGAATGTTCTTCATTACTTTTGGTTGTATCAAATTGAAGGAAATCATAGAAAAAATTGTATAGATACTCTAATGCCTAAGATATAGGTATAAAGATACAACAAAAATCAGGGTGTTCCGTTTGAAACACTTCATATACATATTTGATGATTTTTGGATATTAGCGTTGATATTTTTATTCATTTTTTGTTTGTTTTCAGGCTCCTTTCGAAGTACAAAAAAGGTTGGAAGAAGTGAGGTTATTGGAGTCTAGGAAATCGGCTAGGCTAGCTGACCAAGATACAGATTTTGCTCGTTTAGCAGACATGGCAGGTGACAGAAAAAGACCAGCTTCCCACACAATAGATGTTCCACTTTCAGCTTTTCCTCATGGGTAAGTAGCCTTCGTCATCTTAGCATTTGGTGAAAAGAAACCCTTGCGAGCATTTTCAAGCACAAAATAAGCTTAGATATTCGTAATAACGGGTGATTTTTTAAGAGTTGAGGTTTTCAGGTTGGCGGCACTGATTGGTAATGGCCTCCAAATGTCATTTGTCACAGTGAAAAGTTTTCAGTATACTCTGCCATTTCATCGTGGAAAGACTTACAAACATGCAACGATTGCAAATTGTTGAAATTTACTATCAAAATTCGTGCTCTGTGAAAAATGTGTATCGTTTGTTACGTCCTTATTATGGTCGACATAATCGACCTGGTGAATCAACAATTCGTGCTGTTATCACCAAATTTCGCACCAAGTTTACTTTGTTGGACATTAAACCATTGTTTCGCATGCGTACAGTGCGTACTGAAGAGAATATTGCAGCCCTAGCGTACAGTGTTAATGAGGATCGTGAAATGTCAATTCGTCGCCGTTTTTAGCAATTCGGCATGTGTTACTCAACCAAATGGAAAATTTTACGTGTTGATTTGGAATTGAAAGCCTATAGAATTCAACTCCTGCAAGAATTGAAGCCGAATGACCTACCACAACGTCTAATTTTTGGTGAATGGGCCTTAAGAACAGCTTAATGAATATCCGCTGTTTTATCGAAAAATTGTGTTCAGCGATGAGGCTCATTTCTGGCTCGACAGATATGTAAATGAACAGAACTGTCGCATCTGTAGTGATGAACAGCCGCATGCCATACAAGAATTATCGATGCATCCCGAAACAACGACAGTTTGGTGTGGTTTATGGGCAGGTAGCATCATCGGTTTATTTTTCTTCAAAGACTAATGTGGAAGAAACGTTACTGTCAACGATACCGGTCCATGATATGCAACTTTTTTGCCCCAGTTGGCCGATTTTCACACAGCTCGTGAAACAATGGACATGTTGAAGGATGAATTTGGTGAGCAGCTTGAAATGGCCCTGTGAATTGGACGCCAAGATCATGCGATTTGTCGCCTCTGGATTATTTCTTGTGGGTTTTGTAAAGTCGTTAATGTATGTGGACAAGTTCTAAACTCTTCTGTACGATGAAGAATTTCAGACTTGGACACTTACAATTTTCAGAAAACAATTATCTTTACCTTTCTAGAAACCGTGACTGTTATGGTACCACGTGCCTGTCGTTTAATTTCCATTTAGGTACCGATGGAAGGTTTTATCTCGAGAAATTTAAATGAGTCAGCACAGGTGGTATCGACATATACGGCAACATTGCAAAATGGGCTTTTTCCTCAATAAATCCCCCATTCCATAATTGCGCTTATAATTGCTTCATGCTTAAAGCGAATATGTAGTTAATAGTATGATTAGATTACCGCATTTCTGCATAGAAACAGACAATTCTGAATAATCGCACTATCCGATTTTTACAAAAGTAAGTAACAGAATTTGCGTTTTGATGATGTAGTTCGATAAGATAAAACTTGTAAAACTAATTGGTCTTTGTTCTTGCGATAATGGCCAGATCCATGTGAAATATTTCGGAATCACGTTTTCACATCATTTACGTGGTTGTCTTTGTCTATATACATACGTATTTTTGGAATGTGTGATGATGTACTTCAAAATTTGCTTGATAAACAACGATAAATCGGAAATGGGCTTCTTGACAATAAGTACTTAATGCATACTTAGCAATATAACATTTATAACCTAAAAAATGAATCGAATATTCGCCATTTTATGAAATACCAATAAAATTTCAGTGAATGAATATATTAAACAAGTTTATGTCAAAAAATGCCTTAAAAAATTTAAATAATTATTTTGACTCATTCAAATACGTATTCTCTTTTCTCAAATATTCAAAATGTGAAGATGTAACCTCACTTTTCGATTATCTTAACAATTTGCATTTTTTTTACTTTTACTTTGAGTTACTGAGAAAATTGACAATCGATTACACTAGCAGATAAATGTTCTGTGACTTTTACTTTTCATGAACGACATTTACTTTCAATAAGTCGATAAAACTATAACAAGTGTAGTGAACGTATTTCTATACCTACTTTCTGTTATACTGCCCCAGGTGAACACGAGCTATAGCATTGTTCTGTAAGCTTCATTTCTTCCTTTTTTTTTTTTAAATTGGAATATATAGGCTACACTGAGAAAGGAGGAAGTCTTTTGAGTGTCCCAGTTTATATCTAGACAATTCCGTGTTTAAATGTTTGATATCTGTAATTGTAGCAGAAACTTTAGCTTCTACTGTTACTTTCGATACATTTCAATAGGGTTATTCTCATACAAATCAATTTAATTGATTATCTACCTTGTGAATAGAAAGATCTTTGAGTCAACTGCTTTAAACAATTCTATCCACTATTTTTCTGACAGATGACAACAATTTTGTAGTCAAATGTTTTCGTTCTGGATGTATTTGTTTATTCCAATATATGTAATTTTTATACGTACAGTGGCTTTCTGTTGTTTCAATTCAAATTTAATGTGTCAATTCAAACATATATAACTTCTTTACGTATATTCCTTTTGTTATGGAATTTTTGCTTGTAATAAGTGCTTTAATTTCTGTTATATTACAATTGGTACATATTGTTATTACTTTAATATCAAATATTGCTGAGAGCTTCTTCTTATAAATTATTTAAGAATGAAATGCCTTTGTTTGATATTTTTGTGTTTTTCGTGAATTGTCATATATTCTTCCTTTGTTATTTTGTCGTTTTTTCGTAGTATTTTTGATTAATTTATTGGAGTTGTTCATTTGGTAAGTCTCGAAGCTACGTCTTTTGAAATTCACTTTTTACATTTGTTCTACTCGTGTTTTCTTGTTTTTTATTGTTGTGATGATAAAGTTGATCTATTATCTTTACTTTATAAGAATTCATTGTTAATCTTATACCATGAAATGACCTCGTGATTGTTTTAAACTTTGTACTATCATTCTCGAACGTAGCCGTATATTTATCTATCGTTTTGTGAATCCCCGAATTATCAATAAACATTTCAGCCAAATGAACGAGATACCTATCACCAAGCAAAATGAATAATACACCTTAATTTGTATTGATTTACACTAAAAATCTTGGAGTAGATATAAACGTTAGGTATTCAGTTAGGTAATTTACTCTAATTTTATTATGTTTATATATGGATATTCCTTGAAAATTTTCTCTGATATAAAAATAACTACTGAGACGGATGTAGTATTCGAATGGGCGTAGCTTACAAAAAAAGTATAGAAAAACGAGGAAGTTATGTTAAAATGTATTTAATTTCATTAACATAAACTGAATAATAATGACACCGATTTCAAGTCTTGGGCGTGGTCATGGTCGACGGATTGAATAAATCATTTCGTTTATCAATCTCGTCGCTCTATAAGTCAAGGAAAATTGCGAATATTCAGGATTTTATTCTGGGACAACTTATAATGGAATGTTCGGTGAAAGTATTTTTTATTTCAAGTGTTGGTATGAAAAATTTCCTTATCAGATTTATGTAATTCCCAAAAAATTTGGCAATTTATTCGCGAACGTCCTTTGTTGAAATCGAAGTAGAGAGTAGGCGTGGAAATTTCGAAATTTATTCATTTGTTTCGTACATGTCGTTAGAATGTGTGTTAGGATATTGAATGAACTCCTACACGTATTAGGGGCGTAAATACATTCTAATTTAGCGAGACTTCAATGGATATTTGTTGCGTAATGATAAAGACAACAATTTTTGAACTTTTTTTTAGTGTTGCGCAAATATTTCCTATGTAAAATGAATACAATGTGGAAATGTAACAATGATATTGATATCTATGATTAAATTATATTGAAAAGAAATTATATGGGACTTTTCAATATAATATCAATTCTTGTCACTTGAAATGAAGTTTTTAAAACTTTTTTCGAGAACGTATCAGTGGTAAATTTACTATATATCAAGAATGCCGATTAACATTGCAAGATTAATAGGATAACCAAGACAGATGGCGCTACTTGACTTTGTACGTGTTTATTGTTTTGCGGTCGATCTTAGTCCTTTCAAAAGGATTTGGAAATTCTGTTGTTACCTGAAATATTTAAGGAATCGAAAAAAAACTCCTGAAAAAGGGTGTAGGTACCAGAAATCATATTTCATCATCAGTCATATTAATTTTTTCCTGGTTGACCGAGGTCAGTTCGTTTACCCTCAGCGAGGGGGGAAAACGGTTGTCTGAGTTCATACCCACCTATTGAATACCTAAGGGGTGTAATCTTGGACCACTGTTATTTATTCTGTTTGTGAATGATCTGATGGATAGTATTGACTCATCACATTTGGTGTTCGCTGACGATTTGAAACTATATCATGAAATTAGATCACAGGACAACTGTGTTCAACTCCAGTTCGTGGTGGACCATCTTGCCAGTTTGTGTGAGGATAATTATTTGAGTTTGAGTGTGTCAAAGTGCAATGTTGTCTCTTTCACAAGGGAAAAAGATCGAACTGAGTGTGATTATAGCGTCGGTGGTCAGGTTCTTTCTCGTTCTGATAGGGTGAGAGATCTTGGTGTAGTCTTCGATCAGAAACTTTCCCTTCCCTTCCCTTCATTCCACCCATCACCCAAGTTATTTCATTTGCCTCGAAAATATATGCATTCGTTATAGGCAAAGGCAAATATTTCAATAATTCTTCAATATTTACGTAGGACTATTTAATACCCGAATCCGTAGCTAGTTGGAGTAGAGCAGCATGATCTGGCATCCTATTTACACTTGCCATAAACGCCATTTTAATGCCATTCAGAGAAGGATCTTGAAGTTCTTAGTTTGGAGGGAGGATAAAGTTTATCTACAGAAAGGGGTCAATCATAATGAATTATTGAGTCGATTCAGTTGAACCTCATTGCAGGGCAGGAAAGAAACTTCATCACAAAATTTTTTTGTATTACTACGTATTACTCTACAACAGTATTGATTTTCGTCCTCTCTTGTCCGCTTTGCTATTTCATTTTCCTAGGCAAAATTCTCGTACTACAGTATTATTCCACCTAGAGACTCCAAGGACCAACTTGCTAATACAATCCCCCATTTGGTTTATGGAGTCTACATTCAATACAGTTGCTTATAAATGTGACATATACTTTGACTCCATAGAAGTTATTATTATGAGTTACGTGAATAAGGAAAAATGAATAAAATCATTTGATTTACATAGATTGTGTCCTTTGTGATATTTGATTTACTCTACAACAGTATTGATTTTCGTCCTCTCTTGTCCGCTTTGCTATTTCATTTTCCTAGGCAAAATTCTCGTACTACAGTATTATTCCACCTAGAGACTCCAAGGACCAACTTGCTAATACAATCCCCCATTTGGTTTATGGAGTCTACATTCAATACAGTTGCTTATAAATGTGACATATACTTTGACTCCATAGAAGTTATTATTATGAGTTACGTGAATAAGGAAAAATGAATAAAATCATTTGATTTACATAGATTGTGTCCTTTGTGATATTTGATTTAGTTCTATTAGTTAGTTGTTAATCACTTTTTCAGTTTTTTTAGATTATATTGAGCTGTTAGTTACATTCGTTCTCAGTTTTATTCATTCACTATTTATTTATTATTCAGCATTATGTTGATATTTTCTGTAATTGGGTATTATACCTGTTGAGAATAAAGAACTTATTATTATTATATTTTATAAAAAAAAATGTAACGTTTTGGCGTAAAGTTCTGAACGACTATATACTAATTGAAAATTTAAAATCGATAGTTAATATAAAATACACGTAACAAAAACTACCAACTACTTACAAACTACAATCGCACATATATGGCCTTCATTATTTTATGATGTTACCCAGTTGGGAATGCATTATTCAAACAGAGTTACATCTACAACAATTAACACTTATCCAATGACTCTAAAAATATTTTCATACAAATCTTCGTTATCAGTTTTGAATATTTATATACCAAAGCTATTCTCTCAGATTTTCTTGTTATCCAATTAACATTCAACAATATTTAGTTCTTCAAGAAACTAAATAATTTCATGGTTCGCTGCAATTTTCCAAATAGTTTACGGAGGAATAACGGTTTCTTTGCCATTCTGTCTTAAAGAATAAGTGTCTAGCTTCGAGCAGTGCTATAATTTCCTTTGTTTCACATGTATTCGGAATATTTTATTCGAAATCTTAAGTTTAGCCTAACTGTTACTTTTCCTTGCAGATCTCGGAAACGTAGGCCCAGCAGCAGTCATGATGACAACTCTAACTCAAAAGATTCGCAGATGGACGAATGTAGTGCAGCTCTGGTGCTCATGAGCTTATCGTGCTCACCCCACTCTCCAAATCTTAACGGTAAGTTGAAGACAATAATTGTGTATCTCCGGATTTTGATCTATCGGTAATGACATGGGCTGGCCAGATCGCCCTTGGGCATCAATTACGACGTTTTGCAAGGCAAATGGAACGAATGGCGTGTGTCATTACATCCAATTTTCCAAAGATCTCTGTTGTATGCTCATTTGAATATAATGAAGTTATGTGGTGGTTTTTTTCGAAATTGTATCAGTCATTCTTCGTCCAGATAAATTCAAAATATATATTATAGCAACACTTCAAGTAATCGAATGTCGTATAATATTTATATTTCAATTGGTAAGTAATAAAAGTCGAAGATGGTAGTAGTAATACAGAAATAAGATTTTGGCGAGTTTATGAATGTGGAGAATCTATAGACGATAATGAAGAAACAAATAATCGAATTCACTGGAAGGTTACTGTTAAGTCTGACATAAATCAATACATCAACTACCTTCAGTTATAGTTTAGCTTAGTAAATAATTACACATTTGACACAGTGGTTGTGCGGATAGAGGTGTACACGACAACTGCTTTTCTTCCACATACCGTAGAAAGTGAAGATAGATACCTTGATTTTCCAGTAGATGGCGCTTATGGTTTCATACTACCAATCATATCTCTCCTTCATTCATCTTAAGGATCCCATACTTTACCAAAAGTCGGACACTACTGATGAGTTCTTGGAGGGTTAATACAGGCTTGTTCAGGGTTTATAAGCTTGGTGCGGTTTTAAATCAATACATATTATAGCTACCTTCAGTTATAGTTTGGTTTCGTTCTTTGTAAATACTTACACATTTGACACAGTGATTGTGCAGATAGAGGTGTACACGACAATTGCTTTTCTTCCACTTACCGTAGAAAGTCAAAATAGATACCTTGATTTTCCAATAGATGTCGCATATCGTTTCATACTACCAGTCATACCTCTCCTTCATTCATCTTAAGGATCCCATACTTTACCAAAAGTCGGACACTACTAAGGAGTTTTGGAGGGTTAATACAGGCTTTTTAGGGTTTTTAAGCTTGGTGTGGTGATCATTATGATCTCATTTATGTCCTCCTCTGGAGTGTATTCGGGATATGTTGTGCGGGGGGCTCGTCGAGCCAGCTCACTAGGGAGTTTGGTTCATTTTGAATATTTGGTTAAGTATTTCTTATATTTTGATTTGGTGAGAACTCTACTCATTTGAGTACAAAATTTAAATTCAAAAGTTGGGGTGGAATAAAATGTTATCCATGTATTTTTGGACAGTGTTCTAATGATAAATTGATGAAATATATACATGATAAACTGTCGTTTAACTTGTAGGAGAAGGAGAAATAATTGTAGCAGTAGCTGTTTCGATTAATTGTCTGTTATCTATTGAAATAATGAGAGGTGTGTTTTTTTGTGAACCAGATTTTTGGTGGGCATTAAAACCAACTGAAGCTATAAGTAGAAATTGTCAATTGTCTGTTATCTATTGAAATAATGAGAGGTGTGTTTTCTTGTGAACCAGATTTTTGGTGGGCATTAAAACCAACTGAAGCTATAAGTAGAAATAGCTAGACAATTTATGAAACAAGTTGATGGTCAGATTTGATTTTTGACAGTGGTTTTGTCCGTTTTGAGCAACTCTTGTTAGCGAAGCTATATCAATTTGTTTACTCCGTTTCATGATTTAAAAAATATATAATTATCGTGCATTAGATAAAACACAAATACATAAAATACCAAAAGATCGTACTAAATTTTAATTTTACGGTAGATATTCTAAGCCAGGTCAAAATTAAAGTTGAACTAATGACCTTGTTTGATTTTTTAAAATTGGGTTATAGGTAAATATTTTTTATTCAGTTTCCTTCGTCCGCTATCTCCATTTTATCGATTAGAAACATTCAAGTGTAGTGTAAAATATTTTTGACATAGTCGACTGTGTGTAAGGATGAAATCAAAAGAGTGTATCGTTATTAAGATCACTCAAATTCTTTGAATACGATTTAGTGTTAGTTGTTCACAGGATTAACATTCCAGTTTCACTTGATTTCTTTTCCTTTCTAACAGACATCAACAGTTGTCAATTCGGATACAATCTAGCCTTTGTTGGAACATATGTTTCTTCTTATTTCGAAATAAGTCCTATATATATTTCCGAAAGCCACATGGTTAACAGTTAATAAATTTCCTGCAAATAATTGGTTTGATATTTGACATACTAATCCACACTCGACTGAATTGGTAGGTCATTTGCTAATACATTTCATTTTTTCATAGAGTAAAATTGTTTATTCATCTTCCCAATCACACACGGTATAATCCTAATCATTTGATTATCCGAAGATCAATCCTTTCTCATCATTAGCGAAATATCCTCGAAAACTTTCATCAAGGTAACATCTGAATAATACGCGCCATAAAATGTTATGCCGAATGAGTTGCGAAACGTCAAATTAGTCGAAACAACCTCTAAACGACCTTAAAATAAACTGACATCTTCCGAAATAATAGGTCAGCTTAGACTTCGTATTATTTGCAGGCGATACAACTTTCACCGGTTGCGTTTGATCGATGTTTCTCAACAAAATCGTTTATAGTTCCATCACGGCTAGCATAGAACTAAAATGGAAGTAACACAGAGGTTTCCTTTAAATTCCAGTGATCTATGTTAATTATTCATAGACCACCTTGTAATAAATCGGAAAGGTCGATATAGAGAATAGCGGGGCTGCGTTCAGAAACAACGCACGACTGACCAACGTACAGTTTCGTAAGTAAACTGATGACGTATTTGGCACCGTTCTTCAGTTAACTGGGGCGATGTTTGACTTATAACTTTCATTAGGTAACGTCGATTCATTTGGCAATGTAGCGTTTACTTCATCTGAATGACCTTCAATTGAAAAAATCTTAGTAAAAGTTGTTGATGCACCACCGTTCACTAACAAATTGTTGTCTAGCTTGTTTTATTATCTATGATTTAGAATAATACGATAAACCAGTTTTTACGTTTTTTCTATAGTGAACGGAAAGTTTGTAACACTTAAAAATCACGTTGTTTGTATGAGTAGCTTATAGAATGGAAATTTCAATATCGAATAATATAACTGACTATATTTTGTATTTCTTAGGTTCTGAATCAATTTTATTTCTATGACTCGTCCATTTAGGTTTGCATAGAGAGATGTTAAAGATCGCACTTTGATTTATTTATAAGTTATCTGTGGTTTATTTGAAAAAAACTTTTATACAAAAGTCATCTCTTTAGAGCACAGAAAATCATGAAAATGGTTATAGAAAGAATTGAAATGTCTGCTGTTCTTACGAATTATGTTATGTAAGAAAAAATTCTAACAAAATGATATTAAGTTAGAGGTTTTGAATGGTTCAAACATGTATTTTTATTAATGAATTTCAAATCTCCGAACGAGATCGCCTATTGCATGTAAACATTATATTATGCAGATGACGTAATCAATAGCTTCTCGACTAATTATGTTGCCCTTGTTGGAATATTAGAAATATCCACACACGTCCCACTACTATAGGAAATAGTTGGCGAAATCTAGAGTTCTATTTTCTTGACAGTGACATAATTGATAGCAACGAGTATAATACTTTTGAAACCTCCTAAATAATCCAATTTTCAATTCATGTTCTGTTTTCTATATACAATTTGACCTCCGTTGTCGAAGAATACGTAAAAAAGATTCGGACCACAAATGAAATATGTCTTGAGATATTTATTCATCCATACGCTTGTTTACTTCAGGATATGAACACAGATTACTGAAGAAGCCAAAGAAAATTAACAATCTGAACATAATAAACCTATTAACCGGCACTTTAGTTCAAGGTTATGTCGCAGGTGTATAAAAGAACCGAGCAATTCTTAAAATCCATAAATATGTACACTGAAATTATCTTTCGAGGCGATATTGTTTGCACAAGATTCTCGGAAAATTGATGTCGACATCGGAGGTTGCTTTTAATTACGGCTTTGTTACAGGAAAATGTAATTATCTACTGTCGATGCTCTCATGTGGAAATGAAAATTCATTGAACTATCTGTGTACGTTCCATATGTGATTAAATGTGAAAAAATCCGATGGTTTTGGAATACTTGAATTGAAAACTGGGTGTTTCGGATAATAACTTGTGAATTTGGGAATTCAAAAGTTATTCACAATTTTCAATCGAAAACTGCGAAACTTTACACTAGTACTTTAACAACCATATGGACAAAATTTCACAATAACTCATAATTCATAGAGATAGATAAGCATCTACATTTAAATTTCTTGTCAGAATTATTCGTCTAGGACTGGGTAATAATACAATTGAATGGGTCACAAATTATTTGACGTATAGGAGAATTTTGATAACAGATGACAGGACATTACGACAAAAGAGAGTGATATATGTTTCACAGAAATAACTGTCAGACGATGTTGTTCATCAAGCTAAGGATGCATTGCCAAGAAATTTGAGCGAGCACAGACAATGACAGGTGCTTATAAGGCTTCCACAACCTCAATTTCATATAAAGACATTGATAATTTTACTCAATAATGTAACGTACGTTTTTTGATTATCACTTCGATTTACTTCACAGAATACAAATTCATTCTGTGAATTTAATTCGAATTCACAGAAAATTTTCGTCGAAAATCTTATTCTATGTTATACACACATTATTGAAATGTCAATTGAAATAAAAATGTATCTGATCCATACGTAGTAAGTTTGCTCTAATTTCTCAGGCCGTTAAAGTGTAATAGTAAACATGATTATTAATATTCATATCAATTAATTAGGTAGTAGAGTAATTAAGTAGAATTAATATTAATAATTAATATTTTGAATTACCTCAAAGAAGAAGAAAATATTCAACTTCGTCATTCCCTGGGCATACCACAGAATATATGCACATATATATTCTCATATTTCCGCTCATAATAAGAAGCAGTATTACCAACACAATTTTTTTATTGTAACACCAATATGCACTTCTTGAAACTATTCTCAATTTGTATATAGTTAAAAAATTAATATAGTTTTGATTGGAGCTAAAAATTCCGAATTTCACTTCCTCATACATTCTGCTTCAAATTCAACAAAAAAGAGAACAATCAATCCGAAAAATGATCCTTGTAAATTATGATGAAATTGTCAAGTTTTTTTTTATCTACACGTTATGGCAGAACAATAGTTCAATAGTTTCATATGAAGTTCGCTATGTTCTTTTATTGAAAATACATAAGGTACTATTCATAGACTTTTCTATATAGTGATGAATCCTGCTAAAACATTTCTGTTCGATATTTATTTGACGTCATGGAGGTGCATATCAGCTCAACGAACTGCAGCCCACAAAGTTTCTGGAGAAATATCTACCCACAAAATGTGTCATCAATTTGTAATACGCACGTTCCGGTTCATAAAGTTCATGGAAGCGCTACGAAATCTACAAAGATAGGCGTAAGGGTTTTAACCTCACTTTCTTGTATGAAGTTGTAATGTACCTACCGCAATCACTGTTTCAAACATATCGTAGTTTTCATAGAAGACTGGAGATATAGCACATTTGCATTGAAATGATTCCGATATAATTTTTCAGAATACGTTATAAAATAAAACATTGAATAATGTTCATTTTAATTCCTTGAAATCATAGATATCTTCGGAATATTCATTCAATTTTTGAATGGTATATCGAAATATCCACAGAGCAGACGATATTTGATAAATTCGACAAACTTCAATACACTGGATGTTGTTGAAATTTCAAGCTATAATCAAAAGTTTCTAGTATACAATTATAGTAGTTTTCAGTTTAGTTCGTCATTTTTTTAACGGAAATTCAACTGATATTCTACGTCTTCATTTCGTTTGCTAGAAATATTACGCTGTAATGTTGGTACAATTGGGACTATTTAATATGAAGTAATCGAGAGAGAGAATGATGTTGTGATGATTTTTTCTGCATCCTGTGGATGCAACTGCTCATTAGCGCCTCCTAGTCTTAAAATAAAGTCAATGTCATTCTTGTTCTTTGTACACGTTGTTCATTGAACTGCATTAGGGTGCACTAATTGTCTTAAAGTGCATAATATGGTCTTGCCTCCTTTGATTTAACAGCCAAACACAAGTAATTGGAGGTTTTGAACATTTTCTGCATTTTTTGCTGGAAAGTGTTCATTTTACATCTTTACCTCACTCAAGATGTCTTCGGTTCATTTGGTTTTATCTGTGTAACCATATCGTTTCTATGGTGCACACATGTTGCTGTAGTTTCAACTTTATAAGGTTCGAGATTCACGTTTTCATGTTGAATAATTGTTTCATATGCAACAAAAGCTCATCGAACTTTCGATAAATGTCAAATTTCTTCGTTCATAATTTGACATGGAACCACGTAGCGTACATGATATATATGGAACATGAAACACGTTTTTATTGTCAGGGTTAAATACCTCTCACTGATGAAAAATCACACGCGTAGTTTCGGTCAATTCTGATAAATGTATGACCTGTGTCCAAACCAACCGGAACTTGCACATGCCAGAATATTGACAATTTCAATGGCACATCATTATAGAAACGTGCAGTTATTGGCAAACTATCACATTTAGCAGAGACGGACGGATTATATATGTTACGGACTTAGTGTTTAATGGATCATTATACGAGGGTGAATCAAATATCAACGAGACTTTTGGCTGTTCGGGCACAATAGCGGAGTGAGAACGTTCCCACTTCGTTTGGTGATGGGGAGGTTTGTCAGGAGCGAGGGAAGAACGTTAGCCTGGCCCCTTGACCCTTTCAGTGTCCACCGTGACGATGTCGGAACAAGAGGTACCCTCGTCGATTGCTTTAATCAAGTTCCTCGCTGCAGAAGGCGTAAAACCGGTCGGAATCTTGACGAGATTGACTGCCCAGTTCGGGGAAGAGACACTGTCGCGAGCCAGAGTGTTCGCATGGCATAAACAGTTCGTGGGTGGTCGTGATCATGTTGAAAATGAGAGCCATGATCGCAGACCCCGCACCAGCATTACAGTGAACAACATCAGCTGTATTGGACGGCTTATTGAAGGTGACAGGCGTCTTACCACTTCTGAAATTGCAAGTGAGGTCGGGATAAGTTATGCGAGCACTTACTCCATAGTCACAGAAGCTTGGGTACCATAAGGTGGGCGCCAGGTGGGTTCCTCGCCTTCAAACAGCAGAACAGAAATTGAATCGACTTCAGGTGTGTGAGCGTCTTCAGACACGATTTAGGGAAGAAGAGGACTCATTTCTGACTCATATCAGTCACCTGTGATGAAACTTGGGTGCACCACTACACTCCTGAGTCCAAATAAGCGAGTATGGAGTGGAGAAAAAATGTAGAACCAGGACCAGTGAAAGCCAAGTCACGACTGTCAGCTGGAAAGGTTATGGGTACGGTTTTTTTGACCAGCGTGGTTTGCTGCACCTCGATTTTTTGCATGAGCACAGGGCAATCAATGCGGCCTACTACTGCGACATTTTGGTTGAGTTTCGACTTGCATATCGCCGCAAAAAGCGAGACCTACCGATGAGGGAAGTGATTCTTATCCATGACAATGCTAGCCCCACACAGCGGCCTTGACGAGGGAAAAATTGGAGCAACTGGGGTGGGACACATTGGACCACCCTCCTTACAGTCCAGACCTGTCACCTTATGACTTTCATGTGCTTGGCCCTCTGAAGGAAGCTTTGGGAGGTCAAAGATTCGATAATGATGCAGAGGTGGAAGCCAACGTTCGTAATTGGCTGCAGACACGACCTGCATCTTTTTACATGGAAGGAATTGGGAAGCTGCCTATTCACAGAAAAAAATGTGTAAAAAAATTGAATAAAAATAAATTTTCTCAAAAATAAAGTCTCGTTTATGTCTGATTCACCCTCGTACATAATGCCTGGTCATTATGAAAAATTACCGATAAGAGATGAAACATTAATTAACTATGCAATTATGGAAAATTTCTGGGCATTATACATAATCTCCATTACCTATGAGACAGAGTAATAAAAAACGTGTTTCATTACTATCATTTTCATTTTTGACATTAAACTGAAATTGAAAACAGAAATAACATGGAATGATAAAAGTCAAACAAAAAGTTTCACAAAAAAGTAAATGGGAACTTATTTTCTAAAATCTGAAAAATTATTTAACTAGGATTAATGCAGCAGGTCATTTACATTTTTACTGAATTCAATTCTGCGAAAACGTGACGATATAAAGCAAATTTGTTAATTTTCAAGAAATTACAAATCGCAAAATATATACCACAATTATCTATTTATTTATAAACTGTTCAATAAACTTGAAATTAATTGATATGTATTGTAAGATATGGATATGTCTAATTCAAAGCATTCAATTATTTAGATTTGAGAGCCGTATACTAATTAAATAACTCATTCATGGGAAATATGTCACTCCTCTTCTCCTTTCACTTTTACTGGATATTTCATCACATCAACGCTAACAAGCTATCTGAAAATTGTGGTATTACCTAACCTCTAAACGTGGGTGTTGAAAAATGTTCAGATCCTGACCTGTTTCGGTATTGCATTCAATTTTAGTGGACATTTCATTGGCGAACTATCACCATTGCTTGCGTAAGCCCTGGCCGTCCTGAAGCTGCCATTGACACGTGCGTCAAGGCATAGAAGTAAACACGTGTGCATAGAGAGTACCTGGTCGATAAAACATTCGGTCGACGTCATAACACCTTCGGTGTTACCAAGTGCATTTTTAGCGAGTGTGCTTTGTACGGGTGCTATTAGAGAGGTTAAAGAACCGCCGATATTGAAAGCGTAAATTCGTATTAGTCTAGAATAGTTCGTTAATAATCGAAATGACGACTTATGCATATAATAATATGAACATTATATGCTTGAAATTATGTTGATGAAACAATATGATGTGAATTTTCATATAGAAGGTTTTCGAACAAAGAGAACGATTGAAAATAGAATGTATTACTTGTACATTCTAGTTCTACAGTTATTTTATATGGCAGGAATTTAGTCGGGTCATTTTATAATTAGTTTAATTCGCTTTTCATAAATTTTCTTTGAAGATTTTGCTACAAATATAAAAAGTATTAATGTTGGGTTGGCCTAATGGATATTTCTAGCAGAGATGATCGAGATTAGAAAAACATCGATGTCACAAACGAAGGCCCAACATCGATGTTCGATATTTATCGAATACCGAACATCGATGATCATCGAGCATCCCTATTGGTCGTGCGATGTTCATGCTTTCAACATCCCTTCTCTGAATGACCTCAAGATGGCGTTGATGGCAATTGTAAATAGGATGCCAGGGAATGCCGTCATACTCCAACTTGATACGGAATAGGGTATAAAATTGTCCTATGAATGTTGAGGAATTACTGAAATATTTGCCATTGCGTAAAACTGATCCATATATTTTGGAGGCAGTTGAAGGAAAGCTTCTGATCGAAAACTACATCAAGATCTCTCACCTTATCAGAACTAGAAACAAGCTGTCCACCGACGCTATAATCACACTCAATTCGATCTCTTTTCCTTGTGAAAGAGACAACACTACACTTTGACACATTGAAACTCAAATAATTGTCCTCACACCAACTGGCAACATGGTCGAGCGCGAGTTGAAGTTGAACACAGTTGTCCTGTGATCTAACCATTTCTTCTATCGTAAAGGCTTCTGAGATGAGTCTAATGTCCGGTTGCTGTGATTTCAAATTGAAACTTGTACTTGTTGTGCTTATTAGTATTCAATTTCTTACGTTGTATGAATACTGAGCTTGGGAATATCCGTGTTGCAATCAAGAATGATATCATTATGAATAGAACAAGTTGAAGATCGATTTTTTTGAATAAACTTGTTAGCTTTGCAATAATAATATAGTGAGATTTTATTAATATTGAGTTTAGCCTTTCTCTTTCAAATAAAAAGTGATTATAAAATTGTTTTTTACATGCCTAACTGTAAATAATTGCAGTTGCACAAGTAGTTCACTTATTATTTCTATAATTCAATAGTTGAACTTTGTTTTACTAATTTGAGACTCAGTATTTTCTTTAAAATTCTTCTAGACTTATTTCAAAGTTTTTCACGAACACCTTCTAAATTTGTATGGCAAAATTCTGTTTGATTGAAAACTTTTGTTCTTAAATTACGAAAAGGAACTTGAATTCCAAAACTACAATCATATCAATCCAGTTTCACATTAATTTAGGAATTAATCACTTGTTAACTTTCTCCTTTCGCTCTGCTTGTGCCAAACTCAATTTGAAAATAACTACGAAATTTTTTTTTATTATAATTACTTATAATTATTATTATTTATTTAAATGAGGACAAATGCCCTATTCTCCATCAATAATTAAAAAAAAATTTGATTGATTTGAGATTTGAAAAATTAAAGGTTATTTTATGAACAAAATTCCTGAAAACGAAAGAAAAAATTAGAAAGTAAGTTCCATGGAAATGATAAATAAATAATACTTTATCGCTACTAATCCCCAGATGTTTATCACAAGCATCTTCGAATTGAAATATAAAACATCAATTCTTCAATCTAAGATCATCAAATTTTGTGATATTGTGTGTTTGTATTCGATAACTTTCCAAAAACATATATGAAGTCTTGAAATCGATACATCAAATATGATTGTTGTAATTTATTATTCGTTAAATAATTTCATATTAAATTTTCACTGAATGATAAAGAATTGTATTTCTAAACACAGAAAACTATTTCCGCAACGGTTCATTCAATACAGCTCTGTACTTTGAACAAGTTGAAGCACATTAACAGTTGTTTAAAGTGTCATTTCCTCAATTATTACAATGTTTATTTGTTTATATTAATTAATATTAGTTTATGTATTTTCCTGCATCTTCTTTCTCCGTATATGGCCTCAAGTGTTCTACTCATTTAACTAAATCTTAGTATTATCATGTTAAGGAGTTGAACAAACAACAAAAATGATAAAATTTAATTAGTCAACAACAATTATTGTCATACTGGCGTTAAAGAGCAGAAATAGAATCAACAAATGATTTTCTCCAATTGGAATATAAAATAAGTCGAATAAAGTGAAACGCAAACTTGACTCTGTGAACTACATACCTATTCCTTTTAAATATGAAGTAGGATGTCTATATCTTTGCTAAACGTTTACTAGGATAATAACCTTCAACTTGATCTGCATTTGTAATGGGAAACGGTGTTCCTAGGTCATGGAATGTCACTAATCTTTAGAAGTTTCAGAAACCGCGATAAAAAGCGAGTAATGATAGCATTTTACGAGGGTCGTCCGAAAAATCTTATGATCGCGCAACAAATTTTGAATGAAACATTCAGAATGAGTTTAATGAATATTGAAGTGGTTTAATAACATTTTTTCCCTAGTGAATTTTAGAAACACAGGAAAAACTTCATTATTTTTCTGGGTATGTTGAGGAAGTTATATTTCCTGATTCCAAGCCTTAAGGTTGTTCCACTTCCTCGCATGGACACTTTCACTCATTCTAGATATTATGTATCAGAGGAATTAAGCTTTGTGGATAACCTTTCAAAATTATCATTCCCGCCGTGGCGACCTCCATGACGCCGATGTTCACGACAATGTTCCTGAAGAATTTCAGAAACTTCCTGGCAGACTTTTTGTGACCGATTCTTTAATTTCTTATAGAGATGTTTTCCGAGTTCAAGTTCTCTTTTGTTTGACAGGAAATGTTTTGGGTTTATACCAGTGGTCCTCAAAAAAATTGAGGCAGTCACAAAAAACACCATTTTTCTCTTGTAATATCTATTCTCAGTGCCCAAATCTGTACTTGAAAACGATGTTCGTTCTTAGCCTGTCTCAGAAATGTTCAACGGTTGTTGTTCAAAACATCAACACATCATTGTTTCAATAGGAGTAGTAACAAATTCGGCACTATTTCAATATAACAGCATCGCATTGTAATTGGAAATTCTCCGATATAGTTTTTCGTCGAAAGTGATCTCTGAAATGAATCATTCTAACCGCAATGACTTGTTACGCTTCATACACAGGTCGTTCCCTTCGAATATTATGCGTAACTTGCGAAGAAAATTATGTTTATGAGTGTAACGAACTTATATACCGCTAAATCCTTTATGTCATTGCTACAGTGGGTGATCATATCATCAGTGCCAATACGTTAAATTAGCAATTTTGGTTTTTGTTAAGAAAATGTAGGTTTGTGTTATATAATTTTTTATTTCCAGTTCAAAATTACAAGCAATCTGATATATACAAGAAAATATTTCAATTAATGTCTTTTATATCTCATATTCATCGTAAGTCTTCAAGTTTACGAGGGTGGGGTGAAAAGTTTTCGGTCTGATCAAGAAAAACGATGTCTTAAAAATTTTTTTGCTCTATTTTTCAACATAATCTCCATTAACACTGATATATTTCCTATAACGGTGTTCTAATTCAGTTTAACCAGTTGTGAGAGTAGATTCGTCAAACTCCCAAAATATTGATTTATAGTTTCGATAACTTCTCCATTGCTCTCCAATATTTTATTGCCAAGACATTTTTTGAGGTTAGGAAACAGTTAATAGTCGCTGGGGGTTAAGTCTGGAGAGTATGGAGGATGCGGAATCAATTTGAACTTCAATTTTATTTTATTATAAACCCTTTTTGAACGAACGGTTCATTATCTAAGGTGGCTCTAATAATATGATCAACCAGTGTATGTATATACCTTGATTAACGTTCTAAGTAGGTAATAAAATGAAATAACGACCTTAATTCTATGATGTCATTAAATATTTTCGATTTATACAAACCGAATTTTCTTGACTATTATTTATGTTATAGCTGAAGTTTGATGTGAAATTTATTATAGGAAATGGCAAACAACATCGAAATATATGGACAAAATAAACAATATTTTGATCTACCACTTATGGTCGTTATCATTTTATTATTGCACCAGTTTATGTTTGCTAAATGGAATTAAGGAAAAATAATTACTAATTGGAATATTTTACAAAAAGTCAAATAAATTCCAATACGTCATGAGTGTTTACTAATTTTTAGCACTTTGTACGATGGATTTAATGAAAAAAATGGAAATAATAGATAAGAAAAAAATAAAAATTAAGCTTAGTTGTTTATTTTATTTTATTATGAATTCATAGTTTTTTATTCAATTTTTCATGTATTATTTGAATTAAAATTGTGTACAGAGAAGAGTTCGTTTCATTAAAAAAAGGACAATAAAATGATCGCCCATTCTCTGATACTTCAGATATGAAAATCTGATTTTCGGATATAAAAATATGAATATACAGTGGTAATACAATAAACACTATTAAAATATCTTACGAAGTAGTTTAACTAGAAGTGCGATAGTTATTAAAATCATAGATGTCTGAATTTGTATAAATAATGTAGCAATAATCCATTGTGCAATTTCTGTGATAAAATCTGATAAATCCTTGAATGCGATTTCAGGTTTGACGACTGGATATCTGCACGATTTAATCGATATTCATATTTCTCAATATGCATTGAGAAATTTCCGTTGATAAAACTCGATAAATAGATATTCAAGGATATTAACGAATGCACAAAAAAGTTCAACAACCATTAAATTGCATTAAGTCCTCCAATCAATCATTGTTCTCCGATGATACCTTTTTTGCAAAACCAGATATCACTCGCCTTATAAATATTTTAATTAGTAATCTTCCTTTGTTTGAATTTGGTTGCAAGTTGATCGCATTTCAATTTTCATTTTTATCGGTGTTATCTTATTTGAATAAGTTCATTTGAGTAAATATTTCACTCTGTATTCGTATCAAGATCGAGAGGATTGTGAAGGCATTTTTCAAATTTCTGAATTTCTTAGTTTAAAACACTGCTAACGTATGGAAAAGAACTAAGAATGTTCCATGAATTTGAGTTATAGGTATAACTTCAATAAAGTTCATCTCCAATTACGTATTGTTGAAAGTTTCAATCTTTTCGGAAATTTCAAGTAGTTCATTTATATATATAGAAGTGTGCGTTCTGTCATCTAAAATAACGTAACATTAAAAATAACATTTTTGGCTTTATAGGCCTTTCATATTGAGACAAGTTTTTCACTTTAAATTCGTCACGTTTTTGAAAATTTATTGGGACTTTTGTAGAAATATTTCATATTACATACCTATTTCCAGAAATTTGTTTTTAAGATTTGAAAATTAAGTATTAACATTTAGAGGATATCTAGACCTCAAATTGTAAGAACAACTTGAATTGATATTTTATTGAATTGATAAGAACAAATTTGTATTGATATTTTCTATTATTATATATTGCCAAGTAGATGTTACGAATTTGATTTAATCTTTTCGATTTGTAGTAAATTTTCGCAATTGTTTATTTCGTCAATAAGGAATTGTTACAATTGATCATTGACGTATTTGATACACTTTTTATCAAATTTATACCTATCAGAGTTTCGGTTATGAAAAAACAAAAACTATAAAAATTGGAAAAAGATTAAATAAAGCATACAAATAATGAAAAACAATTATCACTACATACAGTGTAGCTACAAAATGTATAGGTCTCGATATATCTATTCTATGAAGCTGCCCTCCTGGAGCAGTGGCTATTACTGGACTTCGAAGGTGTTTTAGAACGTTAGGAAATTTATAGTATCGAGTCTACTGCAGATATGCATTTTTATAGATAGTAATTCTGACTTTGCCTTAGCTTTATACCTACGAATACGCTATTCATCAAATAAATAACTATGGTATTTTGATTATGAAATCACAGAAATTCACAAAGTTCCTATCTATGACCATAGAAGGAAAATTCATGGCCAAGTCTTATTTGCAACAGTTCAGCATCTAAAAAGCATTGTTAACTTATTCTTAATATGCTCTTATTTGTTAATTCCAGAAATAGGATTCAATGTTAAGGCAAGACAAAGAAAATAAACGTATCTACTTCTACCCACATTCTACCACGACATAGGCTTAACCACAAATTGTACTACGACCTCCAAACATGCAAACATACATCTGTGGAGTAATTTATTATAACCCTTCTTATCGCGTGTTCCATGAAATTGCATTGTTTTACTAAGGTCGCTACATTAGCTGGAAAGCTTTAATTACTGATGACGACGTAAGTGCATTGCATGAAGGATGCCAGATTCTACCCTAGAGTAGAAAAAACCAATGATATAGCTACGTTGGAAAATTATCTTTCATAGTTCGAGACCCGCCCAGTCATTCTTCTCTTCACAAGTTCATTGAGCTCGAAAAATATATAATTTAGGCTACAAGAACAACATGCCTTGAATTGTTACCTAGATTTTTTATCGACTTATTTTTTTGATGTCTTTTTGTACCCTTCTCATTGTTTTCTCTTTACTTTTCTATATGTTTCATTTTGTATTTTTTGTCCGATATAGTCCAAAAGTCAATGTATCTTCTGACTTCTATGAGTTAGCTGGCAAACAGTTGAACGAGCAGTGTTCTTCTATATTTCGCTTCAAATTTGAAATAATGTAATAACGTTTGAATCTTTAGTTCTTGTTATTTTGTTCTAACGATACTCAAAAAATATCCCACGCTATTTAGAATTTAGTGAGTGTTCTAGGAACATTTTGAATTGTTCAATCAACTCAATACTGATCTCAACAGAGTAAGCAACCCTAACCAAAAGCAATTAAACACCTTCGACTTGTAGTCATCAATTGATCAATAATTTGTGATTATAGTTAGTGGTTGAACTATGAACTTTTTTTAAGAAAAATGCAATGAAATTACATTAAATTAATCAAAATAAACATTACAGCCTGAATGACGCACAACATAGACATTAATACTATACTTACTCTATGATCAAACTGTAGATTTTATCTGTGGCTTTAATGATTATATCCTCTATGGTTTCAACGAATGTCAATGGGAAATGAATGAAACTTTGAAATTGTTTTCATTTGTATAGTTATTTATAATTTGTGAAGTACAACTTACTAAAAATGGAGAAGGAAGGGTGATAAGAGTTGTAGTCGTTGACGAGAGATCCCTCAAAGGGTTGCGACTTCTAAATTAAATGAATTATTGTCGAATTTTGACCCCTGAACGACCACTAGTGCTTATAAAGAAGTACCAGGTGCATACAAATATGTTGTGATATCTTTATAAAAGGTACCATGTGATAATATCTTTTCATCAATATGAAGAGTACTAAACGATTTTCTTCATTTTCAGGAATTCCTTGGCCAAGTACCTCCCCTGAAAGCAGCATGAGTAGCAGCTCCGCGTCGTACAGATCAACCCCATCACCGCCACCACGCGAATATTCCCCCCAATCGTTCCCACTGTCCTCCAGCACCGTATCCGATGAAGGTATCGTCGTTGACTACACCGAAGAGCAACCAAGAAAGAAAAAGGTAAGAGATGAATTAGAATATTCTCACTGCTATTCACTGAAACTTTCCTTTACACTGAAAATAACAGAATTTATTCAAAAGATCATAGAATAAACTTAAAAAATTGATGAGTTTCAAATATTACCAATCTTGAAAAGGCAATGAATAAACATAATAATATAAATTCAATGGACGATGAATCTACTCTGTGATAGTTCATATTTAAATGAAAGGTAATAATGAAAACTTGTCTAAAAATCACCGACTGAACAATTCTTTATTCTACTAGTTTCGCCTTTTACAGCATTCTTTATAATGCTGTAAAAGGCGAAACTAGTCGAATAAAGAATTGTTCAGTCAGTGGTTTTTAGACAAGTTTTTATTATAACCTCTCATTTTAACATAATAATATTTTCATTGAACAGAGAATATAAATAGAGAATAAAAAAAAATTACACAATACTTAATCTAATACGTAATACATACAAATACGAAACAATAAAAATTAACACAACATTTATCTGAGTAAAGGTTTTAATTAAAATTATAGACCTTTTTCAAAGGTCTATAATGAAAGGTCTTTTCATGATTATTGTAATATAATTGTGTGTATCTTTATATATAAACATCGTTATGTCGATGGTTACAATTTGTAAAGCTTGTAATATCAACATTTTGAGTTTGCTGGTATATCTTCTTATCCTTAGAATAATAATTATTGCTTCATTTTTTTTTTTCTGGATGATATCTACTAATTTCAGAATTGTACAAATAATATTAAGGTGGAAGAGAAATAAAAATTTGGTAGAGTAATATTTTTATGTAGCTATTGTCAATTTGGTCCAATAAGTTGAATTACTTGAAACTTTACCTAAAATATCAATTTATCACTTTGTCTTTTAATTCGTTTTTCATTTAGTCACGTACTTTTAAAAGAATGTTTTGTGAAAATATCGGATTATAAAGATCCAAAATCATCAATTTAGCAAACATGTTTTTCATGTTCCTACATTATCAATAATTAATCAAATAGTTCATTAAATGCTTTGGAAGTTTTTTCTAATGAATACAAAATCACCTCTACTTTTCTAACTGTATAATACTATTTATACCTACAATTATTTCAACCTCACTTTGAGAAATATGTAGAAACAAGGTATGGAAAGTCGCTGGTGATACCAACGTCTTCAGATAATGGAATTAACAAATTGATTATATTTAACGTAGCGTTAAATTGGTAGTCTGTAGAACACAGTACGGAAAGCTCATTTGAGACCTTATGGTTTCCACAATTTGCAACGTTCATTAGTTGTGTAAAAGTCAATTTAACTCCCTCGAAATGTCGGGTATTCGTAAACGTATTACATTTTTCAGAGAACAACAAGAAATAAACGTTTGTTCGGGAAAACCAATCAAACTACGTCTGTTTCCAGACGACATTAGAAACATTTGTGAGAAATTTTTGATATGAAGAAATAAATGACTGGAAATATCAAAAGAAATTGGCATGTATTAATAACGTATGATTTTGTAGAGCACAATCAAAAATAAGGTGAAAAAAGATAAATAAGGAATATTATAGTGTAAAATAATTTTAATTATTGCGAATTGTTTTACATGTATATCAAATGAAGTATCATCAATTTGTGTTGTTCAATAACTATCCATTTATTTTTCTATAATTTCGTTTTTATAAACAAATTTAACCTTTTTATATGAAAGTTTTAAATAATTTCCGAATATTTCGAAATCCTTATGCAAAATCAAAGTAGTTCAGTTACGTGGTTGAGAACAACGCCCTATCTTTTAATTGCTCGCTCAAAGTTGCAATTTGCATTGATTTTAAGGCCGTTTCAGGAAGTACTGCACTACTTTGTATCGAAGGCATTCTACCATAAAAACATAATATTATTTCAATTATAAAGCGAAATTATAGCTTCTTTGAAACTTGTGTAATGACTGAAAATTGCATCTGGTTATGCTATTGATTATTGTTCATGAATAATGAAATGAAAGTGATTCAAACAACAGTTTTCAATAGTACTAGCGGTCGCCAAGTGGTCAAAATACGTAATTTTTGAGCTTTTTAGGGTTCTTTTGGCAAAAACAAGAGTTTACAATTTCATCAGTTCATTATTATCAACTCTCTAAGGTCCGAACTGTACAAAGCAGCACTGATTTCTCCAGTTTCTGTAGAGATATTCTTAAGGTCTCAGTTCTCTGATGTATATTCTTTTGAATTCCACTAGTAGATACCAAGATGATTGGCAATGTCTTGACTATTCATTTTCTGTGTCCCTGCAATCATTCTTCGAGCTTCTCGTGCTTTTTTTTTCTGTGTTTCGAAATCATTCGATTGACATTCGATTTCATTATTTTCGTAGTTAATTTGGTTCACTTCCACTACTTTAGTGAAGAGTTAGTGGGGATATTACATGTTACCCATGGTGCTATAGTTGAGTACCTCTACCAATGCGTGAATTACCGACAGTTTACTTCTTTCAACCCATTTCAAAACTAAGAGGAGGTAAAGCAGTTCAAGCATCTTTACTTTAGTACCTCCTCAAAAGAGAATCTTCACTTATCCCAGATATCAAACACCAATAGGACCCTCAGGAAGTTGCAAAATTTCTTTCAGTTTATTAGGCGTCTGGCGGCGGTCTCTATGGCGTTAATTCGCGCCCAGAAACTATTTCAAGGTTCAAACTGTATAGTGCAGCACTTTTGGCCTAGGTTCTCTGATATATTTCAGTATATTTTTCGCAATTCCTCTGGTAGATACCAAGATGATTGGCAATTTATTGAATGTATTCATTTTTGTAGTGTCTACAATCTTTCTTTGAGCGTCTGGTACTTGGTATCTAGTAGATACCAAGATGAATTGGCAATGTCTTGACTGTATTGATTTTCTGTTGTCCCTGCAAGCGTTCTTCTAGTTTCTAATAACATATTTTCGTCGTAATTTCAATAATTTGACTGCAATTTGATTTCATTATTGTCATAGTTCATTCTCTTCAGTTCTATTATTTCGGTAAATTGTTAATGGTAATATTGATGGTTAATGGTTCTGTGATGTATTTCAGTATATTCTTCGCAATTTCTCTGGTAGATACCAAGATGATTGGCAATTTATTGTAATTGCAATGTATACATTTTCTGTTGTGTCTACAATCGTTCTTTGAATGTCTGGTACTTGGTATCTAGTAGATATCAAGATGATCTGCAATGTCTTGATTGTATTGATTTTCTGTTGTCCCAGCAATCGTTTTTCTAGTTTCTAGTAACATATTTTCGTCGTAATTTCAATAATTTGACTGCAATTTGATTTCATTATTGTCATAGTTCATTCTCTTCAGTTCTAATATTTCGGTAAAGTGTTAATGTTAATATTGATGGTTAATGGTTCTGTGATGTATTTCAGTATATTCTTCGCAATTTCTCTGGTAGATACCAAGATGATTGGCAATTTATTGTAATTGCAATGTATACATTTTCTGTTGTGTCTACAATCGTTCTTTGAATGTCTGGTACTTGGTATCTAGTAGATATCAAGATGATCTGCAATGTCTTGATTGTATTGATTTTCTGTTGTCCCAGCAATCGTTTTTCTAGTTTCTAGTAACATATTTTCGTCGTAATTTCAATAATTTGACTGCAATTTGATTTCATTATTGTCATAGTTCATTCTCTTCAGTTCTAATATTTCGGTAAAGTGTTAATGTTAATATTGATGGTTAATGGTTCTGTGATGTATTTCAGTATATTCTTCGCAATTTCTCTGGTAGATACCAAGATGATTGGCAATTTATTGTAATTGCAATGTATACATTTTCTGTTGTGTCTACAATCGTTCTTTGAATGTCTGGTACTTTGTATCTAGTAGATATCAAGATGATCTGCAATGTCTTGATTGTATTGATTTTCTGTTGTCCCAGCAATCGTTTTTCTAGTTTCTAGTAACATATTTTCGTCGTAATTTCAATAATTTGACTGCAATTTGATTTCATTATTGTCATAGTTCATTCTCTTCAGTTCTAATATTTCGGTAAAGTGTTAATGTTAATATTGATGGTTAATGGTTCTGTGATGTATTTCAGTATATTCTTCGCAATTTCTCTGGTAGATACCAAGATGATTGGCAATTTATTGTAATTGCAATGTATACATTTTCTGTTGTGTCTACAATCGTTCTTTGAATGTCTGGTACTTGGTATCTAGTAGATATCAAGATGATCTGCAATGTCTTGATTGTATTGATTTTCTGTTGTCCCAGCAATCGTTTTTCTAGTTTCTAGTAACCTATTTTCGTCGTAGTTCTCAATAATTTGACTGCAATTTGATTTCAAATTGAAAATAAAAAAAAATCAATTAGTTAATGATGATTTTACGTGTTACTCGTGGTGCTGTAGTGGCTTACCTCTACCAATGCGTGAATTACCGAGAGTTCACTTGATAAATAACAACCCATTTCAAAACCGAGAGTAAGTGAAGCGGACACACTTGTTCATTCCGCATTCCTTCGACTAGAGAGCTATTCTTTTCACATCGCGTTAACCGCTTCAGTAAACGCAGTCGCTGAAGTTTGCACATCGTCCAAAAGCGATTTTTACGGGATTATCCAATAGATATTAACTGGATTTTCGATAAAACGGAATTGGAAAGCGTGAAAGAACGTAACAACAAACGAAATAGGTACGCAATTTCGATCTGGAATGTGTTATTGCCCAGGCGAAGAAATTTCGAGATTTCTAATTCGACCTTGCGTATACAGTGAATAGATTTTCAGCATAACTTCCTGCATTAGTGAAAGTTAATCCCATTTGATACTTGTAGTCGAGTCCTAGATACATAGTTTGTCGAATTCGAATTTGTTTTAAAAATATACGAACTGAAAAATTTTAATTTAGGGATTTTGTTTTTTTCTTCGACATTCTTTCAAAAACTTATTCAATTTTCCAATGTTAATAACTCAATTAATCTCATTTGTTATTTGTAGCCGAGTCCTTGATACATAGTTTGTCGGTTTCGAATTAGTTTTACAATTATACGAACTGAAAAAATTTAAATTTTTTATTTTTTCACTTCGGCATGGTTTCAAAAATTCACTCAATTTACTGTCGTTAACTTAGGCAATTGTTAATATTTGATACTTGTAGCCCAGCCTTTGATACATAGTTTATCAAGTTCGGATTTATCTTACAAACATACGAACTGAAAATTCTAATTTTCGTATTTTCACATTTTTCTTCGATATGTTCAAAAAGTTATTTGATATTCGTTAAAATCCATTCACTTTAAAAAATATTGAATTAGTTACTCATTTTTAATGGGTAAGAATAGAAATAAGTCGCAAAATTTCGTTTAGCTCAACATTCAGAGATCGTTCATTTCATTTATTTGTTATTCTACCACAGTTTAAACATAGTATATTGTTACACTGTGAAAACAATTAACACAATAGATTTCTTTTCAAAGATATCGAAAGTGAAGTAGATCAGAAAAATAAAATTATCACTATCGATTCAAATAATTGTTTATTATTGATTATTCAGATAAATCAATCAGGAAACTTACATACGTAAATGAATTTCCTCTAATAATACACTACAAGTGGGAATAAAAAAGACTAACAGACCACAATACGCATTTGAGGTCTTGTTTTTAAAAATTTAATTTTCGCAAATATTGAATTATTTTTATTGGAACAAGAATTATCAGTGAACTGCAAGAAGTGACTATTGCCAATTTATTTTTTTTTGTTGTGATCAATTTTTTAAATTACAACAAACTTTGTGAGACCAACGAAAAAATCTTGCGTCTATCATATTCCATAATTGTATCTACGATGTGCAGGATGCATTATTCTTTGGGGTAATCGGGGATTGTAACATAAGGCAGATTCTTTCATTTTACATAAAATTCAACAATTGAGACGCCTCTTTGATGCATTCTTTATTTGACAGTTTCATTTTTGGATTCATAGAAGTTTATTAAGCGTTGAAATAGTTGTCCATCTGTGGTCGTGACACTAATGAGTTCTTTGTACCAAGCAGTTTGACTTGTGCTTCAAATTACTGAAGTATCGATTTCAATATTCTCTAACCTTTCTCCCGAATGTTAGTAAAGGCGTCACACCCTATAGGCTCATATAACCAACCCTTCTAAGACATTCTGATGTCAATTTGAAAAATGTTACTCGTAGAAACAACGGCAATGATTATAGACAATTATATTTCTTGTTGAATTACAGATTGAAACAAGAAGTATGCGATGGAATTTGAAGTTATTTCATTGTGTTTTATCATTGCAAATGATCCTCATACATTCGCAACAAGGTTGTTTATTGATGCAGTAGAGGCAATAATAATACTTCTCTCCTTGAATGAAACGATGAGAAAATTATTCGTCATATTTCTTACTCATTTCATTTTCATATTTAGCAATTATCGCCCTAATGAATCCTTCTAATACGTTCTTAGAAATCTTTAGTCTTCGTTAGTTTCTTCTATTTTCTCTGTACATCAAAAATCAACTTTTTAAGGCACTTATCATATAGAAACATCATCAAAAGGATTTTTAGTTTCAGTAGAAAAATCTTTTCTCTGTCCATTAAAAATCAACTTTTCAAACGCACTAATCGTATAGAAAAGAAACATCATCGAAAGGATATTTAGTTTCAGTAGAAATGTGAGAATGTTAAGTGTATTTTCTTTAGATAGATTGTTTCGAAAACAGTTGTTTCATCGTTTTATTTTTCAGAGACGAAAACTAGTTAAAACCAGAACGAATCCCGAATTTTCCCAACCAAAAAAACGCTTTAAACTGGTGAGTTATGGGTCAAATTGACCCAGTTATATATAGTAAAATCAATTTGTAGTAGTTTATTCGATACCGAGTGACTCCATTAATTCTCCTGTCGGTTGCTTTAGGCCATTCCTTTGGGAGGTGATTGATTTTCCCTAAATTGATACCCAGTCCCTAGGTTATATTCAATAGGATCTCCTACCATCTCTAATGGTCTTCGTAGTTACTAGAATTAATTGAATAGTTACATGTATTGAAAATATCATCTAACATAATTTATTGTGTTGGAGGGTTATTACGTATATAATATAATTGAACTTATAATTATTACATATTGCTTCTAATTTTTAGTGACATTTTTCAGAACAACTATCTTCTAAATAATATCTATGATTTTTATACAATACCTGCCTGTGAAACATTTTCAAAAATGTATCAAACAATTTCAGAGTTTTTTACAGTGTTTGTTAAATAATAACTGTGTAAAATTATATTCAGAGTTTTTAGCAAAGAGTGCTTTATTCAATAAAATTAGATTTTTTCTGGGGCTTTGTAGCAGTGATTCGCTTCTTTATAATAATATATTATTGAATATTTGGTCCCACGTTGGGCGCCAAAAGTATAACGTTCCCTTTTCCAGAGATCAGATTACTCTGAAGAGTTAATGGAAGTTTACTTATATATCGTCTAGCTCTTAAAATGGTTCTTAGAAATGTTTTAGAACTGAGGTTTGTTTAATAATGTCAAATAAATTTGAAGTAGTCCATACGTTGCAGTTGCAGTAGTTAAATTTGACATTACCCATATCAATTTCCCAAAGTTTGAATTTGGAATACATACATGCATTTTATAGTTTTCATTTTTAATCGCCTTCAATAACAGATCTTTCAACGACTAGTGAAACAAGGACTGACACGTGTTTTTGTAGCGAGAATCGTTACAAATTAACCACGGAAACTACGTCATTTTACTAATTACCGCCGCATACTTTGACCTCCGATATGAAAATTCAACTGATTGATGGTCAAGTAGATTGTGGAAAAAACAAATTCTGTTCGTTTTATTTAACATTAGAAAACTAGCAACCTTTTTGCAAATTTGTGTGTTTTGTTTAATAAAATGTTATAAGCACGTTTTCTATCAAATATATATAATATGCTGTTCGAATTAATTGGGAAAAAGGATGAAAAACAATGCTTTCGTAAAATCATTGAAGTTATGATATGCACCCAAATTACGAATTTTAGATTTTCCCACCTACCATAGAATTTGTGACACCGACTTCAATCATAGAATTTTATTGTCGATATATTATATGTTTCTAGATTGATTTTTTAATTGCTCTTATTGACATCTTGATAACTAGTCCATAGTTCGAAACATATCGGGAATGTTTCAGACTATTTTTGTGAAATTAAGCCAAGTGTGCATCCAAGAGAAATTTTCTCCTTCACAGAACATTAGTTTGATCAATGTTTTTAATTTAATTTAAATATCAAGCGTTGATTTTTATGGATTTATCTAAACTAAAATTCATTTTTCATTTGAATCTTTCATTTTTGTCTGGCATACCGATGTGGAAACAGTTACTGTGTTCATTTTCTGTCATGGCTTCGGTCTTTATATCTTCATCGAGCGTTGCATGTTCACAAATTGCGTTCGAAGTAATTGAAAGATGAGAACCATGCTCCATCCTATCATTAGACAAAAATATATTGATGCTCCAGTCGTGGTTGTTAGCTCAAAGCTACATATCCATTTCAGTTGCTAGAACCTAATGGAAAACTCAACTTGCAATAGATACGCCCACCCATTAGTGCACGGTAGTATTTTTATTTTACTGAACCGTGTAGGAATTCAGTATGATGCGGCATTTTCGAATATTATGGAAAATATCCGTATTGTCGTCCGTTCAGAACATTCTTCTTTCTTATCACCAATTTTTCCAATTTGAACGGTATTCAAAAGAAAAGGAAACTGTTCTAGTAAAATGCCATGCTCTAGAAGTGTTCATTTCATCAGAACTCGTTTAGCATTCGAAATTATCAATCCGAAATGTTTTTATAGTTGTTACATATCTTTATTTTTCTTCGTAGAACAATATTTCATATTTTTATTCATAAAAGTGATAATATATTGTATGTGTAATTGAAAATATACGACACCTATATATTTTATAGGCATATTTGTGGCAGTTTGTATTTGTTTAATTATATATTTTGTATTTAAAGTCATACTTTATAAAACTTTCAAATACTAAATTGTTCATAGTTTCAGCTCAATTTTTTTGTTCACGAAATACTACAAAGAAACTATTATTTATAAAAATATTAAAAATAAAGACGCATGTACAAAAAGTGTACAAAACAAGATGAATTTGAAAATCTTCAACCGTGTATTCAGAGAAACAATTAATTTAATTTAGTAAAATCTATGTTCTTGAAGCACTAATCAAAACAGAATGTACAATAGGCAATTGAAAAATGTAAATAATAGTATCTTTCTATTCGAAAAATGTTTCGAGAGTAACAGATCAAGAACAAAAATATTTTCGACAAAGTTACAATAGATAAGTTTATTTATAACCATATAAAATGAAAATATTTCGTAGTTTTATATACCGTGAAAGTACTCGTGAGATGTTTCGGCGATCTCCTTGTACCTAGTTTCAAATCAAGGTTTGATAGATTCGATAGCGTCAACAACTGCTACGACTGTGTGTCGATCTAATGGAAGGTTGATTAAAGGTTACGCAACGCATGACATAGGTTAGTGCAGCTCGAACAAATGCCGGCCGGCTTCGTAGCAGGAAGCAAGGACAAACTTATTTACGTACTCATGGCAAGGTTATTCTACAAAAGGCTAGCGAGTATTTATATCCGTTCCGTTGGTTGCGATATCGGTATTATTCAGATTTATGCTGGCACCACTGCTGCTCCCTACTCGCTCTATGCACGCGCTTGGCGATTGCGAACGCGACCTTAACGCCATATTGTTGTTTCGCTATCTCGAAATTAGCAACGAGATGTCTATCATTCGTATTTTTCTTCAAAAGAATGGGCGGAGAAATTACTGGGATTCGCAATTTGTACAGCGTTCCGGGGAATTTGAATGACGTTATCGAGTTTAAAGAACGGACTTTTGACAATTGATTGACGTGAGGTTTCTGTGAAAGGCAGGATGTAAACTTAACAACATGGAATACCCCATGAAATGAAGTTCAACGAATTGGAAAAAAACTTCACGTCAATAAATTTGAAATTATCATTGATTATTGTGAATTACTGACAAAATTAATATTTAAGTTATAATTCGTCAGAAATTCTGGATATTTATTCATGGAAATTGTACTGTTAGGATTTGGACCCTAGTTTTTATTCTAATCAGTAAATTTTCGAAAAATTCAAAGTACCTATTGAATTTTCGCATTTTCATTTCGATTTGATATTTTTTATAATTCCAATGATATTTTGTCAATAACATTCTGGTTTTTTGGATGTTTCATAATAATTTTCGAGTCTTTTGTAGTTGAGGAAATATTTTGATATTGTTTCTAGAAATTAACTTTTAATGTTCAATTATCATGATGAAACTACTGATGGTGTTTTTCAAATCAGTTTAATTACAGAGATAATTCGATATTTCCAGGAAAATTTAAATTCAAAATAATATATTTTTTGTATAAATAATTACTTATTATTATTTCGTCATTTATAGCTCAAATTTCACACAAATTCCAGGGAAATTCGAACAACATCGTAATTGGCACGTGTATCTACGAATCTGTTATCAAGGTCAGTTAGTAGTGCTTGGTTGTAATTTTTAAATTACACAAACAACTTTCGTCAATGTAAACATAGGCCTGTTATGTTTATACGATTATTTCTGATACAATTCATCTACTACGTTAGTCATATATTGCTATTTGACAAATTTATGTTACATGTAATACACAGATCCATTGTTATGCGTATATTTATTCAAGTATATATACCTAGTGGCGCGTTTAAATAATTTTACCTGAAATTTTTTATGGTAATTAACTCATAGAAAATTTTGAAACATAAAACGCGATGTTTTCATTTCAAAGTGTTTTAGGTTGATATATCGTGTTGGAAAAACGTTCAATTAAAAGGTTGAAAATTTTTCCAGAGAATTTCATCAGAAATAAACAAAAATTCAACGAGTTTTCGTAAAAATTATAATTTTAGAATCAATTTTACTAATCCGAGAGATGTCGATATTTATTTCGAAGAAGTGTGAAAATGTGGTTTGTAACGGAAATTTAAATACGTTTAAAATATTTTTGAACTTGATCTGATGATTTTTGAATCATTAGGGGACACCAAGTTTTTTACGATTCTTGTGATGTGTTGGGATTTAATAAAAAGAAACATATCTTCGGATTCTCTAATGAGTAATTTTTATCGTTGGAGATATTACAGGTGTCCCCTTTCATTATTTTTCTAGCTTGATGTGTGACCCCCTTTTCGATATTCATCATTGTCTAAGTTGATTAAATGAATGATTCAATTGATCAATAATTATAAGATTTGTTAGATACACAAAAACAAGTAAATAAACAGAATTATATCACATAAGATAATATGATTTCTTTATATTTATATTTGAAAATTAGTGTCACATTTTAACGACAGAAATTTACTTCTGAAGAATGTATAAAGGAATATTTGAAAATTTGTGTCACATTTTAATGACAGAAATTTACTTCTGAAGAATATATAAAGGAATTCAACAATTTTGTGTCCTATTTAATCGTTTATAAGTTTCATTTGGGTGCAGTTAGAACTAGGGTATACTCGTCAATTCAACGTAAAAAAATTAATATTCAATGGAAGTAAAGATTCAAGATCTTCTGGTTCAGACACTTGACAATATACCAAACATGGAGTCTTCCATCGTGGTCGCTGTGAATTTATAGGTTTTTATGTCACATTCGTTGCAGCTGGTGTTAAATCATTCATATATCTGTTGAAATGACCTCTGCAAAACGTAGAACCTGGCGATGGGGGACTTGGTTTGGAATCTGGAGCAGGATATGGACGTATATACGTGTGCCTGGTTTGAATGCACTTGAAATATACATTTTAATGAATGATTCATTGAAATAACTGATCACATATTCAAAATCAGCTTCTGAGCATGTAAGACCGACCATCAATCTGACAAAAACGAAAACCTTAACGAAATAAACATATAAAATAACTATAGGGGACAAAGAGATCGACACAGTCAATGAATGTCGGACATTTATAATGATGAGTTTATTGTAATTGCCTTAAATACAGGATTACAAATGGCAGGAGTTTAGCCCGGCTAATATTCCACCCATCCAGTATAAACAAGAAAACACAAAAACTCAACACTTTAGAAATCAATCCAAAAATTAAGAGGTTATTCCTTGATAAGAGATCTAAATAATAAACCCGAAACTTCAATCAAATAAATAGATATAGTTTAAATAACATTAACATAAAATTCAAAAAAACACAAAATAAAATACCCAACTTAACCTATCTAAAACTTAACTAAAACTCTTCTCAAGTTGTGACATGGCATTTGTATGAAATACAACATGCAAAGCGCAGACAAGAATTTTGAACCTTAGTCAGGTTTTATTTTTTTTTCTCCGTTAATAAACCATATTACACCGAACAGCAGTAATCAAATAAAGGGTAGACCAAAGATTTGAAAAGTCTGAACTTAATTGCTTCATTCAACTCATATTTAAATCGTTGTAGTCCCTTCAACCTCATGTTTGGGTAAAACTTGGAATAGAGAACGACTAAGCAGAGAAGAAAATAAGAGTTAGAATGACATGGCTGCCATAGGAAACCTAAGCAACGTATTGAAGACCAAAGAAAACCCCATCAACATTAAAATCAAGGTGTTTGATAGCTGTATTCTTTCGATTTTGACCTATAAATTAGTAACAGCTATACTGACAATTAGAACAGTAAACAAACTCAAAACAATTCACCGCCAGAGAGACTCATGCTTGTTTTCAGTCTTCGTGATCTGTGGTAATGAGGAAATTCTTCGACAGACCAACACCCACATAAAAATCGTCTTGGGCAGAACAAAAAAGGCATCGGGTGACCTCCCAGTACATGGATGGGCTTCACCAAAGAGGCAGCAGGTACATATTGGTACCTAAAGACGAGAAACCAAGAGGTGGAAGGAAAACCGAGAGATTTAATCCAAAAAGTGGATAGCAAAAGACTGCTATAGGACAGGAATGTATTAAAACACAAGCACAAACTGAAGAAAAGAGGACAATTAAATATGAAGAAACAAACCTTTTAACTGTCTTGTATGTTGATTTTGACATTTCTTTTCTACGTATATAAGACTACCATTCACTAGGAATGACGTTCGATCAACGTAGTGAAATAGAGAAAATATATTTTGATTGTTTTCGTGAAACCAATGATTGAAATTCACAAACAAGATTATAGCGAAATATAAAAACATTTGAAAATATTGTTCAAAGAATACTGAATGATGAAATGTGATCAGATCATATTAGGCAACTTAAACTATTTGTACTATCGAATTGAAGCTAGAATACTGTAATATACCGCAAAATATACCGTAAAATAATGTTGCATTTCCACAAAATCTGGGATACGCTTAATTGGATTTTATTGCTTTAATTGCAAACCCTGAAAAATTCCGACAACCATTTTGAACCAATGTCATAGTAGGTAATGAATTTGCAAAACTCATTATTACCGTTTAAAATAATTCCCCGATTTGAATGAGGAACTTGCAGATAGTAAGGTCAAATTCAATGATTTTGTCAAATTCGGTATAATTTATTCTAAAAAAAATAGTACTTTCAATTTAATCCTAAAATATTTTCCTCATCGTGATTTGAGTATTTATGTTAGATTATCTGTTGGCATTGCATTATTTCTTGTTTTTAATTGAAATTCTCATAGACCAAGGTTGAATTTTGGCTGTATTGATTTTCTACCAGTTCTTACTACGCATCAAAAAAGACCAGTGCTTCTGTGTATCTCAAATAGACTAAACTGTTTGTTTTTTATCATTCTTATAAACAACTGATGCTTAATGCAAAATATTTATTTTTTCTCCTGATAATTTTCTTGTAAGTTCATATTTTAACAAAAACAGAAATGGAGGAATTTTTAATGACTGAGATTGAATTCTCGCTTAACTCTCGATGAAACATAATCAAATATTAAATTAAATTAAACTCTTGACTTAATGTTTCACGATCATATTTAACAATATAAATTTGTCAATATGTTGTTTAATATAATCGTGAAACATTAAGCCAAGAGTTTAATTTAATAGGAGGAATTTTTATTTTTAGTTAACGTTTCGCTACTACGAAATATAGATTCGCAAAACTTTCTTTTAACGAAGCTACCAATTCAGAAGCGTCAACTAGTGATGAAAATGTTTCCATTTTAAGGTCCTTTATTATTGAGAATATTTATTTTATTATAGGACCTCACTACTTTAATTAGGAATTAGAATTAAGTCGTCCTTTTTCAAAGCTAAAGGATAGTAAGTCCTTTCTTTCGTTTAGAAATATATTTATTCAGGCGAATGTCCATTAAATTATATTTAAATCGATTCAAGGACTTCAAAAATCATAAAAGTAATATTATTCCATAATTATGTTCCTTCTAATTCTTAAACTTTACTAACGTTTTCTCCTATAAAATATGAACACTATGACTTGATACACTCTGGCTTTAAGGTCCAGATATGAATTTATTTATAAACAAAAAACATATCGAGACTTTTAGTTGTAAACATATGTATGTTTTTTCTTGTAAATTGTCATTGAATTTGGTATTTAAGGGGAAAATACAATTTCCTGAAAGGTTTTCAAGTTAATAAACAATTTCTTGATTTGATATTTCATTCCTTTATGTATTCACTCACTTTTTAACTTAATATTAACTTCATTGTTAATATATTTAACAATGTAGTTCCTGTAGTAACTTGCACTGAATTGTTTGAAGCATTTAATAATATGTTAAGTATTTGTTAGATTATGTGATTAAAATATTTAGTTATCATCTAATGATGAAGCTGTCCCTGTGGAAGCACTTCTTGAGTTATTTTTGAATACGAGTAGAAATCGTTATTTTTAAAAAAGAAACAGATAATTATGACAATCTGTTAGTTCACAAGTTCTCATTTTCCTTGCCAAAAATCTTGAAAGTAACTTCAATTTCTCAATGCATAACTAGTAAAGAATTGACCCGATTAAAACAATGCTTTCAATTATTTGATTTGCAAGATAGAATTAAATGAATGCCATAAATATTTCAAATGAAAATTGACTTAAATAATTCAAAACTTTCAAATTCACTCGGATTTTTATCTGCACGAACTTGTACAATTCGTGTTCTATCTTGAAAGCTATCTTACTAACGACAAGTTTTTGGATGTTTAATTACATGCAAAATATGTCGGTTTATTTTTACAACTCGACATTTTGCACAAATCTAGAAGAATAATTAATGTATCTGTAAAACGAATGCATTTGTAAATATCAAGGGCACTCTGATATTTAAGCGAATTGTGTCTCCAACCTCTCGTGTTTTTACAATCATAAACTTTGTGGTATTGTATTTTTTCAGTGAAAAAGAACTTATATTTTCAGGAATTTATAATTAAATTTTATTTCAACATGTCTGGCGATATGTCAAGTCGTGTTTGAAGATTTTATTGTGTTTTTAATACTGAAATTTGAAGAAGTTTCAATGTTCAAGTGACGTTACTTATTGTGAATTAATTGAATTAAATACTGTTCTCTTGGTTTCAACATTTGAGTCTCCAACTCCAGATTCAACTGCGATGTTGATTTCAAAATTACGATGTCTTCAGTGCGAAGGTCAAACTAAGTCAGTCTTATGACGACATCGTAACAGTGAAACGAACGTCAAAATTTTACAATAAGAGTGAAGGTAAAACAAGAGAACATAAACTGATCTAACACATTAAGAATATATAATATGAACTATTATCTTAGAGAAAGCAAATTATTTTAATAGAACTAAATACAAATAAGTACGTAGTTCTGCAGTTTTTATCTAGGAACTCTGTGTATTTTTCGGTAAGAATGATACTAGTACAAAATACTTGTTCAATTTATTTCCGTTGTAAATTTTATAAAATACAAGGCAGAAATTCCAGTAAAACAATGTCTAGTAACAATACAAAATTGGAAACACGAAGAATGTTTTTTAACAAGAAATAAATGGACGAGAAATTTGATACTCCTTCACGAATCGAGATAATAACAATATATTACGAAGAAATAGATTTGTGTATATATAGGCTTAAAAAACACTCATTCACTCATGATAATTAAATGTGTTCTTTTAAACCACAATATTTGCTCAACTAAAGTTTTGTCGTATTTTTGCTCGAGATTTTTTATGATAATCGATGTCGTTTTCGATTTGCTTTCATTTTTGACATTTGATCCATATTAATACTGAATTATTCCAAGTACGTATCATCTCGAATCCGGAAGTGCATCCATATCAAAGCACATAGAAAATAATCTAAGAATTGTTCGGTAATTGATTAATATCGAATATAAATCAAAACAAACTCGACCTTTACGTATCAGCCAGTGGAATGATGATCAGAGTAGACTCGAACTCGAACTGAACTCGAGTTTTAAAAAGAATAGTATTTAGACGTAATAAACTAACCTATAAGTCATTCGTCATGACCTACTGAGAATCTGTAATCAACAAGTTCGGCCATTTTGAGCATCTGTTGACGACCTAGAAACAAAAACAAAGAATGAATATAATGTCGTAAATACCGTCGATTATTGGGATATAATTTCTGTTGTTTGCCTGGTGGAATGTTACAAGTTAATGCTAGTTTCTATTTTCCAATCACTAATACTTCGTATGGATGTGTATTCTTAGGTAATTTACAGTCGATAAGGTAACAAAGGAATCATTTTTAATTATGTTATCCTACAGAAGTCGGCGAGTTCGCTGTTTGTTGTTTTCTAATGCGTTCTATTCTTTTAATCGCGACAATCTTCTCAAATAACACAAAATAGTTCCTATTGTAAATGTATGACTTACGGAACTTTCTATGGTTTTTTTACTGCGGAGATCAACTCTCTACTCTCGCTAAAAAGTTTGTAGTGGTTTATGATTTCATAATAATAGAGAGCTATGTACGAGTGGCTGGTTCAGAACAATGCATTTATTAAAAATATTTATAGGTTTTCGATTTAAACTTTGGTGAGACATTGTTTGAAAATATGACTGGAAGATTGGACACTTTGATTAATTCCATTAATAAAGTGAATTTACCGGTTAAACTAAACAATTTCTGGTTAGGTTTGTAACGTGATATTCACTGTTACTCTAGTCTACATTGAAAATATTTACTGTAACCTGTACATTCAAGAACATCGCAAAATGTGTGACCTTCTTTGGAAAGCCAAGTTTGAAAATCAAGCACCACCTCGTTTGTAGATTACGTCTTTCATTTTGTTCAAAAATATGTAAATTTTTATCAAAGTAAATTTTAATCTATTCAAAGACTGAATACGAGGTGTGTTCAAAAGAAAAGATGAATTTTGAATTACATATGTTTCTCATATCATGAATTTTCTGCCATTTTGGATCAGTAGTTTGTTTCTGACCACTGAAAAGGTTAGAACCTTTTTGTGTGTTCTTCGATTTTTCACTTATGAAAACATGGATCAAAGTATCTGTATTAAATTTTGCGTTAAAAATCAGTAAACTGCGCCAACTCACTTAAAATGTTGTCTGTGGCATTCGAAGAGTCTTCTTTGTCTCAAAAAAGTATTTATGAGTGGTAAGAGCGCTTTACAGAAAGCCGAGAAGATGTTGATGACGATGAGCGGATGCTGGAGTTGCCACCACGTCAACAAACAAAGAAAATGGTTTTGGAAAATCGTCGAATCAGTATTAGGGAAGTTGCAGAGGATGTTGGCAAATAAATCGGTTCATGCGATGCAATTTTCTCGGATGTTTTTTGCATGAAACATGTGGCAACGAAGTTTTTTCCGAAATTGCTAAAGCAAAACAAACGACGCATTAGTATCGCTGAGATTTGCTGAAAAAGGTCATAAGTGGTGACGATACGTAGATAGATGGTTATGACGTCAAAACCAAGGCCCAATTGTCCCAATGGTAGCGACCAGAAGAGCCAAGACTGAAAAAGCACGCCAAGTTCGATCAAATAAGAAGGTTTTTATCACTGTTTTCTTCATGTAATGCATCAGCCCACACATCGAGCTTGTTCGTGCTTTTTTGGCCAAAACAACACCGTCATAATCATGCCACAGCCACCGTTTTCACCAGATTGGGCCCCCTGTGACTTCTTCCTATTCCCAAAACTGAAAAGTCCAATGAAAGGAAAGCGTTTCGCACAATTGGCGAGATAAAGTCGGAATCGAAGAACAAGCTGATGGCTATACCGAAAAACGAATTTCAGAAGTGCTTAAGATGAACGTAAGCTCTGGCTTAAGATCATTATATCTGTGGAAGATTACTTTGAATTGGACATTTGAATGGATATTGATGAATAAATAAATTTTTTCCGAAAAAATTCAATATTCACTTTTTCTTTCGAACAAACCTCGTATGCATAATGAAGAAGTTCCACTTCCAAGATATTTCACTTTTTTAAATATTTTTTCTCTTCATGATTTCAATCTTTAAGACATGCTGTGCCAAATTAGAGCACCTGTGTGGATTATA
The DNA here is from genome assembly GCA_030704895.1 of Henosepilachna vigintioctopunctata. Taxonomy (NCBI): domain Eukaryota; kingdom Metazoa; phylum Arthropoda; class Insecta; order Coleoptera; family Coccinellidae; genus Henosepilachna; species Henosepilachna vigintioctopunctata. The sequence continues at coordinate 5,820,031 of JARQZJ010000125.1, forward strand.
TATTTTATATAACAATTAAATTTAGATAAAGCTTATTCACCTGTGGGCAATCTTCAGTGTAAAACTCTGTTATTTATTAAGTTATTTAAATCGTCTATACAAACGATATCAGGTTCGTGGCGCAAAATATTTGATTTACCTGATATATAAAAATAAACGCTGCAGTTCAAAAAACCCATTTTTCCGAAAACATGAACTGGGAAAAAGTATTGTCTAATTTTATTTTGGTATACGTTGGATTTTATCTCTCAGAGACAAAGTTATAATTATAAAACTGTAGGTGGTGTAGCATGACTAACAGAAATCAAGCTTGTTTTGTTAATATATTGCTTGAGGTCTCGTGTATATTATAAACAATAATTCCGAGTTTATATCTTAGAGTTTATTGACAGTATTTTCTGTTAGTTCTTTCAATAATACTGGTTGTTTTTTTAGTGACAAACGTTGGCAATATTCTTGGCAAGTTTATTAATTGTATTTTCATTTAATAATAAAATAATTCAGATATTCAACTACTGCTTTAGGATTCTATACAGTTCTCGGTTTGCTATTGATCATGGTTTCGATTCTAATCGTATTATTGGCTGTTTTTCAGTGGGTCTTGCATTTAATATTCCACCTGTTTGATGGGGACAATGATCTACATCAAGTTTCGAATGCTCTTCTGAAATCCAATAATACTACAATCACTACCTCTCTTTTATCTGTAGCTCTATACCATTCCCCACATATGCTTAACAGTGCTGTCTCAGGAGGAATTCCTGATTAGTGGTTTTTCACATAATTCTAGAATCAGATTTTCAACAGCTAGTTCTAGAATTTTTTCATATGGCAGAAGAATATTTATAGGTAATTTACTACAATATTTCTCGTAATGCTGCTTCAATTTTCCAGTAATCAATTCTCATCTGCTGGCATTCGAGCAAAAACTTATACTTTCATTTTCTGTTTAGTTTATATATATCAAACCTTGAAAATAATTGAAGACATGTTTTTGTATAGCTACTTAGCGGTTTCCCTTTTTTTTTGGGATAAATCTGTGCCTCAGAAAATTTGTTATGCACACCTCCAACATTTCTCCTTCTACCTTCTAGTCTTGGTGTTCCTAGTCAACGCTAATTTAGATTTTTCGATAAAATTATATTAATAAAATTTTAAAAGACTGGAAAATTAGAAAAGAATGTTGTAGCTTCAACGATTTCAAGAATTTGGAGTTATTTGAAGAGAGTTTGAATCAATAAAAATTCAAAACGCAATTATTTCATATAAAATTATTTAAATCAACCATATTTGCCCCGAATAAACACATACCTACTGTAATGTGATATACACCGTATACCTGAGTAGTTGAAATGACCTGAGTTATCCTGCAAATATTATTCTCGCAGGTAAATGGCACATTGCGAATTACCAACTCCTGAAACTCCTGGTATATAATTTAGGTCTATATGTTTCCAACCATTCGCCAAAACAGTTACGATTCAGATTAAATAGTCGAGCATATAATCATAGTAATAACGATAGAGATTTTTGAATTGGTTTTCAAGGCAAGCATTCGTACGAAGTCCCTTGGTTCGAGCCTATATTTTAGGTCATCAACCCACAGTCGGCAGTGTTAAATCCATCAAGTCACTGACCTTCAATCTTTGATTCGGAATACCAAAAATGTGTGGAGAAGATACTGAAGCGAAATTTGTTTACGCTGTGACGATCGGTATTCGGACAGGAAATGGAGACGTTTAACGAATAGCCAGCAGAGAATTTTTTCATATCATCAAATTTAAACCTAACGCCAATCATGCATAGTTCGTATTTTGTTACACATGGTGTTTTTTTGAAAATAACAAAATTGAAAACTATCCGAAGAATTTTTTTCTTTGGTTTCCAGGCGAAACGTTACGAACATCCCTCCTTCCCTTTATTCCTCCCTTATTATCACCCCAAAGCATCCAATTGAAATATCTCTCGAAACTCATTCCGTCTATAGACTTTTAAAGCCGACATTGTTGCACATGGTGTTTTTTTTATTATAAGATTGAGGACTGTTTTATGAATTTTATCCTTTGGTTTCCAGGCAAAAAGTTACCAACATCCTTCCTTTCTTCCCCTTATATTCACCCTTAAGCATCCAATTAAAATATTAATAGTCATTAAAATAATAAAATAGTCATTCTATCTAAAGATTTTCGAAAAATGCCCTGGTTACACATGATATTATTTTGAATAAAAACGTAATTGAAGGATTCTAAGTATTTGTCCTTTGGTTTTCATGCGAAAAGATGCCCGTCTCCCTGTCAATCTTCCCCTCATAGACCCCTAAGCATCCGATTCAAATATCTCTCAAAACTCATTCTATCTGAGGACATTTAAAACTGTTCAATTTAGACTGCAGTTGTCAACATATGACTTCAGACAATACCTCACTTAATAGTCTAATGGATTTAAATCCGGGTGTCTAACAGGCCGTTATAATTAACGACTACCGCGACAAATAAATCTTATTTTGCTTTGAAATTCAACAATGGTTGTGTATGTGACCATTCATTTACAATTTTAAGACCTCTTTCAGTTATATTTTTATGGTTCATTAACTTAACGAGTACTTTTATGTGAACGTTGGTACGTGTCTAAATAACTTAATTTTGCTCCGAAAATTTCATGTTATCTTATTTGTTTGGATAATAGCAGGAAGTACCAAAGCTTACTAGAAAGGTAATTTCTTTCGGATTCAACAATAATTACAGTATTACTGGTATCTCATGGTGTTAATTATTAGGTGATAAATAAAAGACTAGGACAGGGGTTCACAACCCGTTGTGGTCCAAACTGTAATCCAGGGGGACGGGGGTTGTTGACGAACGACTTAAATATTTTTTGTCCATTAAATGGTCTGTAAATTCATTGACATTTCATCGTTTGTTTTGTTCTCATTGTTGTAGAGTTGGATATGGGAGGTGTAATATTTTAAATCGAGGGAGGAGTATGGGGTAATAGATTGGGAACCGCCCTTGAGGACTTTTTTAATAATAAATGTTTCTTTGTTCTATATTAAAAATTAACTAGAATGTCATCTTCCTTTTTTCTTGAATTTCCCAAAATCAATGGAAAAAAATAAATTAACAGACAATATTTCGGGAATTTTATTGAAATTATCAATGGTCCTCGAGAACTTACTCGTAGAGAGTAAAGGGGTTCTAAGCTGCTATTGTGATAATATTATTGAATCTTAGAGAGAACTCAACTCTGCAAAAAGGTCTGGGTTTCGAAAATCGCCTCAGTTGCAAAAAAGGTCAATACTAATTATTTATCTCAAACGTTAATAAATCTACCTACGTAAAAACGACTAACCACTAGTTTTGCTCCTGACGAATTTATAAAGGTTTATTAAATTATCTTTCCTTAATCAAAAAGTTATATTGCAAATTTATGTTCTTGATTTGATATATTTCATGCTGGGTTACCATTTATAATTCCACCTTTACAAACTTTTCGTGACCCCAATGATAAATTTTTGGAGATATATTTCAGATTATGTCAGATGTATTTTTTAACGACTTCTGGATCTTTTTGTAAAATTTTCAACATTCTAAATTCTTTTAATGCAAAATTTTCGAACTTATCCATCTTTCTTCTAGGTATTATTTAAATCTCAACAAAGTCAATGACGATTGTTATGTTTATATAATAATAACAACATAATAATAATAAAATAAAATTTATTCTGGAATATTCCTTACCTTGATCTGAGCTTATTTTGAGCCTGATCTTCCATTCAGCCCTCGAACAAAAATATTGGTTCAAAAAAAATATTGGTTAAATTTATATTCACAATAATATACAACTCTATTTGAAAAGAAAAGAAAAAAATTACCTCAGAAATATTAAACATTTGAGACAATTTCACATGGTGAAGGGCATTTGTGGTAAAAAAATATATACGCAAATAATACAAAAAATTTATTCATACATTATTGCCTACATTGGAATCGTCGAAGTGGTCTGCAAGACTCCACTCTTGCAAGAGCAAATATTTTACTCTCCTCTTAAACAAATGTGCTTTCAGTACTTTCAAATTCGATGGTAAATGGTTGAAGATTTTAATACTCTGGTAATAAAGAGTGCTCAAATTTAGCTGTTTTATGGTTAGGAATAAGTAGCACATCACTGCTCCTTGTTGAATACTCGTGATTACTATTCGATTTAATAAACCTATCTTCATATTCTTTAACATATATATATATATATATATATATATATATATATATATATATATATATATATATATATATATATATATATATATATATACTCATATATGGTATATATATATATATATATATATATATATATATATATATATATATATATATATATATATATATATACTCATATAAACAAGGTAGGGTGAGAATGGAATTATTAATGAAGATTAACACCAACTTACAAACTCCCTCACAATGCATTCACATGCCTGCAGGAGTTCTTCAGGAGTCCTACCAGAAACAACCACCGATGAATCATCGGCAAATAGTGTCACCAAAAATCGGGACAACTTCGCAGGTAGATATATATCAACAATATAAATAGAAAAGTTCCGAGTACAGAGCCTTGCGACACCCCAAGAGCAATGTAATGTCTCTGAGAATAACTCTCGCCTTTTTCACTACTATTGTTGTTTCTTCAAGATAACTACGTATAGAGAAGACTTTCATTTGTTAAGATCATTCTGGTTTCAGATTAAACCTACTTTTCTTAATATGAAATTCCCTTTATAAGAGGGAAACTTAATCTACCTTCTGAAGTTATTCTGTGTATGTTACCAACAAGATGTTTATCTGCGATGGTAGTATAGTAGGTAGGTAGGTAGTATAGTTTCACAAAGTGTATAATGGCTTGTCCGTATGATTAAATAAATAAATAAGATTTACAAAGATACATTGTTTAGTAGGAAGTTGATCGATATTGCTCCAGATATTTTATTGCGTAGTTTCAGCCCGATTAAGACATAGTCGGTTAAATACATAATTTCGAAAACAATGACTTCTTATCGTTTAAACACGAAGGTTTATTTGCGTCAAATCAACGCAACAATTCAATAATCTTTCGACAATACCATTCTATCTTTCGTCATTGGCATTTCCGTCTTATTCTTAAAATCTACAACTATAATTGTTGTTATCAATTGAATGCAGTTTTCCTTTAGTGATCTCTCTAATATTAGTTTCCTTTTAGAAAAATTTGTTAGCAATAATTTATAGATGAAACATTCGTAATAATTTCTTAATATGAAATTAGATTAAGTACGTATTTAATGATGTCATATACTTGGAGAAGTTTGAGGGTTTATAAAAATTGATCAAGATATTTTCAATATATTCCTTAAAACAATTAAAAGATATTAAAGTATCGTTGCTAACTTTCAAACCGCAGACTGTTTTATCAAATATATTCACTCTTGTAGATAAGAAGTTCTTATTACGATACCTGAAGTTTTCAAGACGTGAATTGTAAAACGAATTTTCTAAGAATATACGAAATCTGTCTGCTCGTTGTTCCAGTAAAAATCCAGTATCACAGCTGAAAAATCGTTTGGCGTTTCACATTATCGAAAAAGGAGATTCCATTATTTGAATAAAACTAAGTTGTTTGTAATTTTCAATTTAATTGAAAATTAACAAAATATAACATAAGATAACATGTCATAACGTAACACAACATATCATAACTCAACAAAACATAACATAACATGTCATAACGTAACAAAACAAAACATAACATATCATAACATAACACAACACAACATAACATCATAACATAAGATAACACAACACAACTCAACATCATAACATAAGATAACACAACATAACATAACATATCATAACAGAACATTACATAACATAACAATCACATCAATAATTCACCAGTTTGTTTTATTAGTATTTTATGAAAATTCCAATATTTTATTATTGTTTTTTAAATGTTATCATTAGTAGTATTGCAGTTTTATGTATTTTTAAACTCCAGTTTGTACTATTCGTAATTTTAGTTGGACATTCCTAAAAATATGAACTATAATGTATTATCGAAGATGATCATTACTAATCATGAAGTAACTGAAAACACATTTTTGGGTTTAAGAAATTTTACCAGGTAACTACCCAATTACAGGAAATACATAGTGAATAAATATGGTTACTAAAAATATCAATAACATTATAGATATACAATATTAAGAAATAATTATAATAATAAAAAACATCATCAAATATAATAATCTGAGTCTATAATGCCAATATCTAAATGTTCAATCATAATAATAATCAAGAAAACAAATCACTCAGAACTCAAATCGGAAGAAATCAGGATACCTCACTGGTTAAGATTTAAATATACATTAATGATAGAAACAAGTGAGACCCAGTGCAAATCACAGCAACTTGATACCTGGTTTGCAGTAGAACATGTAAAGCTAAGCGGTGATTGCAAGAGAAGATTAGGGAGTGGAAATGTTGAATATTCCCCATCCTCCATAATATATTTCATAGAGGTGCACAGCCTCATTTCGGGCACCTCGATAGTATAATTGATGTCGAATTATACAGTCAATCGAATGAACTAGCGATGCCAATTCAAAGCGGGCATTGAGAGGTTTTATTTGTCAGTGATATAATAACATCAACTGATTACTTTTCTCTCGTCTTTCTTTACAGCCGAGGACAATGGAATCATAACAATAATCCGAATGTTCGTTCATTCACCAGTTGCATTAGTTACTGAACACTCGAATGTATTACTTTGTCGCATTCGTAGAGTGCCTACACTGCAATGAATCACTGGAATATATTCTTTGTGTAGTATAAATTGGCTGATAAGTATAAATAAATTCAATTATATCACTTCGACGTTGACAGTTGTTGTTGAAATAGTCTCCATAGGTGGATCACGTTTCGCAAGTACATTTTAAGTGTTGTGTTAAGTGCTTCCCACACAAAGAAACGTTGGAGATCATCTACAAGTTCTTTGAAATCGAAGCAGTAACATACAAATCACTATTTTATGAAAACTGGAGTTTACTTGCAGCTTCTCTTTTGACTCCGTTTATTTCACCACGAAAAATTCTAACCATACGAAACATAACAAATACGTTCAGGTCTTCAAACCCTTTTAAACCCCCAATCATTGATTTTTCAGGAGAAACTATCCTATGTTATGGTTTCCCCAAGCTCCACTCCAAATTTTTCGCCGCTAAGTTCAACAGTTAAAATGCAATAACCACCATTTTTAACACTCTAAAGATTGAGAAAAAATGTAGCCTAAGTTACGCCTTATGGAGTCAGTTATATTCTAGTTAGTCCTGTTAGTCTCCTCAAAATAGGTCCAGCCGTTTCGAGAATTTTAGTCAGTACAAAAAGAAAAGATTTCAAAATTGCGTTTTTGTCACAAATATCGTATATTCTTTCATATGAATGTCCTAAAAATATTATCTCGATATAAAAGACAATAAATCAAAACTATTTGTCCTACTCAGTATACCAGCTTAGCAATTTTGAAATAATTATAAAAAAACTCAAAAATGTGATTTTCGTAATGATTTATTTTATTATTTTATTTTTTCGGATATGCGAAAATATTCGAAATAAGATGGTACCATTAAATTGAAACAATTTGCTTGTAAAAGTATCGTTGAAAGTTCTCAATGAGTAAAGAACTTCTGAGGTAAATTCGTCAGTAAAAAAAATGAATAATTTTCACATTATCATAACAAAAGCAAGAGGAGTGTATCTGAGGTAAAATTTTAAACCTTTGTAACTAACATGGTCCCAATTTTGTCATGAAATCAAAAGGGTAATGAAGTCAATCAAAAAAAAGTCATTCTGTGCTAGACAGGCTATTTTAAAAATTTCTAAGATATCTATTTGAAATTAAATATTTTGCAAATATATTCGACATGATGAATGAAGAAATACTCAAAAAAATTGAGAAAAAATAGTGCCATTATGAAACCTATTTCCATAAAACTGAAATACTGATACCAGAATGCGATAACTTCTGAAATGGACATGAATTTCATAGCTTTAAACAAATTAAATTCAGAATTCGTGTCGTAAAACAATGTTAGATAAATTTCTAAGAAAGTAGACAATATATATTCAAGGATAAGACGTATAAAACGGCATCAATCGTTTTAGATAAAACATGATTAGGTTACATCACCGTTTTGAAACTAGACAATTCGAGATTCGAAGAAAAATTTTATCGAAATCGATTGTTAACGGGATAGAATATTTATTTTAGCTATCATTCCCAGCCCTGTCGTCATTCGAGATTACTTACGAGTAATAAACTAAAACACATCCAAGAATTTGAGAAAGAAAATTAAGTATAAGTGTATATAAAGTATATTGTCATTAAAATATTGTTTCGACATACATACACCTACCTACATGTGATGAATTTACTATAAAAAATATTGGGATAATACATATGTAAATTTTTCTAAATAGTCAAATGTGTTGTCAAATCCCACCTAAATCAACTACTCTTTATAATTAGTTTAGTTTGAATGTTTCAAAGTATAATGTTGTGACTTTCACCGGGAAAAAATATCTGATTAAGTGTGATTATATCGTTGGTAGACAAATTCAAATTCTGTTGTTACCTGAAAGTTTGTGTTTGTCTATGATTTAAGTAGTTTAATGAATGATATTCGCTGGGTAATGTACATTATTACAAGTCCAATAGCCGTTCAAAACCAGCGTTAAACGGTAGGTCCACTGAATTTGAAAAAAATAGAAATATTTAAGAAATCGAAAAGAAATTCCTGAAAAAGGGGATACAAGAAATCATATTCGATCATCATCAACCATAATAATTCTTACCTGGTCGACCGACGTTAGTTCGTACAGCTGGAGGGTATACGGTCCTGTGGAATACCTCAGGGGTCTAATCTTGTGCCACTGTTATTTATGCTGTTCGTGAATGATCTGATGGATAATATTGACTCTCCACATTTGATGTTCACAGGCGATTTAAAACTATTTCATAAAATTAGAGCACAGGATAACTGTGTTCATTTTCAGCTCTTGCTGGACCATGTTGCCAGTTGGTGTAAGGATAATTATTTGAGTTTGAATGTGTCAAAGTGTAAAGTTGTCTCTGTCACAAGGAAAAAAGATCGAATTAAGTGTAATTATAGCGTCGGTGGTCAGGTTCTTCCTCGTTCTAATATAGTGAAAGTTCTTGGTATAGTCTTCGATCAGAAACTTTCCTACATCCCACACATCACCCAACTTATTTCATCTGCCTCGAAAATATATGGATTCGTTATACACAATGGCAAATATTTCAATAATTCCTCAATATTTATGTAGGACTATCTAATGTCCTAATTCGTAGCAAATTGGAGTATGGCAGCATGATCTGGCATCCTATTTATACTTGCCACCAATACCATCTTGAGGTCATACAAACAAGGTTCTTGAAGTTCTTAGTTTGGAGGTAGGATGAAGTTTATCCAGAGAGGAGTCAATCATGACAAATTATTGAGTCGATTCAGTTCAATCTCATTGCAGGGTAGAAGAGAAACTTTATCGCTCAAATTCTTGTACAAATTACTGCACAACAGTATCGATTGTCCGCTTTGAGATTTCGTGTTCAAAGACATAATTCTCTTACCATAGAATTACTCCACCAGGAGACACTAAGGGCCAACTCGTTAATACAATCCCCCATTTGGTTTATGGAGTCTACATTTAATACAATCGCTAATAAATGTGACATTCACTTGTGACTCCATATCAGTTATTGTTCGGAGTTACGTGTACATATGAAATTGACTAAAATGAATTGAATTATCGAGTTCTTTCTAACATTTCATTCAATTTTTTTATTTAGTTAGTAGTTACTCTTTTAGTTTTTTTAGTTTAGATTGTTTTCTTTGTTATATTTCATTTGATTTATTTAGTTATTTTTCAACTCTATGTTATTATTCTCTGTAATTGGGTTGAGAATACCTGTTAAGAATACAAAAATTATTATTATTATAAATGTCCTATAAAGTGCTCTGACGTATTATAATATTTTTTTATATCGGAGCTTGTCTGAATGTTCTTCGAAATACCTGTACAGGTGAAAAACACCAAGCAACAACCTTTGAATATATGTTCCTAGTATTATATCTGCTGACAAATCAGAGGTTAAAATCCTCACTTATGATAGGGTTAGGTCATGAAACAAAACATGTGGTTAGATGGGTGACTCTAGTTACAGGAAATGAGAGTAAAACTACGGATATTTGGAACGAGATCAATTTGATAAAGTAAGAGTAACATCTGTTATACAATATTTCACGTCGTCTATAATGCGTAAGTTATGGAAGGTACTCGAAATTTGTATATAATAATTCTTTCACTAACACCGATTAAAAACGATTTTAAAATGTCTTGCTTATTATCGACTACTACGGATTATGTCTTCATCAATGAAGGTATTCATTGAATAGGGAAATATTAGTGTAATATATAATAACAATGAATTTATCAAGCATCCCAGTTGCATTAAGTTACAATATTTCATAATGAGTATTTCAAATTATTACACAGTAAAGTATACATAATAAAAGTACAAAAATAAGATATATGAAATTATATAAAATTACAGTATGAGGAAATTATATGAGACATTTTGAATAGATTAATAATTACTGTATTTCATAAGTATTTCAACCACAACACAGTAAAATGTATAGCATATAAACACAATAAGAAAGGATATTATATGGAAAAATATAATACAATAAAGAAATTATATATGAGACTCTATAAATAATATTAATAGTTAATTTATATGAGATAATATAAAACAATAAGGAAATTATTATGGAGTATAAGTAATATTAATAATAACATTACTTCATTAGGAATATTTCAAATCTCAACACATTAAGATATACTAAATTAAAAGAGAGTAAAAATTATAATATAACATAATAAGGAAATTATTCTAGACAGTTAATAAAATCATAAATTCGTGTCCATTCCATTTTCGAATTGCCACCCTTAACCATCAAATTGCTCCCTGTGGGACATGAGGGAAAACGTCGAGAAACACTGCTGTAGACTGTCTTGCATTGTAGTCCTGTGCGTCAATGAAAAATTTCACTTTATTACAAATGTAATAAGATAAAAATTTCTTTTTATTTGAATATCTGACTTGCAACTCAATGTTAGATTATTCTTTATGTATTGAAATCTTGTTTTTATTTCCTAACCGTTACATATTTATTTTAAAATAAGAATATTTTTCAATTTTAGATTATGTTGCATTTGTAATGTTTATTAATATTATTTGACATTCGTTCGAAGAGCAAAATGAGAAGAAAATAACGTTGGCAATTTCGTTTATCTATACAATTATTTATTGTATAATGTTAATTTATCATAAATTATATATTTCAATGAACGAAGACCTTTCGATTTAGTCTCACTTTCGCAAATATGCTTCTTTGCGTCATTGATTGATACCTGGGTATTTGAGGTCAATAGTTTCACTGAACTTCTGTTTTCCAAACCTGTTTCGAGACATTTCCTTGCAGACAAGTGCAGGGGTTTACCCACACATCAAGGTAGCAAAAACGCCCAGATAAACATAAATAAAATGCAAAAAATATAAAAAACCGATATCCTAATTATCACCTTCAACAATACCTATTCTTCAATGGCTATTTTTATGTTTTTAAATGAGTGAATGGTAATTTCAAAGTCAACCGCTCGTTACGATCTTGTTAATTCTTACTCATATTTTAAATTCGGTTATATTCGGTTGTTATAATTCGAAATAATATGTTTTTATAACGAATATTCAGATGTAACATCTCGAGACCTAATTAATATAAAATATCCACTGTTTTTGTAAATACCCAAAATGAGTTTGATGTTATCAAGATTCAATTCTATCCAATTAAAATACTATTTCCTCTTTGATTGATTTGAAAAAAACGTGATTAAAAACACTAAATACTGAATCATACGAAAAATTAACTGATAAGTCAATATATGCAATAGTGAATTGTATTCCAAAACAATTTATTAAAAGTGTTTTTATTATTTTTTTATCATTTATAACAGAACTGTTTATTGTCACAGTTAAATATTTTAAATACAAGAAAATACTGAAAAAATATATAAAGGTAGTTAAGCAAGAATGTGGCACACGAATAAATATATGCTGAACTTTCATAAAAAGTAGATAAGTAGCTGCAATTACAATATGGTGACCTGCTGGGGTACAAGACCTGATTCTGTTCGACTTTCATTACTTTTAGGATGCTAGTTAGAGAGAAATTGTGAAGTATCCGATAAAAATCCGATAGATAAATTAATATCGAATCTGAATTTACAATTTAGTTCACTTGGAATGTTTCACTTGATTGATAGGTTTATAATCATCATTGCTGACAACGTGAGGCAAAGTGGATAAGCTGGTAGCACTGAAATTAGTCATTGATTCATTTATCTTGAATTACTGAGCGATTGTAAACGGATAAGTTCGAAAACAATCGACTTCTAAAACATTAGGCAGGCAACCAGGTAACATTTAAAACTACGCAGCCTGTCTGAAAGCAAGCACGCCGGTAGGAGATATCCCACGTGGGGTGCAACACGAAGGCACGATGTAAACACAGAGGGCATTGCCCTTCCAGCTCCCCTTCTTTCCCGCGCTCCACAAAGATGCACACTTCTTTGTGACTTCGATACACTGCGTGACGTCATTTCTTGGACCGCTCGCCAACTAGATTTTAACAAAACAACCTGCTTTGTTCGTCGTCTCTCTCTTTCTGTGGATGCATCATAGATTAATCACAACTCCCTATATACGTGCATCGGCGTTGAAAATTTTCCGTTTCGCTAAAGCGATACTCGGCCTATTGGTTGCGGTAAAAGAACTCGGAGGTCGTTATACCGAAAAACGGTGGAATTGATGCTGGGCGTTATGGCCATCGCCATAGAAGGAACGGCTAATTTGAATTTGAAAAAAGACATTTGTGGAGATTTAGTGTTGTGTTTCCTCGAGGATAACCATTCGTTCTTCCTTTACCTGCTTGCTTCTCGAGTTGAACGCGCTGTTAGATTATCACGTACAATGTTAACTGTTTTCCTAAATAGGCTTAAACTGAAACATAAATGGTCACCAATACAAGCTCTTCTTATATTATTGATTCGATTTCTTTTCGATTCTTTTTGACCAATATAAATAGCAAAATTCCCATGATCTTTGACCATAATATGTCTTATTCGTTTCTCTTCACCTACTAAGCAGCTATTTTTCAGTTCTAAATAGAAGATATTTACAATTTTTCTCGTTTGTAAAAATTATCACAATGATCTTCTTGATTTTATTCCAATTATAGTGTTTTTCGAAAGGTTTTTATTAATAGTTCATACTTCACTTTGTTGAATTGATTAATAATCAATTCAACATAAAATAAAACTGATAAAAAAATTTGAAAGAAGAATATATTAGACAATAAATGAGTATTAGAGTATTTTTCAGTTTTGTCCACGAAACTTTGTAGCTAAAATAACTAATAGATGCCAACTTTAGTGAAATTTAGAGTGTATTTTAGTCCCAGGGACTTTTCTGTCTTGGGGGGCACGTTATAATTTAATCAAATTATTATTATTAAAAAATATTTTAAATTCAAAGGAACAAAAATTTATTGAGTATATGATAGATAAATCTTTTTAATAAATGACACGAAGTTTTTGCTTATCTCTTTGAGAAATATTTTGTTAAAAACAATGAATTAAAATTAACACACTTGGCTTAAGTTTCACTAAATATATTAAAAACTATACATATGTTTCGGGTGATTAACCCATTATCAAGAGTATTCAATGTTACTCCCTCTACTCTCTGCTACTACTCTAGTACATTGTATACTCTTGATAATGGGTTAACCGCCCGAAACATATGTAAAGTTTTTAATATATTTAGTGAAACTTAAGCCAAGTGCATTAATTTTAATTTATTGTTTTCAAATCTTTTTATGTTAAACCTATAGGTAATGTAAATTTCTATCTGAAATGATATGAAAAACCTACTGAAGTTTTTTTCTTTTCTTTTCTTATATGCTATTTTTTTGGTCTCCAAAAACGCTTCATTTTGAAGAGCATCGCACCTGCTTTGTTTCATTTGAAATATGCTGTATTCGGTATTTACTGATAATAAAGAAGTACAACTTTCGAAGTATAAATTTCGATGTGATTGCTGATGTCATTTTTAAATAGTAGCAAACGTTTGTTCACGTCAGGAAGTTCAAAATTATCACACAGGTATATATTAGAAATACATAAAGTATTAATTTAATAGTTTATTGACGTAACAGGTACAGGTAATTGTATGTTTGTCAAATACGTAAAATCTTTCGTTTTGTTCAACGGCGACCAATAGAGAAGTAAATTCTTCAAAGTGACGTTTTTCTAATTGCCTCAATTCAGCTGATTGTATTCGTTTCTGAATGTACGAGTAGTAAACAATTGATATGACGTAAATACCAGCGTTTGACCATGAAATAAACGATAAATTGTAATGACAGTAATGTAGAACTGTAACAGCTTTGTACTAGGTAATGTACCAGCAAGTTATATTTCATTAAAAGATAAAAACAAACATATTTCGTCGATTTTACTATAGTAAACTTACGAGATAGTTCCACAAGATTCTTGCTAGATTTAAGTAGAAATGGAAGAAATTCTGATTAATTAATCTAAAACAAATGACTAAGGATGATGAAAAAATTAACACTGAATCGAGCTTTAACATGTTATATTTTAAACATAATGAAAAGGTTCTGCAACTCAATAGAATAGTACTTACCTTCATCAATGAGAATAACCATGTATCAAAAAGCTTTTGAGGCACAAATATTCTGTCAAGTAAAAAGAAATATCGAAAACCTTTGATTTTCAAAGCAATATTAAAAATATTTGATTTAAACCCTGAGTTTTTACCATTTATATAGGTATGGAAAAGACTCCAAAATTCACGAACTTCTTTATCTCGTTCAGTCCTCTTTTCTTTATTGACAATCTATATTACGAATGAAAAACAGAATTCTTTTTAGTAATTATTTTGGTCAAAGTTGAAAGAAACTTTGTACGAGCTTCAAGATGTTGAATTATTCATAGGAGTCATATATTTCACTGAGACACGTATGCTGATTTCTAGATGTGGTTTTGATATTGTTAATTTCATCTTCTTTCATTAGTCACTCATTTGTTTTCCATTATCGATGCAATGCGGGCAGTGATTGTATATTCAGAGGTTTTTCCTTGTTCCTCAATTAATAAACTCATTAGCTCTAAATATATTAAGTTACGATTGTCTGAAAGCAATGAACCTTGAAGTATTGATTGAGTTATAACATCGTTCTACGTGCTGCACTTCGTATTTTTTTCGGAACACTCAAAATCAAGAATAACGTAATTCGAAATTACACGTACAAAGTGACAATGCGAATAAAACTAACCTTAAAATGAAGAACATACAACCTGACATGTTTATTAATCGAACGTCGATCTATAAATAACAGTTATGCTGCTCTATGACCGTTTGAATCAATTTGAAAGAACGTAACAACAACCAATTTATTGTTTTGCGTTTATTTTCAGAATCGAGAAGTGCAACAAACTCTAACTAGAGACGAGAATTGCCCCCGATTCAAAACATCTTGTTCTCTATGCGTGAAGTTTATTCAATCGTAACTAAGAGTCTACCGTGGTGAATTTAACGTATTTTGGATTAATCATAGAATACAATGAATTTTATGAATGGGAGCTTAGATTTACAGTTAATTCGTCTAATTTTACTTCTTTACTGAAAGCACCGATCAAATGTATAAGAACACCTGGTTATATTTGATCATTTATAGATTAAAAATTGAATTTCATTTCAACACGTTAACTATGTTCGATGTATTTTTCAAATCAAGTCCAAATTTCAAAAATCTGATAAATAAAAATATGTACGTATATAGTTACTTCAAAATTTTTTCATATGTTTTAAAAACTTTTAAATTCTGAAGTTATTGATTGTACTTATTAGAAATTTTGGAACGAGAGGCACAATAAATTCTAAAACTGCTAAATTATAGAAGGAGGTTAAATCACTTCTTCAATCTTTTCAATATTTAATTAAATCTTTCAATCACTGAAAACGTAACTGCGGTATACGTTATATCTACTATGTATACTAGTTATGTATATCTACTTTAAATTATTTATCTGATTATTTTAATGTTTTATTTTATAAGAAATCGTAATTTTGAAAAATGTTTCAAATATTAATCCCGATTTACACGTCATTTTTCTATAGTGGGTCAAAAGCTTTTAATTAAAATTAACCTATTTTTCATTCTTTACTTATATTTTCAAAGAAAGGCACTATTTTATCTTCGCTACTATTCAAAATATCTTGAAGTAACAACTGAAGCGACAGGTTAAAAAAGTTCGTGTAACTCAGTTTACAGTTTAGTTT
Source organism: Henosepilachna vigintioctopunctata (assembly GCA_030704895.1). Classification (NCBI taxonomy): domain Eukaryota; kingdom Metazoa; phylum Arthropoda; class Insecta; order Coleoptera; family Coccinellidae; genus Henosepilachna; species Henosepilachna vigintioctopunctata. Next base: position 5,836,567 of record JARQZJ010000125.1, read on the forward strand.
TCCATAGTGGTCAAGGTACACGAGAACAAAAGGTGTCGGCAGATTGATATGAAAATTGGTTCATTTAAAATGCCCGGCGCAGGCTGTTGACACCACTAATGAATTCGTTTATGTTAATAGATAATAACGTCGAGCTGTCGTATTGTTCATTTCCACATCATTTTCTGATCAACTGGTTTATTGTTCATAACTGGTTTACTAAAAACACTGCATTATTATACCGATGCATCATAATAATCTGTTTATATACTATATAATTGCATGATAATTAAAGATGTATCCAGGGAATAATTAAGAATTTTTTTATCTCAAAATACGTTCATGGCCGAACAAATTTGATAGATAGTCTATTTAACAATTTCCCGATTATATCCAGTTTTGAGCTGAATTACAGCAAATATTTTGTATGTCAATAGTTTGTCGTCGATGTAAATTGAAAATATGGAGTGACTTTAGAATATTTATGATTAATTCTAATCCTATTCGAGCAATTATTTTTCGAGAGTAAGTTTTTATCGGCGTTAATGAAGCCGAAGTAATCTACTTAGGCGAAGGACTTGATTACACTTTGTAAGGGTTCATACGAGAGGGAAAATGAGGTTGTTATTGGCATTTCATTGCTGTGCTTTGATAAAACCGTTTATAATCAATCTTTAATTATGATACAGCATTAGTTACTGATCTTCTTTTGATATTTTTTCTCCATTTTAACATTATGTGATTAAAAGTTTTAGTGAAAAAGTGATCGCAGAGAAAGCATTTAAATAATTCGAATTAGAATTCGAAGAATTTTGGTAGCTGAATAATCCTGGTCTTCCTGGAATTCTTAGTGCCCTTGTTCTGGAGTTTTACATTGTTTTTCCGTTTCAAGTTTCAGTGAAAATGTGACCCACAAAAAGAATTCAGTGCGAGTAAGAATTTTAAACATTTTAGAAGCTTAACCAAGCTGGTTATCCTGGTATATTTATACCCTTTCTCTGTAGTTTTAGATTGTTCTTCCCTTTAAAGTTTTGGGGAAAAGCTCGACCCCGAAATGATTCAAGAGATAATTCATTGCGATGGAAGTACCATCTTGTATATAAGGTCTAAGTGAAACTGAAAAAATTGAGAACTTAAGTTCTAAAATTCAGCATTGAAATGGAATTAGAATGAACTATTTAATAATTCAATGTTACTATTCGTGATAAGTTTATTTAAGTCGAAAGATATCAATATTAAATCACTAAGACGAAATATATAAATCAAAGAAATGTCGAGGAAAAGATTGTACGATGAATTCAAACAAATTCTCGTGGTTTTGTTTATATTACAGATAGATTCGTAAGATTGCAACTCAGATTTGATGACATATTGATGATGATTAGACTCTTGGTTCGAAAATACCCAGTGGAATTGTGAAAATTGAGGCTACTACTTGAGTTTAACTACGAGCATAATGATTCCTTGAAATTCCAGTGATGAGAATATTGAACCCACATCACCCTCATGAATATTCCACGTACCAAGTATAAATCCTTGAAAATATAAAAGTAATTCAGTGAAAAAGCTATGCTAATTCTTCATTAACGTAAAGGGATGTATGAAAATTAGCATATCCTTCAATTTATTAACCGTGATAAAAGAACGTTGCCCTCTAGTTCTATGAAAATGCATCATTCGAAAATGTTGAAAGAATTATCTCGAAGCATTGCATATTTTGAATTGCGTATTCTATGGGCTTGTCATAACTTTTGTCATATTTCTCCAACAATTTTATTTTCTATGTTCGTATATTTCACGAAGTATGAATCAGTAGATAGATATAACAAATCGACTGGCAAATATTTATCCAAGTGATCAGGTATTATTTGATTTGTTTTCCGAATTTTCATAGACATGTTTAGTTTAAAGTCGTTTTGCCTGGTAATTCATCAATTTTTGTTTTAAATTTATGGAGATAAACAAAACGTATATTTAGTAATAGGTGATTTTTTAAGCGTAGTTTTTTTTAAATCGAATAAAACACTCCATTTGCATCATATATTTTTATTGAAATTGATAACTTGGCCTTTGCCATTTACATTTTAAAGATAACTTCATGTAAATGTTGTCCGCGTCACTTTTTCGGGCATTTCGGCCTGTATCCCACGAATTACGCGAGTTATGTTACCTGTAAGGCTTCAATCGTGTTCGGCTTGTCCACATACACTAACGACTTTACATAACCTCACAAGAAATAATTCAGAGGCGTCAAATCGCATGATCTTGGCGGCCAATTCACAGGGCCATTTCGAGAGATGAGCTGTTCACCAAATTCATCCTTCAACATGTCCATTGTTTCACGAACTGTGTAGCATGTGGCACCGTCTTGTTGAAACCACATGTCAACCAATTGCATCTCGGCCAACTGGGGCAAAAAAAGTTGCGTATCATGGCTCGATATCGTCCGCAATCGACATTAACGTTTCTTCCACGGTCGTCTTTGAAGAAAAATGAACCGATGATGCCATCAGCCATAAACCACACCAAACTGTCATTTTTTCGGGATGCATCGGTAATTCTTGTATGGCATGTGGCTGTTCATCACTCCAGATGCGACAGTTTTGTTTATTTACATGTCCGTTAAGCCAGAAATGAGCCTCATTGCTGAACACAATTTTTCGATAAACAGCGGATTTTCATTAAGCTGTTCTAAGGTCCATTCATCAAAACTTAGATGTTTTGGTAGGTCATTCGGCTTCAATTCTTGCAGAAGTTGAATTTTATAGGCTTGGTGATAACAGCACGAATTGTTGATTTACCAGGTCGAATATGGTCGTAACAAACGATACACATTTTTCACAGAGCACGAATTTTGATAGTAAATTTCAACAATTTGCAATCGTTGCTCGTTTGTAGGTCTTTCTATGATGAAATGGCAGAGTACACTGAAAAATTTTCACTTTGACACATGTCGTTTGCATGTCATTACCAACCAGTGCCGCCAACCTGAAAAACTTAACTCTTAAAAAATCACCTGTTATATGAGGAAGCAGTTATCGTATTTTGAGCTTGTTGCTTTCATTTAGTTTTGTTAAAATAAGTCTAAGTATGTCTCGATTGTACTTTAAAATTTTCACTACATTTTGTAAGCAGGGGGTGTTAGTATTAACGAAAGGGGGCATGATACACAAAAGTTTAGGAAGTTCTGTACTACATGGTGTCTGACTAGCATTTTTTATGCAAAGAAAATGGAATTTTTCCAAGGAACGATGAGATAGTATCCATCTCCACGTTGAATTTTGTGTCAACACTCAACTTCCAAATAGTTTCGTAAAATTTTCGGATTTTAACCAGGCGGTATAACTTCTAAAATTCGCAGAAAATGTATATTCCGCTAGGGAAAATTAAAAGTAACTTCAAAAGAACAGGTTCGAAACTTTGCGTCAGTTCTTACAGGCCAAACTCAAAGAAGGGAGAACAAAGAAATGTCGGTCTTAGACAGAGAGAACCTAGAACGGGGGTTTGTATTGGTGCTATTTCTCTCTATTCCTCGAATTAAACGTGACGTTGGAGGTTGGCGCAGAATCTGGTCGATATGTTTATTGACATTGCGAGCTGCCTTGCATCGAAACGCAGCTAAGGACTCGTCTGTAAGGATCAAAATTGGTCGAATCCTTTGTCCTTGGCCGTCACCGTGTCCAAGGCATTTCACTCCCAATCTAAATACGGAGAAACACGACTTTTTCCGCATTTTTGGGACGCGCTGGGACAAATTTAATACAATTAAATTTGTGTAATTGAGACAGTCAATTTTTTATTTAACCCCTTAAGCATTAAAAAGCTTGATTAAATTCAATATTCCATCAATTCACTATTAAGTGGTGAATTCTGATGTTTTTTACTGGTTATAATTAACAGATTCAGTACTAATATATTCCAAATATTCAATACCATTAAAATCATTACTAATACATATACCATTCTTCATCACAATACTCCTGGAATAAATTCACAAAAAATTAAAGGCAACAATAATAAATCAAATTGTCTATAATATATATCACTACTTACAGGATAAATTATTTAATTATTGCTAATTTTCCGAATATTTCTTGCATAAAGGATATGGTGCTTTATAAATATAGAACTCGGTCAACGTATTAGCGTGTAAACGTTAATATGCAATTGGACAATATGAAACAGTGTATCGAACAAAACAGTTATGTTTCTTTAGTTCCTTTTGGACTTTTCATTTTTAATCCATCTAGGAATGATCGATGTACCTCGTATATCGTTTAACACGCCTTTCATTTGGTCACCCTTGTCAAGTTTTTTTTTGTGGTCCAAACAATTAACTAATGTCAAATCTCTATGACTATTTCTAAACATATACGTCAAATATGATTTTCCGCGCAGAAATGAAGCATTCAAGTAAAACGAATTAGGTTTAGGAATAGTGTTTTCACAAGTGTTAGTAGCATTTTATTTATTCATTAATGTAATTCAGGCTTTTAGATATCAAGGTATTGAATTCATAATAATGATGTTCATATTTTAAAATCGCTAAAAGACTGAATTTTCTATTTCAGAACTTGACAAGAATTGTATTTCAATGCACATGGCCAAGTTGCCTGAAGAACACCGCCACCTGCGAAGCTATCGAAGCCCACGTGAGGAATGAGCACTTAAAGTGAGTACGAAATATTCGTCTATCTCCCTCCAAACAAAACAACCCTTGTGTGAGAACTTGTGCTTGTATACCCCGCAAAGCCAGACAGACATCTGGACAATTATAATCCACCGGCTCTTACCTGACCGTGTATTGAAAGAGTGTAATAAAAAATTACAGATCCGCCCCTTCAGTCTGCTGGGGTGGTAGATACCTATGATTAAGGTTTTCAAGAATTCCGAGCCATAGTTTGTTATACTCTACGTTAGATGGGATGAATATTATGTCTGGAAAATAACTTTATCATTTGGCTTGAATGATTCATTTATTTCATATAACCTCAAATTTTTATATCGCGAGTTTTGACCAATTATTTTGATTAATTCTAAATTAAATTAAATATTTTAGAAATCGAGCTTTACAATTTATGTACAACAAAGAGAAAAATTTATGGAAATGAAACTACGTTTTGACTACATGCGAATTATTGAAATTTTGCATGAATATCTCTTATTACCTTGACTAAGTGTTAGTTTCTTTCAAGATTTTATTTATAAACACTTGATTTATAATCCCTTTATAGACACGTGCCAAATACAAACAGAAACGTATAAATAACAATAAATTATGCGAAAAATGTTGTATATATTTCAAACTGAATCTATGAGCAATGGCGAAATTACAACTTGATCATTTCGAACTATTAGACAAATACGTATTGAATTGGCACACTGTTTTATTTTGAAATGTTTTGTACAATTAAACAAACAAAGTAGTCTTCAAGGTTGTGGCATAACCTTGTTGACAATAAACATTTATTGGGCAATTTTAATGTCAATACACAACGGTAGTCTGTGTGAAGATCTGTTCTTGATTTGAAGGATAAAACAGTAGGTATGAAATAATTCCCGATATAAACTCGGAGAAATGTTAACTAACCGTTCAATTTTTTCGATATAATTAGCTGCGTATGTCAACAGTATTTTCCTAATTTCAAATCAATTTGAATTCCTTATTTATACGAGTTATCTTTTATTACTGCGCTCCTGCCGATTTTGCTGGAAGGAGAAAAAATTGAAGTTCAAGCAAATAAACTTTATTTTCAATTATTCTAGTCATACATCTTTGAACTTCTTTATTTCAACACTTTTTTCATATAATTCAATAGCCGTATAAATAGAACATTACCTTATCAGTTTCTATGATTTTATTAATTTTTAAAGTCTATGTTTTTTCATTTCCTCTAATAATCTGTATTTAATGTTTTAATTCTAAACTTCAATTTTAAAGGTAAAAACATACACATATGAAAAGTAGAGTGATTTTAGTTTCGTATAGGATTGATCAATTTGTGTCCCATACGTTTGACAGTTCTTCTTTTTCTAATGCATATCCTAATGCTAATGGATTTTTTCTATAAAATTTTCCATTACTTCTCTATTTCTTGCGTTGTGTTTTTGGCAGTTACCCACCATAATCGAGTGGTGAATAAAATTTTCTTTCTTCTGCTTTTAATTGTTGATCTACGAATAAACTTATAAATTGTTAACTCATGAAACACATTGAAAAGTATTACGAGTTTTATAATAACTGAACTAAAATGAAGCATCAGAGTTTAATTTTGAGTTTTCGTTCTTGACAAAAAAATACGAATAACAGATTCACAATGTTGAAAAAATATTTTTGGGGTCAATAAAGGTCATCTACGAATAGATTCTTTTCTAAAGTCCTTCTTACGCTAAGCTCTGAAGGTTTCTTCGAGTATCAAAATCTAATTTACATGCATACACAAAGCTGCTTATGATCATAGCATGTCGATTAACCACAGAAATAGTTGACGTGAATGACTTACTATAATTCAAAGTTAATTCGTATTTTTAAGGTTTTTCAGCTCTATGCTGAATCACCGAGTTCAAATATACAGCCATAGACATTCGTTTTCGGTATTGTAGTTTTTCGTTGGATATAGAAACTTGGAATTGAATTAAAAAAGAATGCATTCAAAAATTATTTATAAAGACATTTCATCAAGCCTACAAAAATATTGAAAAGAAAATCACTCTAGGAGCAACTGAAAACGAAAGCCTCAATGATTTTACCAGATTTCTCTCGTTATTATTACTAATACAAGATTTCAGAGTTTCGGAATGCTGTTGCAATATTAGATATAAATATATAAATGCGTCCATTCTGTCTGTTTAATGCAAATGCTCGATTCAATGTGCACTTGACTAATGCTCGAGTTTTAAATGTCAAAGTATTTCTTACTGATATTTATTCACACAATAATGTCAGTTGTGCTTTGTGTGACGACACGTGTCTTGGCGTACACCACACATAACCTTGCTCCGTTGAAATTGCAACAACATGATGAGATTTACAACTTCCTACACTCGATCAAGCGTATTATTTCGAGCAAAGCTGAATCCGAACAAAAGGAGTAGGAGTAGAGATGTACTACTATTGAGGATTACGTAGGAATCATGGAAATGCGTTTGATTGTGACGTTCGTTTCATGTGTATTTAGAAATTTTACGAATATACCTTGTTATTTAAGATGATATTTAAATATTCAATAAAATTTGATTATTTTAAAAAATATTATCAATTGGGAATATGATACAACATGCTTATGGTTTATTATGTTTTGCTGTACTAAACAGTATTTTCATATTTTAAATATATATAAAAACATAGATAAATTATACCTCTTGTTATTATAATAATAGGATGTAACTTTAATTAATTTTTTAGGGACCGTGTTCTGCTACATAGTGGAGAAGAAGAATTCTATTACACAGAGATCGAATTGGGTCTGACTAGCCCACCTCCCACTCTGAGCCACAGAGATATGGCACGGCCTCCATACGAAGACCCAGAGTACCAGAGACAATTAGTGGGTACTATGCGTCAAAATATCCTATCGGGAACAGTTCCCATCATACCCCAATCTCCTCACAAATTGCTTAAGCTGTCACCAAGGCCCCACAGCCCGAAAGTGACCCCTGTGTCGCCCCGAAGAGTCAGAGGAGAGAATAAGAAATGTCGCAAGATTTACGGAATGGAACACAGAGAACAATGGTGCACTCAGTGTAAATGGAAAAAGGCTTGCTCTAGATTCGGTGACTGATCGTTAAGAGCTACTCCGAACGTTTAGAAATGACAAAATGTGTTCTTCGATCTACGGACTAATTTATCTACCCGCGAAATTCGACGGTACGAGATCTCAAATTTCGATAATGCTATTTTTTGATCACGAATCGAGATGCGCTTTATAATTTGTTGTAGTAATGAACGATAATTAACATTTTGTAAACGCGTTTTATTACGGTTCTAAACCTTTTATAAGGGTCCTTATGGGGGTTCCTACTTTGTGAGGCTTATACTCCAACGGTCATATAAAATGACAAATTCGGTGACGTCAATTTATAATTGAAAATTTTCGATGTGAAATCAATATTCCTGATTATGTACTGAAATTGAAATCAAGACTGCGACAAGCAAATAATAATTTATATATACGAAAAAAATGAAAATGTGGACTAATTTTAATGAACTAAACATATTTCAAAACAGCTATTTTGTAATTTTTGAACTGAACCTGAAAGACTGTGAAAAGCATATTAGATTATCGCCTAGAAAAATTCAAAAATGATCAAAAATATATGAGTGTCATTAGTCCACATTCAAAGTATCTTTATTTTTGAATCTCAGCCAAAAATACTGAGAAAACTTCATAGCATTATTTTTTGTACATATTTAATGTTTGTTGGAAACTGTCCCCCTCAATTTTTTTAAAATTCTTATAATCTGTTTTGCGCACTGACATTGAAGAAAGGGTTGGACAGACCACAAAACTTACTACCTCATATTTAAATTTGAAAATAGTTACCTATTTAATTTCTCATCAACATGACATTGCATTTTTATTAATTTCAAGTATTATTCTAAAAAAAGGGGAAATAGTTGCAGTAGACCTATGAAATCAATTTCTTTAATCAATGACCGTTGGGGTACTGTGTAATTGAAAGAAAATTGAAGTTTTCCTTTCAGTTCTCAGTTGAACTCAACTGTAAATGGTTGCGGGTAAAAGAAAAGTTTCTCCTTTTTCCAAATTGAAGCTATAATTCCTTAACTATATTGAGATGTTTCTCCCTATTACAATAGGTTTTTTATCCATCGAGAAATATATACTTCATATTTGGATGATATCAGAGGATTGCCAATATATCGATTGGGTATCTCCTCATCCTTTGAAAAAGCAATCGATAACTTTTTAAAATTGTTAATTATATTACGAGATTATTATCTATATATTATAAATGGTGTGTTTGTTCGTTAGTATGCATAACTGTTGTCATATAATGGGAAATAGTTTTATAAATAACCAATAAAAGAGTTTATAGATATGCCTTTTGGTTGAACTGAATTTTATGAATTTTCAATAACTTCACTTATTTCGATTTATAATTTCTAAAAATTTGGACTGAATTAAGAGTAAAAGGAACTGAAATTTTTGCAATATAGTCTTATAAAGGATTGAAAATTCATGAATTCGTTGAAAAAAACATTGAATATGGAAACGATCTCTATTTAACCAAAGCGCATAATGTTATATTATAGATTGTCGCGCTACCACCTTACCTTTGTATCAGCTAAAATCACAATGTTTAAAAACCAATAGATGTATCAGAAAATTCCAAAGCTTTATCCCAAATTACCATTGTAGCACCTAACCAGTTAAATTATTTTATTAACTTTGGAAAATATCTCTATCAGGAATATCTCAATTTGAAATTATAAGGAAGTTTATATTTATATTATATCATAAAACTCATTTTGAAGTTATTGTCTGTAAATATGCCTTGTAATTATATTTATTAAAAACTATGCATTTCAAATTTTATATGTTTTATCATATACCATTGATAAAATAATGTTTAAGAATCAAGTAAATTAAAGTATTATTAATTTTTTTCAGTATCAAGTATAAAATTTTTTAAAAATGAATTTCAACTTCTTGAAATGACTTCTTATGGACTTGTTTGTATTCAAGTGTAATTTTTTATTGTGATAAAGATTGTTTATATATATTTTATATGTGCAAAAGGTGTATCATATTTTAGGTATTGTTCTAAAATGAATTGTAGTTTTATTCCCAAAACATCAGTATGTTTTTATTACATAATTTTCTTTATATCAAATGAGATGTTCCTGTTATTTTCATTCTAAACTTTTTACAATTGATTGTTCATAATAAGGAAAGCATTACATGTTACATAGGGGTCAGTACATTGCTTTAATATTCAAAATAAAAAATAGTCTTTGTTTTTTAAGTGACAGTCTTGTTTTTCAGCATCACAAACAATAATACTGAAAATTGAGCTTTCCTTATAGCAGTAGATTCTATGTGAAAATGGTTACAGATGTCTGCCATACATTTTAGTTTAATTATATTAAGGGGCCTCTGACATTCAGAAATTTACCTCAACATTCCGGCAATGACTGCCTGATTGAAATTGATGGCTCCAAGTGCTTTAAGAGTGAATGTTTATTTTTCTTGTAATAAAGTTATACTAAAATCTAATTCTATAAAAAATATCATTTATTTCATTACCTCTAAGTCTTGTTTATGTTATCGTCATATTATTTTAATTGTTAGATATTTATATATTTTCCAGAGTATTCATATACATATATTTTATTATTAGTTGTAAGTTATATTAATTGCAATAAGTTTCATTGTGTATTGAATTAGTGAATATTTTACATCGATAGGTGATATAATATATATGCAGATAAAAGTGTATGATTCAAGTGAGAATTGAATTTGTCAAATCTATCAATAAAACGTATGTTATTAATTGAACATGTTTTTTGTTTCTTCTCAAGTTAGACCATCTCCATGTGTTGATTGTAAGAGTAGACGAATTAACAACCCTCAGTAGTTTATTTCACTGAAGAATCTATCAAACCATTGTCTTATTGTCAATCAGGCACTCTACAAGAAAATGAGACAAGTTTGCGGCGATTTCAAACAAAACAAATACCTAATCAGCAAAATATCACTTCACACATGTGTATTAATCAGATATTAACATAATTATCTCGATTTGTTCTCGCATTCTGTAGTAGTTTCTCTAAGCTACTTTCTAACCTCATGAAAGTAGTGGAGAATAATGCTTCTTCCTTATAACTTTAAAGAATTATTAAGCAAGTTTCATATTTTTTGTTTTGAAAGAACTAGGATTTCTGATTATGTTGAGTTGAGCCATATTGTCCAGTATCAAGAGATAGTTGTCCTAGAGAGTTCTGCAGACACTAAATACTGATAAGTATTAAGAATGCTTTACTACACATGAGCTGAGAAAGCTGTATAATGTAGTTTTTAACATTAATATAGATCATTCCAAATTCTTCACTTATAAAATAAGGTTTCATAAACTTTTGTGAAACTAATAGAACACAATTTAAGGAAATGCATACGACATCTAATTAGGAAAATATATAGGCAAGTACAAAAAATAGGATATATATAAATATCCAGGAATATCCATAAGAATAATCGGAATATTCCAGTGGAATAACAACACAAATGATTGCGATGTTGATTGAACTGGAGTTACCCTAAAATCAAATATTTTTTATCAGCTTTCTCATATTCGCTTGATGATTATGAGCCTTTATTTCCGTTAAAATATTTCTCACTAGCTCCAAAGACACACGTGAGAAAATATGAACTCCAACGGTTAATTCATTTTTCAAAAGGTTTTCAAACATGTGTTTGCTCCAAGCTCTTCCATTTTCTATCATCTGTAATTGCCATTTTCCCTCCAAGGGATCTTTCACATCAACAATTTCTTGGTGATCAATGCCAGAAAACTGTTTTTTAGTTCCATGCAATTGCTTCCAAGAACTAAACATGCATATACCGAATATTATTGGCACATCGATTGCATATTGTACACAAATTTTTTTAAACATAAAATATTTTTCAGGGTATACCGATCCACGGGTCAAAATTACATTAACTCCAGCCGTTACTTTTTGCCTCAATAAAAGCATCTGATTTTCAATTGATCCATAACAGTGTTCATCAGGAAAACCTACAATTATTATATCGAAATATTCCCCAAATTCATCCCTTATAAATCTTATGAGATTTTTTGAGCCAGTGTACTCAGCATTGGTTTTAATAGGAGAACCTCCATCGCGTTTGATGTAAAGATTTCGAATTCCGTTTTCTTTGAAAATTTCTAATATAAGTTTCGTATTTTGGTCCGCACAAAGTGAGTCGGGAATTTGTACCAAAACTGTGTATCCTTTTGTTACCAATTCTTTTGACATTATTACCGAGTTCAGCAGTTTTGGCTGAGAAAAGTCCTGTAATTTTGTTATCCATTTCACTGTACAAAAACTTGGATTAATTCTTTGCAGAAGATGGAAGTCAATTGGTTTATGTGGGTTTATTTCAATTGAAATCAGTTTCTTATTTCCAATTTTGTCAATTATTTGCGTGAGCTTTTCGTTAGGACGAAGAGTTCGTAGCATTTGGATAGAATTGAAATATTTATAGAAAAATAATTTTTCTTCATTGACATAACATTAAATATTTTTAGTTGAAATATGTCAGACTGACATGGTTCTAAGGAAGAAAAAAGTACCACGAGTACTTTGACAAGATTTTGTCAATTTGTGGTTATACCTATATATATAGTATACTTTTCATTGCAGGATAATTTTTTTGGCAAGTAAGTTAGTGAAATCAAAAGAAAAATTAATTTTACAAAGTTGTAATTGATTAATCCTTGACCATATTTTTGTAGATGACTGCATTAGTTATTCAGCAACTTATTTCATTCGCTAAAAAAAAGGGTTAATTCAGCAAGCAGATGGGTGGAAGTCATCTTAGAATATTATTAGTACTATCATTAAGATATTTAAGCGTGATTTAAGAAGGTATATTTTAAATAATGAGATAAGTATGTAGGCACCTAATTAAAAATTGACAAAATATGTAAGTTTTTTCGTATAGCTTCAGCTAAATAAATATTGCATTACAGAAAATTAAAACTCTCAGTTATGGCGATGAGCGTCAACAATTAATTTTCAGAAAAACCCTCATACTTTCCGTTCTAATTTTGAAAATTGAGTACCTAACTATATGATAGATATCGAGTGCCAAACAAATATAAATTATAATTTGGGCAATTGATCATTAAAGCAGTTCAACTTAACCATTACTTATATACAGGTTAAGCCAGACATGAACAAACTTTTCAAAGGAAAACCAATGTAGAATTTAGGTACCAATGTGATGGATAAAACTGTAAAGTTGTTCATAATATGTAAGAAATATAAACTGAGATGATTAATTCGCAGTAGTGAAACTAAACCTAATCAGGTTATGTACGTCTATTTCTAACGTTTGTGGCAGTTTATGGCGGAAAAACTGGTTATGTAGCAAGATTTGAAATACATGCAAATTTCGAAAACTTGATTCATCGTAAAAAAATTTTCTATCATTTCATTTAAAAATACAAACCGAAAAAATTACAAACAATTTACAGGCATTTATAAATTGTAAATGCTGGTTTAATAACAATATCATTTATTATTTGAACATTTTTATTGGAAAAAAATAAAACAACACTATAATAGGTAACTCAATAAATTATCCATTTATGTAACTATAACAAAATTTTGTAATATATTATTGAGCTACACAAACACAGTTAATAATAAATCGTAGAAAAAATAATCACAAAATACAGGCATAACTTTAGTTGAGAAATATAATATGCTTTGCTTTCTTATATAAGATTTAACAGTTGCCTTAGTGGAAATAACTGAGATGGAAGCAACTCTACTATTTATAGACTATTTACATTTTTTTTATACATAAACATCTTTTTAAGTTTGAAATTACAATTTAATCACAAATGATATCACCCATATGGAGTACAGCATAGTTTCAAATATCTTAATCTAATTCTGTTAATCCTGCTAAAGTAAGTGATGAAAATAAATGATAAAATCTATGAATAATTGAATCCTCCACAAATGGCACAAGAGGAACATGAAAACTGATTCATACTTGCTGTGAAAATGGTCTTCTATGTAGAATGACGAGGTATCTCCTTTATTGTTCACTATATAATTAATCTTTAAAACAGGTATTTGTATAAGGACAATATTTTCATGTTAAAATGCTTGAATTGGAATATGAAAAAAGAGGTGATGTCACTATTAAACACAATTATATTTATAAAATGAATTTGTGTACATATATAATATACAACATATGTAAAAAATGAATAGTAATTTGTATTAATAAGTTACTGCATATTTGCAATATTAATCTATTTCAATATTAGATAACATACAAATTGAATGAAATATTTATTTTTAATTTCAACTACACTTTTTTCATTTCCACTTCAATCAAAGTTTTAATGCAAAAACTAATATTTGTTAATAAAACTTGGCAGATACCTTTTGCCAAGTTGTTCAACATGTGAACACTGCAATTCCATCAATAATAGATACAAATATTATAATCATACAAAATTTCATTCAAAACATTTAAACAAAATTGGTATACTTAGTATACAAAATAAAATAAGGTTTCCTACAAAACCATTAAAGAAAATATCCTGAGAAGTATCTTTAAACTTTATAAGACTTTTTTGACAGAATATTGTCAAGAGTAGTTTGTCTTGTTACTTTTATACTTTTTCGAGGTACAGAACTTCTAGTGGAGTAACTGACACTGTTGTATTGATTTTGTAATTTTCTTGCCAATTCATAATCAGCTCTAACTTGTATCTCAATTTTTTCCTTTTCAGCATTGAAGGAATTTTTTTGAGGTGATTTGTTCTGCTGAGCTTTACTTCTTGAATTTCTTGGAGATGTTTTTAGGGCAAATTCCTTACTTGAATCTGTAGTTTCAAATCCACGGAATGGAGAACTTGGGGTAAGCAGATGTCTGCTAATATTATCATTTGACTCAGATTTCAATTTCTTTTTTGAGTATTCTGGTGAAGAGTCACTATTTGACCCTTTTCTCTTAGAAGGTGAATTGATTTTTTCTGATTTTGTGCGAATAAGATGTTCTTTTTTACCAGTAGAAATAGGTATATCTAAATTTTCTACGCAAATAGAAGAAATTTTTTTTTTACCAGGAATAACTTTTTTTAATGAAAGAGAATCTGTAGATCCTTTATCAGGGCTTGCATCTCTGATGCTAGCAGGAATGTGTCTTTTTTCTGGACTCAAACACTTACGCTTTGCAGTTTTGCTGGTTTCTGTTTCTTTCTTCTGCAATATAGGAGAAATAAATGGGGCAAATGCAGAATTGCCAGAGTTAATTCGAAGGATAATGGGTCCTTTAGGAGCACTGAAAGAAATTTATAAAATTTCAATATGAAATGAAAACATAAAATCAAGAAATTAAGGATAATTCAATGAATGCAAGAAAGATATGCATCTCAGATTATTTGCATCAAGCATCTTATACTTGTACGCCCATACTGTTAGGTAACATATTAAAATTGCAACATCTTTTTCAAGAGTACTAAATATAATACTTCTGCCCTGTCAGGAAAAACCTACACAATGAACAGTATTATATGAATTAATTTGTAGATATACATACATGAATAATATACTTGTATATTGTATTGTTTTATGCCAATATTACTTGTATAATTACATAATATTTTATGTTAAAACGATATGGTGTTTATGAATTTTAAAAATATAAATACTCAAAGAAATTTTCATCATATAAATGAAATTTTGAGTTAAAGAGAATATCCAACCTTTTCAATACTTCTGTCAAATTAAATTCATACTGCAGTTGATAACAATACTCCTACTTATATACCACAGCTTGTTCAATAAATAAAAATATTTTCTAGCAATCATTACCTTACTTCTAACTGAATAACTTCAGCTTTAACTGTAGGAACTTTTATAGGTATAGACTTCTGACACGGAGGGTTACGTCTGTAGTCAATTGGTTTAAAATATCTATACTCAGAATCAATTGAATCACTACTATCACTGTTACCTTCTGCTTCCAAAAGTGCATTAACCTCAGCACTACTTTTTTTACTTATTACATTCATATTCCTTGAGTTAATGTTACTTTTCCAACCTACATAGTCCCATTCATCACTAATATCTTGACATAAAATACGGCAAGTATATTCCTTCTTAGAAAAATCAATTTTTTTATTTTGAATATCTGTAGAAGGTTTATTTATATCTTTTAATTGTTTATATTTGAAAAATCTATCTAGAGGACCAACATTTGGAACATTACTTGAATGATTTTTCATTTGACTTGTTGATTGTGAGCATTCTGTCTCTTTGGATTCCCAATTTTTCTCAGTGGAATTCAATTCATCAGCTAATTTTTTGGCAACCTCTTCATCCAGCCTCAGTTTTTCTTCTTCAACTATTTTCTTATATTCTT
This sequence comes from Henosepilachna vigintioctopunctata, assembly GCA_030704895.1. Taxonomy (NCBI): domain Eukaryota; kingdom Metazoa; phylum Arthropoda; class Insecta; order Coleoptera; family Coccinellidae; genus Henosepilachna; species Henosepilachna vigintioctopunctata. Next base: position 5,852,679 of record JARQZJ010000125.1, read on the forward strand.
CTTCTTCTCTGATTTTTTTAATCAAATCTTCACTAGCCTTAGCCTCAGCCTCCCGTTCCAATCGAATAACCTCCGACTCTTTCTGCATTTCAGTTTCATACTCCCTCTTCAACTCACCAGGTTCCGCTAATCGTACAGAAGGAGTTTCTAAAAAAACTTACAGGTTTATACAAATATTAATGCTTGAGTAGTATACCCACCAAAGGCAATATTTTCTTCAATTCCTTCCAATTTATTCTTTATCTGTACAGGAAACAACCTTTTGATCGCATTCCAGTAATCCATATTTATCAATTTATTCTCTTTTTTAGAAGATCTCAGCCAAGATCCAATTCTTATCCTACAAAGGGGGCAAACCAGATTCGCATTCTCCATAGTGCCTTGGAAACATGAAGAGCAAATACATGGTTGCAAGGAAGCATCACTGGTTCAATAAGAATACTGCGGCATATTGGGCATAATACTTCTTTAACTGTTAAATTATTATAATCTAAAACATGGTCAACTTTTACAACTCTAGCACCTCGCCTTGGAGCCATTTTACATTTGTTTTGAAAAGAGAAATGGAAACTTAACAACATGTCAGTTGTCCATATGTCATAAATATGGAGGTTATTCAAATTCTGTGGTTGCATCTATGACCTAGACATTCTTGCAATTTGATAGAAATAGATTTTACTATCAACAGATCTTGGTCAACCATATATTTAATTTATAAATCAGAGAACACTCAGTCTACTTTAACCATATATCTGCCTTTTTGTTTGAACACAAAATAGTTTTTTCTTCTGGAAACGAATTAAGTCGCTTAGGTTCCGAAAGAGTTTATTTGAAATTCTTAAAGGACCATGTTAGGTTTTTTTATAGGTCATCGAAACGGTAGTTCAAAATCATAGAGTTGGATTTTTGTTCCATAATATTTATCTGTCAATAAGACTATCAGTTTTTCGTCTCGTCTGCCCAAAATACGAGGTATCTTTTAAAAGGTGTATAATGGACAGCAAAATGATGTTTGTGTTATATCTTGATGATATCAGAATATGTGCTATGTAGGAATATTGTTTCAATTAAATTAAATGTTAGTTTTTTAAATTTGAAATGTTAATGAGTCACACGTGTGTGTTATAACCTACAAAAATGTCCAACGCAGTTCCAATAGCAAGTGAGTGCAATAAATTCAAGTTACAACATGAAGATGATTAAATGAAATTTATTTAGGTCGCAGTTCTTCTGGAGTATCTTTAATTTCGGGGCCACCACTTTTTAAAGGCGTAGACGGTTTCAAAGATGTGCAGAGCAAAAATTGTAGGGCTATGTTATTCAGCCCTGATGGGAGTTACTTGGCGTATTTGAATGAATCGCAGTTAGTAATCATTTTAAAAAATTCGGTAAAATTCATTCGACTAATAATATTTCTAAATTTCCAGGTGTATCTTGGTTAACACCAATGATTGGTCAAATGAAGTTGTTATTAATCCTTGTAAGGCCTATCAAATAACATTTTCACCAAAAGGTACCTTTTTCTAACTTGGGAACCTTTTATTGTAAATAAGGCTAATCCAAATGGTAGCCCAAATCTGCATGTTTATGAAACCAAAACTGGAAAACTTATTAAAAGTTTTGAACAGAGACAACAAACCGATTGGTAAGCAATATGATTAGAAATGTTCAAACTCTTATATAGTTTGTTTTAGGCAACCACAGTGGAGCTCTGATGAGAAACTCTTCTCTAGGCTTGTTAATAATGATATAGTATTTTTTGAGGATTCAAATTTTGAGAAAATAGTTAAAAGAATTAAATGTTATAAAATCAAGAGTTATGGCTTGTCTCCAAATATTGGAACTTATTTTTTTATTTGCCATACTTTGGGAAGTCCAGGACAGCCAACTTTTGGAAGGTTGAGTAGATCTTCAACTACTGTTGAGTGTTTTATTAAAGTTGTTATATTATAGGCTGTTTAAATATCCGAATCTTGAATCTGATAATGCCATAGCTAGTAAGAGTTTCTTCCAAGCTGATAAAGTTGAATACTCATGGAATTTAAAAGGAAATAATGCACTTCTACTAACAAGTACTGAAGTTGATAAAACAGGAGGTTCATATTATGGAAAGCAATGGCTCCATTTTGTTGGATTAAATGGGCAAACTATGATGGTCACTATGAGTAGGTGTTTTTATTTTTTAATAAACTTTTACGGCTTATTGATTTAAATCTACTTATTTACTCAATTTTAGGTAAAGAAGGCCCTATTTACAGTGTAGAATGGTCCCCTAAAAATACTGAATTTTGTGTAATTTATGGATATATGCCTCCTAAGGCAACTATTTTCAACTTAAAATGTGAACCAGTTTTTGAGCTAGGAACTGGATCGTTCAATTCTATATACTACAATCCTCATGCTAATATCCTCCTTTTGGGTGGGTTTGGTAATTTAAGTGGTGATGTAGTTATTTGGGACACACTGAACTGGAAACAAATTAGTTCTTGTCAAGCTCAAGACACTACTCTACTTGAATGGTCTCCAGATGGAACCCACTTTCTAACGGCTACAACATCACCAAGGTTGAGAGTTAATAATGGTTATAAGATTTGGCATTTTTCTGGGTCACTACTATATGAAAAGACTTGTGTGAATGAGGAACTATATTCTGTGGCTTGGAAGGTACAGTGCACACTAATTTACCAAAGATTTTCTGAATATATGAACTAGAGTTATTAATATTCTATGAAAATTAATCCTACTCCTAGAATTGTAATTGACAATTTCCCATTGGAAGCATAACTTCATTAAATTTTCTCTTAACAATGCTCCAATCTGAAAAAAGCTTCAGTAATCATGTTATATAATTTTAAAGTAGAGTAGGTTATGATTTTGGGATTATTTATCAACATAATTTTAATAATATTTAAACTTGTATACATACAGTGTCAATTTGATTGGTTGTTGTGGTAAATAGAGATTTACTCCTAAGTTTAGTATCCTATTTTAAAGCTAGACTGTTTTATTTGGCAGTAAACATAACCAAATTAAAACGTTATAATTTCTTGTTTCAGAAATTTCCAAAATACACATTTAAGGAACCAGTTACAACTACAAAAGTGCAAGGTATATTATCTTCTCAGCCTCAAGCATCCAAACAAGCATATGTGCCTCCTTCACGTAGAAATCGTCCTACAAATTTCAAGCTCCACGATGCTGATGAAAAGCCTCATAAACCAGGTTAAGCAGTTAGTAAAAATTCTTTTTAACAAAATGTAAACCTTATTTTGTTATAGGAGGTGATTCAACACCATCAAAAACGGCCTTAAAACAGAAAAAAAAGAGAGAAGCTAAGAAAGCTAAAAAGCTTGATGGAGAGAATGAAAAGGAATCTTCTGGAATTGTTAGCTCAATTGAATTAATTTTGACAGGTGATCCAGAAAAAGATAAGAAACTGAAGAACATAAAAAAGGTACTAACATATTGTGTTTTATTATTGCAATATTTATCAATTTAATGAATTTCTTTCAGAAACTGGACGCTATTGAGAAACTTAAAGAACAGCAGGCTCAAGGAAAAACCTTAGAAGTAAACCAATTGTCCAAAATTAAAGGAGAAAGTGACTTAATTAAGGAATTGGAAGAACTGCAAATGTGATTATAACACAAAAGTACATACTATATAAATATATATTGTTGATATTTTCAGCAATAAAGATATATTTATTTGAATACAATCTTTACTTTCAAAAAACTTCCTGTAAATTCTAATGTATTATGCATTAGTGGATTTTCTATATAATAAAGTTGATTGAATATTTGCTATCTTAGTGAAACTTGGTTTAATATAAATTGAATAAGGGTTTTTTAATCAATTTGTGGTGGATTTGCTCTGAATGCTTACATTTCTAATATTCAGGAATCAGATGTTATGTCAATTGAATTCATCTGTCCTTGGCAAACATATGTATGGTTTTTTGTTTGTATAAAAAATGTAGACTTGATAAATTTAAATTCACATTTCTGAAACAGGAAAGTGAAGAAATGAAAAAAGTTAAAATATATACAGAGAAGTAATGCAACCAAATTTAAAATTCAATCCAAAACAATGAAGCTCGCAGATCACCATTGTTAAAAAAACATTAAATTCAAAAAAGAAATGTTTCTTTCAAAAAGTTATTCATTCTTCGGTCATTTTCATAAGATAAATTCTCATGAAGTTTCCTTCTCAAGGCAGTTGACAATTTATTATACTGTACAACTGGCCTAAAAAAGACTGAAATTTGTGATACTCTCGTATTCCTATGATCCAACATTAAATTGTCTTTGTTCCTGGTATTGTTCCTTTGATCATGAACTTCAGAAAAACTTGTCAATTTGTCTTTCAGTTAGTAATAATATAATAAGAACTTTATTTAGCAAAGATGCTACATAATAAACTAATTACATTTTAATATTTTAATTTAAGAACATGTAAGAGTCTATGATGTTTTTTCAATTTTTACTAGTCCTGTTTACTCAAATATAAATCCTAACTTTCACTTTAAAGTTTTTGAGCCTAGATTCCGTATATTTAAGGGCAATTTATTATATGCAATCAAAGCCTTAAAAAACACAGTTTTGTGATGCCTTTGTCTTTTTATGATTTAATATAAATCTGTCTCCGTTCCATGTACTATACTCATGGATGCCACTTTAATTTTAATTGGAGTCTTTAATTTATTGCGCAAATAGTTTGGTGCAAGCTTAAGTTTAATTTCATGTATAAATATTAACACACTGACCTCCAGCATATGATTCACTTTCATCCTTTTTAATGCCTTTAACATTTGGTTTATACTTGTCTGCCTGTTTACCTGTAAGATTACTTTCAACGCTCTTTTGAAAGATTTGAAGTCTTTGTTTATCTGATGGTTTGCACAAGTATAAAACGGTGGCCGTAAAATTAGTCTGATGCCAGACCGAATTTACTTTACGAACAAAATTCAAAGCATTCATCTTCAGCATATCGTTAACCTCCATCCAGTCCAACATAAATTTGCACAATACACTATACATATGCTTATACTTACTCTCAACTTCATTAAACTCGGTAGGTGGAAAAAGTCAAACATGTAAAAGGAAAACATTTTCCAGGCAATCAATATTTTAAGTGATAAAATTCATCAAACAGCAAGTTAAGTTGAAAGGTTTTTGATGATTTTCAAGTTCAAATTAATGTTTGTTCCACTTGAAAAGCAACAAGCAAAACTACATGAAATACAGCTGAAAAAACTTTTATTCTCATTAAAATTTGCTAATTCACTGCAATTTACAATAAAAAATCTCAATATAAAAAAAAATTAATCAAATTTCCTTTTTTAAAGATCTAAAAATGTAAGAGGCTCTAATTTTCTTTCAAAAATATAAATTTACCACATGTGCCATTAATAAGATAAATTTTTAAATAATTTGAATATAGTGACAGTCTTTTTGATATATGGGGTTATAATACTAATGATATTAATTATGGAATATTGAAAAATCTACTTCAATATGCATTATCACAGATATTCTCGTAAATATATTCTTTAAATAATAATGTACATAAATCTCATAATAATTGTAATGTGAAACAAGAACAGAATTTCAACATTAGATCACACAAGCAACTTGGTTCACTTCATATATCTTTTCATATTTTTTTTGTGATAATTTTGATAAAATTGATGACTCTTGCAGATTTTGCCACATAGATACATCAATATTTTAACAGTAGAAATCAAAAATTCAATTTATCAGCATACAACGTTAACATTAACCTCAAGGTACAATGTTTAAATGTTGGTTTGTAAACTTCTTTCTTCTCATCTGTAGTCTATTTATCATATACATGTTTTATTTTATATTTTATCCTTTATAAATTGTTACTGTTGATATTTACAATTAATTAGAATGAAATTATTTCCAAATAGCCATCATGTGATCTAAGGTTGAATATTCCAGATTAATATTATTTGTGAATAATAATCAGCATTTGAGAAATTATGCTAGGAAAATAATTCGGTACTACCAAAACCTTAAGGTTTTCTTATCAATACTGGAAATATTACTGCTTCAATTAAATAACCGAAATGTAAATATTTTGAAATTTTGGATTTAAAATTTAATCATCCTTATTCTTCAAGAGAATGAACTATCTTCAACACAACATCATGATCTTTATATTTCTACAACGAAAAAACTGAATTTTAATAATTTCAGTACTTGCAACTAAATCAACTTACATACTTTTCTAGAAAGAATATCACCTATTTACTTAATAGTACTTGTATTACACTTCTTCAAAATGTTTCTCTAACATGGAAAGTCAACTGGAGAAATTATAGCCTTGAGTTTATAATGGCTGATACTAACTAGCTATTCTTAGTCAGAAATATTTCATCAATAAACTGTATATTTAAGTAAAATGCTATTCACTAGTAACATTAAGTTTTCTATGTTTTATTTACAGATGTATCTAATGCTTGAGTATTACAAAATCTGATATAATATTTCAAAAATTACTTAGAAATAATTCAAATTCATGGGAACTCAATCAACATAGTTCCCTTTAGGCTAAATGAATGTAATAGACAAGGAATATTTGAATAAACATATTTTCAATGATATGAATGCCACCTCTTTATTAGTATAGCGTCGTTAGCGAAATATATATTTCTAATTTCTGCCCTTGTTTCATTTCGTATGTAGGTACTTTTTTCTTATAGATAATTTTTAAATTAAAAGTTATCGAAAGAGCTGATTAGTTTTAATCAATCTGATAATGAACCAAATACAAATTCATAAAACAACGAGAGTTCTTCATGCATCAAAACAAATCTTTAGATATGAATTTTAAATGGAGATTCAAAAAACCTTGCTTATTACATTGTCCAATTTTACCATAATACATCCAACTTTATTGTCACCGAAAAATTGCATAGAAATCTTCACAGTGCTGTACGTTCGTCATAAACAATAACAGCTTCGTTGTCTACCAGTGCATCTGTATCTTTGTGTAGAAATTGACTTCTAGACTTGCTCAGAGCTATGATGGCTGCCTCATCATTTCTCATTCGGTTTTTTCTTTTCTTGCTAAAATTGACCTGTAAAAAAAGAAGATATAACATTTTGAATATGTAAACATATTTTTAAACTAAGTTTTCTCTGAATTGATTAATGGAAAATAGTTGTGTCCCAAATCAGTGTGAATTTTGAATCTTTCAATATATAGTTTATTGGTTCATTTGGTTATTCAATAATAACTGTTGGACGAATTCAAAATATAAAATGGGTCTTTCAACATAATCTCATATACCTATAATACAATTTCAAGATGACGCTCTCTTGTGAAACGTTCATCTGTTTTGTTCATACCTTAGCGTAAAGATCATTGAGATCATCTTCAGTAGATAAAGGCCTTGGTTTCGATCGAACCCAAGCAGGCAGACTACGTGTTTTTAAAGTTGGTCCTGAGGATGATATGTCTTCATCTTTAGAATTCACTTCATCTAGAACTGATGAAAGTGCAGATGTTACTATTAAGTAATTAGAAAGTCTAATTTTAAACTTACTACTGCTTGAGGCATATTGAGCACCTTGGGGAGAAAATTCACAAATTTCCGGAATAGGAAGATGCTTTGGAACAATCTCCCATTAGATACTAAGCTGGAAGCTCCTAGTTGAATTGGTTGACTCACAGGGCGTTGTTTTCTCGATGAACTTTGTGATGATTGAGCCTGAAAAGAAAAATGAGCTGTAAATGAACAATTAACTTGAAATATTGGAAGCTTTATACTTTATTGAGCTATAAGGATCATGCCTTTTTGGAGCTCGGTCTACTGACTTTCCCAGTTGTAAATATTCTGGAAGCTGTATTATTTGCAAGGGAAACGAGAACCGTTTCATAGAGCACGGGCACTCCATAACGTTCTGACAAGGTATAGAGATAATCTGAGAGCTAATTTTTGTTGATTAAAGAAAAGTCATAGTAGAACACACTGTGTCGCTGTCAAATTATATAATAATAATCATAATCTTTATTTCATAACAACCTTCTGCTACAAAATCTCTTACATCGCAAGAACATTAAGAGAAATAGTGTCACTTAAATAATGGAGTTAGAAATCACCAATCGTATAAGGTTCCAACTCAAGTAATATTTTAAATATATGTCTCTTGAATGTCAATCTGATCTTCAATCATCTGTACAGCAGTTGGAAGTCTGTTAAAGACATCTCACATATGTGAGATATCTCACATCAAAACATTCCACACATCTATATTCTGGCTGCTTCTGGGTTGACGAAAGTAAGCATCCTGAATACAAATAATTGACGTTCCGAATGTAATATCTACTTCTTTGAGGTTTATACTTCACAAAGAGAACTTTATTCTTATGAAGAAACAAAAGACACTCTTGTATATATACAGCTGGGAGGGTGAGTACACCACTCTTTTTAAACCATCCCCTACACGACTGCCTAAACCCAAGTTTGTTGATGATGCGAATCGCATTCTTCTGCAAGATAAAAAGGGATGCAATATTTCCCGAACCATAAAACAATGAGCCAAATCTCAGCCTGGACTCAATCAGAGCAATATATAACATTTTAAGAACACATGATGGCAAGTACCTTGACATGATTCGCAGACCGTAAATAGATTGTGCAATTTTGGTGCCTAACGTATCTATGTGGACACCCCATGACAACGATTTGTCTATATTCAAACCCAAAAATTTTGTATGTGAAATTTTAAACTTGTATAATTCAATATTATCTTATTAGGGATTTCCTCATCTGGTATAGAGAGAGATACTCATTTGCTCCAGAGTCGTCGCCCAGTACACAACCACGTCGAAGCACTGGCCGAAACTGAAGATGCCTCTCGCAGTTAGAGACGAAACGTCTGGAAGAGGAGGAGTTCCAGTTGACCACGGCCAATCAGTCCGGAAGATCATATCACCATGTTTCAATATGTAGTTTCAATTGTATTGAAAAATCTCTCACATCATAATAATAGATACTAGCGAATATATCAAATAAAACTACTGAAAAAGTTGTTCAACTTTTGTGTGTTAATTCAAAGTGAAGCAAAGATTTTTGTGTCGTTAAATTAATGAATTCTTCAAAAAACTCAACAAAGTTCAAATACTACAGTTTTCTTAATATTCATCGCACAATAAATCTCTTACTAGATTAGATCGTCCAGGATTACTGTTACTTCTTGGTACAGGGCAAATACCAGGACACTGTGTGCACTGCGGTGCTCCAATTCTGGGTATATACCATGGTCCACCCTGTACAGGAGTCACTAAGCGATTGCTGTATCCCCAACCACTACTTTTTTGCTCAGCATAAATGGCAGCTTGAGAAGGTATAGGTGTTTGAGTGTGGGATTGAGTACTAGAAGAATGTGGATCCAGTTTTTTCAAACCTACAAAAAAAGAATCAATTAATATATTTTACTCATTTAACATGTAAAATATTTGTAGTCAGAATTGAAAACCTCAATAAAATTATGGATTTCTCTCGATTGTAACTACAGTGTTTATATATTTTAAAACGTATATACGACTGTTTTAATAAATAAAAAAAATATAGTATAATTGAGACCAATTGAGGTAAATTTTACAAACATTTTTGCTTCATGTTTACGTTCAACCATACTGAGATACCACTACCCTTAAGTTTTTAAAAACAATAGTATTCAACTTAGACAATTACAAAAATTACCGTGTGGATTATTAATACTACCGTTGATGCTTTTCTCATTTTTTTTTTTCAGAAATTTGTAGATGAATAGACAATGAATAGTTGTCATATTTCTGATTTATCTAGAACAATTGAAACTAATGAATTTTATTCTCCTTATTTCATCTCAAGTAAAGCAGGTACATTGCAAAATTGTAGAGGACATCTGACCTTTAATTGCTTTCCTAATAATTGCAAGCTTAAACGAGAGGAGCTTGATGATCTCTAATTGCTCCTTCGTTCAAGTATAATCTTATTCTTACTCTAGGCATACGTATATAAGACGATAGAATAACAATGCAAAAGCACTACCTAATATATAATCAATAACTTTGTAATGCATACGATCTGTTAAGAAGCTTATCTGTCTTTGTTTTGTTTTATGTGCATTTCTAAGGGATAGAGGTAGCACGACAAAATGAATATTCTTCAGTGATTTTAAATACGTCTTACAGTGGAGCGAGGAGCTGAAAGATAGGATTCAAATAAAGGATGAAAAGAAAAGAAATATTACTAGATGTTATTCATAAAGGACGACAATAATAGTATGTTCATGTGAATGATAATTAATCTATTGTCAATTACTTCTTCTGATAAAGATATGAATGATTCAAGTTCTTCATTTTGGAGAAAGATGTCAAGATACTGAAATGAATTAAAAACATGTAAAACATTTCCATTTACAAAACGACGTAAGATATATTATGAAAACAAATCGTTTACGTAGATAAAAGCAAATTGTACGATGGTGGGGTGAAAAATTGACGGCCTGACCAAGAAGAGCGATGTTTAAAATTTTTTTTGCTCTATTTTTTAACATAATCTCTATCAACACTGATAAATTTCTCATAACGGTGTTCCAATTTAGTTATAACAGTTTTGATCGTAGATTCGTCAAGCTCCTCAAAATACTGACTTATAGTTTCAAGAACTTCTTCGTTGCTCTCAAATCTTTTACCGCCAAGCCATTTTTTTGAGGTTAGGAAACAGGTGATAGTCGCTGAGGCTATGACTGAAGAGTAGGGGGGAAGCGGCATCAATTTAAACTTCAATTCGTGGATTTTGGACATGGCAACAATCGACGAATGCGCTGGTGCGTTATCGTGATGAAACAAAATTTTTCTACGTCAAATAAGGTGGTTTAATTTGAACCTCGATGCAAACGTTGCAATAAGTTTGCGTAATATTGACCATATAATTCCTCTCGATTCCCAAAAAACAGTAGCCATAACCTTGTTTGTCGATAAAATTGTTTTTGCCTTCTTTGGAGTTGGTTCCCCCTTTCCACACCAGTGTTTAGACTGTTATTTTCAGGAGGGTAGTGGTGAACCCAAGTCTCATCAACAGTTATGAATCGAAGCAAAAATTCGTATGAATAACGCCTATACAGCGCCAAATTTTCGGTAGAAATGTTTTTTCAATCAGTTTTTGGTAGAGCGATACCAAAGGCGCAACCATCTTGCACACAGCTTTTCCATGCTCAAATGGTTGTGCAAAATATTTCGCACACGTTCAGCTGTCATCCTACAGGTCTCAGCTATCTCAAGCACTTTCAATTTGAGATCTTCCAATACTATTTCATGGATTTTCTCAATAATTTCTGAAGTTGTGACCTCAACGGGCCGTCCTGAGGTGCTCACTCGACTCATTTTGAATTCAGAAATCCAATGCTTAATACTTGAACATAACGGGGAGGAGTCTCCTAGTGTTGAATCCATCTGTTCTTTTATTTGTTTTGGTGTAAAACTTTTTAAATAGAAGTATTTCGAGACAGCACGCTTCTCCAATTTTTCCATTTTACCTAAAACGGAAGCGTCTAGCGCAATGTGCTCTCAAACGCAAACTAACGTTGCGATTGGGCTGAAACTTTACATATAAGCTCAATAGGAATGGTAGTGTAGTACGCCGCTCAAAAGTAGACCTAGTAGCGCAATCTCTTGGTCAGGTCAGAAACTTGTCACCCCACCCTCGTTTGCATGTACTTTTAGAGTTTCACTTGCACCCAAAACTGTAAACATAGACTTAAACATAAACTGTTTTTGAATAGTCATTAATTTTTTGCTGTCAAGATCCTTTGATCTCTCTGCCATAGTTTTAATATTGTTACCAGTACTCATTATGCATCTTTAAGAACTTGGAATACTTACAAAACTGCTTGTCTCTTCGCGGCATCACGCAACACCGATACAATACGAAAGCGCAAAGCAGACAAACTACAACAGCAGCTCCACAAAAAACAGCGGCCAACAACGGCAGACGTTCCGTAGACACTCTCCAGCCCCTGGATGAGGCCGTTGGCTCCGGCCACATACTAGCCGTCAGCGTAACCCATTGTTGCTGCAGCACTTTGCCCCTGTAAGGGTTAAGCACATTCCCTCCGTTGTGTTCATTGTCTGGAAATAAATATGGATAAGTCAGTTGTATTATTCAACAATCATTTAAGCTACATGAACTACCATTTGCAAAAAAAAATTTGACAACATTTAATGTAAAATCGTTAACTGGTAACTTGTGGGAATGTTTGTTATAGTTTGGTAACACTACCAAAGTAATTGACATCAGTATTGGCACTACTGATGTAGTCATAGAGTAGATTAAGTTTAGAATAAGAAGGTTAAGTTACAACAACGTGTTCAATTAAAAGTTCGAGTACATTTATATTTAAAACAAATACAAATACATATTAAAGTTGTTCTTGCTGCAGTTAAGAAAATATCACCCAAACATATAACGTAACAGGTTATTCAAATTGAAGTATTCAACAGAAGAATTGCAGGAACATATTAAGCATATTGAGTGTTTGTTGCGAGAGTTAGAAGGACCAGGAGCCAAACTGGATGGAAGTGATAGGGTATGTACTTTTACTAACTATGCCAGAAAGATATGACACTATCATAGCCGCAATTGAAACCCAAACAACTGGTCTAACAATGGATAAATGTGGATATTTATTTATGTGGATGATATCTTATAGTAGGACAGCAAAATCACATAAATTGTAAAACTACTACAGAGAGACTTCAACGCTAATGTAATCCAAAGGCTACACCAATGGAATAAGGATTTCAGTATAACAAAGAAAGTAATGTTCTTGCAGGTATTCCATATGGACAACTCACAGGAGGGTTAATGTATTTAACAACAAGTATGCCAGATATTCGTTATGGAGTTTCATATCTTAAGAGATTTTTAGATAAACCAACAAATGAATAACGGAATGCTGGAAAAGGGGTGTTAAGATATTTGCAAGGTACAAGGCAAATGGGGACAAATAGGCCAGTAACAATAAATATAAACAATAATAGTACTAACAATAAAGCACATACATATCACAGTTGTTGCCACAGTTAAGAAAATATTTTCCAACCATATATCGTAAAAATGTTCCTCAAGTCAAGGGTTTAAGGAAAAATATAAAAGAGATCTATGCCAAACTTGTTGTTTAACGCCCTATATGTCATATTAAAACTACTCCGAGCCTCCGCTCCTCGAAGATAGGCCACTGTATTTTCTTCATTATCTCCTCATATAAGGGACGCTTGAGGGATAAAAACCATCCTTGGACTTCAACGAACATTTTAGAAAAAGAATTGGCAAAATTGACCCAGGCGTTGTTGAGTTATGCGCTTACCAACACATTTTTCCATTCATTTTTATATTATAGATGAATAAATCATTTTGGTGTTGTTTGATGGCTTAAACCCAAGTAGTAAGCTGACGTCATATATTGGTTTGAATATGAGAGAAGTGACGTCGAAATGTCACAGCCTCAAGACGTCATTTTAAACTGTTAAAAAGACGTCATTAAATTACGTTTTTTGCCATTTAGAATTAGAATATATGTCATATTTTAAAAAATTAACGGTCACAAATTGACGAAAAGTGTACTTTGCGCTGACGTTATCTGGTGTCATCATATGAAGTCAGTTATCTGACGTTAAAAATACGTCATTCAACGGTCAAATGACGTCGCTGACCAAAATTCACCGAAAATTGACTCTAATAAGACGTCATGTTACATCAGCTTGCTACCAAGGAAATTGAACTTGCCTTCTATAAGCAACAATAACATCCAAATTTTTGAAATGGGTGAAATATTTATACTTTTTTCAATTTGTAAGCTTACAAAACAAAACAAATATTGTAAATTGAAGCATTATACCACAACGATTCTTCTAGAAGCAATCTACGCAGCCGAAATAATATGGATCAACGTCATTGAAAAATAAGAGAAATAAAAAATCTCTAGAAGATTTACGAACCGAATAATACAAACGAAAAATATAAAAAGACTTAGAATGAACTTTGTGGAAAGAAATCGAAGACAAATACAACAACGAAAGAAATCGGAGAACGATCAGTGAAGATTTATACACATGTAATAATAATATTTTATACTCGATATAATAACAAAGAGTAAATGCAGCAGAGAATGGTTATAAAGTCCAAGATGGATCTACAACAGATTGCATATGTGATTTTAGAACAAAAACACAAAGAAAAGGCACGTAAACTTTTCCTAAAATTGATTGATATTTCCTTTTGAGCTCTTTTTGTTTGTTTTAATCGATTTCATCGAAACTTTCCGATATTTTCTTGCTGGAAGATATATAGTTACGGTGACTTGCAAGTTTTTCGTACTGAAAACCAATCTAGGAAAGAAATTTCCCAATAATTCCTTGTTCGGTAAATTTAATATAAAAACATGTTGCTCGGCACAGTTTACTAAATAGCAATGAAGTTATTGATTTCATCAACGATACCTACTATTGCTGTAAAGAGAATTGAAATATACTCATTTTCTAATAACTTAAAAATAAACAAGTAAACTAGATATCTTCCTGTTAATTTATGAGTAAATATTAAAACGTGACGTGATTTTCGCTTGTTTTCTCCTGCAGATAACTCGGTACTTTTGATGAATCTAAATATATTGGTGATTCACTAAGAAATAAATTAACGAATATGAAAGCAGTCTGCCACTTTTCGGGCATTTTAAACCTCATCGGGACAGCGTAGTCAATTTTGAACTGTGAGCACTTTGGATGAAAAGAAAATAAAATAACACTGAAGAACAGCAATTTTGTTGTCTTACTTGTGACTTGTTTTAGACAAAATTTTGTTTTCTCTGAATTAAAAAATGTTAGCAATTTTTTTCTATCACGTCAATTTTTCAAACTACAGGATACACAATTGATGTATACCCACGGCTAAAAACGCGTTGCTTTCTGCCTATCAAGTACGATTCGAAAAGTTTGACGAGCGATATCGAAAGCCCGAAAGTTCCTAGTTTATTCAAAAGAATACCGTGGTCAAGCCTGTCAAACGCTTTAGGGAAGTCCATGTATATCACATCCGTCTGTTTGGGATTATCAATACCCTCAGCAATGTACTGAGTAATACATGTTAGATTAGAAATTGTTGAACGACCTTTCATAAAACCACGTTGGAGTGATGAAATCATGGGATTAACATGATGCGAAATTTTTCATGTAGAACACTTTCAAATACTTTGCAGAAATCACAAATGATCGAGATGGGTCTAAAATTACAAATATCTGATCTATCGCCTTTCTTAAATACTGGGCAAACTTTTTATTGTTTCCACAATGAAGGAATCGTACACGATTTTATGCATATGTTGAACAACAACATAATAATAAGGGGAAAAAATATAAACAATTAAAATCTAAATTATGTTACAAACTAGCGGACCCGACAGACGTTGTCCTGCCATGACATTCCAAGCTATCAGAATAAACGAATTAATGCATATACAAAAATTCACTCAAGTCGATCTAGCCGTTGAGTTGCAGTATATTTATAATAAATTGAAATTGAAATACTATACTATACGTAAGTTTCAGGTGGCTAGTCCCTTATGATGAATAATACCTAAATTTCTGATTTAATTTTTGAATTAACGTAAAATCAATATGAATTATTTCTAATTGTAAATTCCTGATTTCAATTCATTTCAGAATTAAATCAGAACTTCCTCAATTTCTGAAACAATTTTGAAATGTCAGAAGGCATAATTTCTACTTGAAGTCAGAAATTTTCAAATAGAAATGATGCATTTTGATATTTCGTCCATTTCAAAATTGATTTAGAAATTAAGTTATCACTCTTAATAATGGGATAACCGCCGAGAACATACTCGTTTAGTTAATATGTTAAGTTTCACTCAGTGAAACTCAATCTGAATGTTATATAATATATTATATCCTTAGGTAGCTCTTTGCACATTTGATTGACTGCCACGACCTGTCAGGTCGTCTTCTCCCCGGCATTGTGAATTGTAAACAATATAAGTGAGAAAAGATCTCGCGCACTTAGAGGTAAATTGTCACTATCATAAAAGGTCAAAAAAAAAAGAGCACATAATTTGAAATGTCACTATCACAAAAGATCACCAAAGTAAAGAAAGTTCTCGCGCACGTAGCGGTAATCGCCACTCACGAATATAGAAGGATGCACTCTTTGTATGAGGTATCGATCGACATAGACTCTATGTCATAGAGGATAGATCGATACATTAATTGGTTGTCAAATGTCAAATATTATGGTAGCTTTCAGAATTTAAATTTGTGATCAACCTTAGGATTTATCAATATATATGAAAATAATCTGATAGATATTAAACAACTGTAGTTAGCTAAAATTTAGTTAATTTTTTACCCCCTTAGAATAAATATGTAGGAACAAAGATATAAAAATTCTAACTGGTTATTCATTTTAAACTATTCTCTCAATTTGATTTCTGAACGACGGCGGACAAATATTTAATTCCGAGGTGAATTGTTACCGATTTGTCGGCACAATAATCAATTGCCGGATCATAGTGGAATGCAGCTCGTTCAAGAATCACAGAAGCACTGCGTCTGCGGATTCGCTCAATTTCATGATGTCGTGCTTGCTGTTGTTGTGATTGATGTGCATTTGAGCCTATTTACTTCATTACCACTCACTAAAGAACGCAATTCTGACATAGCAATACGACTATTTTCTTGATCTGTCTCTCTCTGGTCATCAGTGCGGTTAACACGTGAGGTAGCTCTTCGTACATTTGACTGACTGCGACGAACTAAGTCAGGTCGTCTTCTCCTTGGCATCGTAACGTAATATAGTAAATTGAAGTGAAGAAAATTCGCGCTCACTTAACAGTAAAGTGTCACTATCACCAAAATATCAACAAAAAAGAGCACACTACTTGGAATGTCACTACCAGAAAGCATCACAAAAGCAAAACAATTCTCGCGCACGTAGCGGTAATCGTCACTTACAAACATAGATGTACTCATAAAATATCGCAACCATGATAGTAACACAATTTTGTTAATAGGAAAACTTTTTTCCGTGTTTTGAGGTTAGCTCCGTGGTTGTCAAATATTATGGTTGCGTTCTGAAACTCAAGTTGTGACCAAACTTAAGGATTTATCAAACTTAAAAAAATTGTCTGATACGGTAACAACTGAAGTTAGCTAAAATAAAGTTACGCAAATTTGAAAATTGATTAAAAATCAGTACTACTGATGATTTATTACATTTTGTGACTATCCGATTCTGTCACGTTCGCTGTTTAGTTTCGGAACGCGACATCAAATCCTCCAAAGCGCACGCGAATAATTTAATATGAACTTTATCGGATAGTAGTAAAGTTCAAATTGACTCCACATTTTATTTAGAAACGTTTGTATGGGAAATAGAAAAGTGCTGTTTTTAGAGTTTTCCCGGCAATTATTCGATTTTTTCTCGCCTTTTAAACCTTCCCTGGAACTCCACGAACATTTCAAGACTAAGATAAGATAAATCCGTTCAGTCCGATAAAGTTCATATTAACTCCACATTTTATTTAGAAACGTTTGTATGGGAAATAGAAAAGTGCTGATTTCAGAGTTTTCCCGGCAATTATTCGATTTTTTCTCACCTTTTAAACCTTCCCTGGAACTCCACGAACATTTTAAGACTAAGATAAGATAAATCCGTTCAGCCGTTTTCGAGTTTTAGCGAGACTAACGCACAGCAATTCATTTTTATATATATAGATTGTTCCCAGTGTAATCAGCACAGAACAAAAATCATACATTTGAAGTTTTCTCTCGAATTCTGTATCTAAGAAGTCGAACTTTTTTCGGGAATTTTAACGCTCATCAGGACAGCGTAGTCAATTTTGAATTGTGAAAACTTTGGATGAAAAGTGTAACAAAATAAAATAACCAACAAAGAATACTTTTGAAGTTTTTTCCCGAATTCGGTATATCTAAAATATTCGATATCACTTTGTGACTGTACTACGACGACTTATTTGCTTTACGAGATCCAAAACAGAGTACATTCAAAATGTCATTACTTGTAACATGTTGGTAACACAAAAATATGAGTAACAGAAAAAAAAATTTCTGAAAAAATAGTCAAGTTGAGACTTGCCTTGAGCTTATTGGTAATCATCAGGGTGGCTTTACAATCAGGCGAGTTCAGGCGGTAGCCAAAACTCAGCGGGATTATAATTCACATTTAACATGACATTTTCATTTCTGAACAAGTTAACTAATATTAAAATCAAACACGTGGGTACCTTTATACATTTTAGAAATCCAATATACTTCTTCGGAGAAAAATAAATTGAAGGAAAAGTAGAGGGCCTAAAAGTTAAGAGCTGTTGACAGGTTGACTTTGAGTGATTTCTTTCTTAACTTCGATTAAGCAGACGCAAAAGTTTGCATCAATATAAATTATTCGTCATTTCTATCACGTAATGGGTGAAAGCATATTCATTAATGACTAAAAGCTCTTTCGGAAAATGTGAAAAGAACGATTTTCACTTCGAAACTTAACGATTTCAACTTTATTGTAAAAGTTCCACATTTTTCTTAAGAAACCAATTACGAAAGAACTTTGTCGCCGAATTTTTGTTGAAACAAATTGAACAATTGATTTTGTAATAGCATTTTCTTTGAGAAACGGGAGTTTTAAGATAATGCAACTAAACAAAACCATCAAAAACTTGTAAAAATTAATAACATGACACCTTCATCACATCGACTTCCTTAACAAAATAGATTCATGATTCGATTTAGAGTGAATTCTAGGTGAGAGGACACATTTTTTCGAATATTTTCTTCACATTATTGTCGACTAAAATGACGTTAGGTATGTATCTAATGTGATATTTCTATGTGTTTATGCTTCTCAGCTTGCAACTGTTGTCATTTCAACTTCAATGTTTTTGTTGAATAAGTTTATAGGTTTTAGTTATGTATATATCATTAGGGGGCGTCCATAAATTACATGAGGTGTTTAAGGGGGGAGGGGGTCGAGTCAAATCTCATCTAATCTTACGTTGGAGTGAGGGGGTCTTGCTAAATATCACGCAATTTTTTTTCTAATTGAAACAAAAATTTTTTTTACTATTTTTGCCATTTAATCCAGATTGTACATGCTTATGATTTAATCTTAAGCGTTATCGTAATACGATTAAGATCATTCCTTATTCGTTCGAAAGAAAATAATTTCATTCATACTTCGACGTTATACATCTATTGACTGTCAAAACACCATATTTGTTTTATACCAAATAATGGCTCAATTTGAATTTTTTTTCTTCATAAAATAACAATCCGACGTGTTTACGTAAGAAACCCACATTTTGCAAAATCTCATGTGAGATTGGGGTATGGGGAGGGGTTGAATAAAATCTCACATCTTACCAGCGGGGAGGAATGTACAGAAAATTTTAAAAAACACCTCACGTAATTTATGGACACCCCCTTACTGATATCTGAGCCTGAATAACGATATAGGTATTAATTCCGAGGGGAATGACCCAAAAACTGAAGTACAAGAAGTACGTTAAATGCGCTAAAATAATATTTCAGGATAATAATCAAACACTTCACGCTAGAATATTTCCGGGTGCTAAGTATGAAATATGAATCAGACCATCCGTCAGAAGTGCAGTTAGATGTCGAAATAAATTTCCACTTTCCAACTTGTGCAGCAGCACCATGGATTCCACTAAGATGAGACGTGTTTATTTTGTAGTCGTTTAACGTTACGGTTTTAAACTTTCGAATAAAATTGATGGGGTAACGTCGAGTTAAAACTGGCTTAAATATTCTTGGAGTAAGTCCATTACGGAAGAGGGCGGCGTGCTATTTATACATTTGGCGTGGGAAGCCGACTGGTTAATGGTTTGAGAATAATTCAGAATTTTCATCTTCGCAAGCCCTGACCAGTTTGCCCCTTTTAATTAAGATACATCTGCGGGGAATTTCGGCGAACGAAGATTACTCCGATCAAAGTTGGAATATTTGCGGTAGTTATATTTAATGGGATTGTTAGTCAAACGAACAATTTGAATTTGATCCGATTATTACTTTTGCTTTGGTCTGCTAGAGTACGTATATTTTCAAATCAGTCTTCATCAACACTGCTCGAAGAAAATGACCTGTTAGTGAAATAAGAATAAGGTTAATCACTTCAATTCAGGACCTCTTATAATAATTTTCTGAGTGTTATGCATACTATGTATACTAATTTATTATTTTTTTATTAATTCAGTTGGGAGTTATTAGATTATGGGTAAAGTAATATCTAATAGTGTTTCCCAACCTTTTTGTGCAATGCTCATCTGACCCTGTCTAAAATTCTTATGCCCCCACGAAACAGGTGAAAATGTTAAAAAAAAAGTTGAAAAATTAATTGCGAAAGAAATGTTTAGGATATTATTTGTTTTGATATTCTTTCGTTCACAAAACTGAATTAATTATTGTTGATTGTGGCCTTGGAATAATCGGAATTTGTAACCGTAAATACAGTTTTTTACTGCTTGTGTACTAAACTACTGAAATATACTGCGGTGACTAGTCACATCCTGCCACTGGATGCACCAACCGATAGACTAAGTCACAGCAAGGAAGAAGAAGAAAAGACGGCTGCGCATGCTCGGGACGTAACCTCAGGAGAAGTCAACAAGATCTCGTCGACTTCGGCGCTAGACGCCAAGCAGTCAACATGACTGCCTCTACAAACATCATTAGTGCATTTAAATGTATTCAGTTGTAAATAGTCATATTAAATAAGGTTGTTCATACTGAACAGAGTTTGGGAATACATTCCTAAGAAACCCCAACAGTACTTACATTATTGATGATTGATGAGGCCGATACTTGGAGAAAATTAATATCCATAGTGAAACACTATTTAGAATTTTCTCATATTTGATAAAAATACGCATGACGACGACGTTTCGAAGTACTACTTCTTTATCAAATGCTGAATTAATACTAGGTGTAATTTTACAAACTCAATACTTACAGCTATTCCCACAGAACACACCAGGTATGTTTAATGACTAACTTGGAATGAAGAACCTGGAAATGAAAACACAAAAAATCAAATTCCTTTGTCAGCTATACCAACTAAATGTAGGAAAAGGACTTTCCTACCAAGACCTATGAAAAGATCTTTTCCTACATTTAGTTGGTATACCTGACTCAAGAAATTGATTTGCTGTGTTCACTTCCAAATACACGATTCTTTATTCTTTGTTAAACATCAGTTGTATTCTATGATCCTCATTCCAAGTTAGTCATAGAACATATGTTCTGTGAGAATAGCTATAAGTACTAAGTTTGTAATTACACCTAGTATTAATTCAGCATTTGATAAAGAAGTAGTACTTCGAAACGTCGTCATGCGTATTTGTACATATTAAATATGAGAAAATTCTAAATATTGTTTCATTACCTACATTATTCATCAACAGATGGATTATTATTCAATATAATAAATTGATGTATGGAGGGAGTCTACCCTCTAATCAGAAACAGTTTCAAAATAACCGAATCGCCATCTATTGACGCTAATCAAAAACGTACCCTTAAAAAAGATTCTCAAATTTTTAAAATAAGAAGGGATATATGGAAGGAATATTCTGTGAATACAATTAGTAAACACAATTTTTAGTGGCTATAACTATAAATAAATCAACTCACCTTTGAAATTTGCATGTATCCATCAAATTATTACAACGTACATAGATACTATGACCTTCAATCCCGTTAATATCGCAACTCGAAAATCAGTATGCCTGAAGGACTCTTTCACAATAGATCGTTGTGCAAAATGTACATTCTGCATTTAGATAGTTAGAGATAATATAAAGCAATCTTAATATGAAGTGCTCATTTTTATTCGTATTCAGCCATTAATTCCAACCATGCAAACTCCTTTCATAATTTTCAAATAGACAATCCATTTAGTTTAATAATTCCAACAATCCATCTAGTGCAACAAAAGTGCAAACTGACTGCAGTATATGGAAAGAACGTTTCGAGTAAGCATTACCAACATTGAAAACTCTATATTTGTCATTCAAGGCGAACTTGAAGAGTTACCAACTTGGAAAATAAATACTCCTTAACCAATCCGGTTAAAATAATTGTAAAATCTTCTGATCCTCAATTATAAGAAACGAAAAGTAGCCCCGTAAAACTCCTAAGTGCGAAAAATATGTGAAGCACTTTAAAATTATGAAAAATTTCGTTCATCCCTCGAAAATTGTACTGGAATTAGGAACATTTGTTGTGAACACAGCAAGCATTAATTCCGGCTTACACAAAGTAATGAATTTTAATGAAACACTTTCGGATTACGAGTATTACAGAAATAATGATCCGAAAAGATTTGCAAAATTGAACTTTACGCTTGGAGAGAATACATATTTATGATTTTTTTTCAGTTCTATTACGAGAATGACAAAAAATATTGTTTTGATGTACAACTGCCCGGACGTCAGGTCAAGGATATTGTATCAGTAAACAGTTGTTTGAGTTGATGATGTGAATTAAAACAATCTGGATCAAGTTAACCCAAAAGAAGGTATACATATTTTTTTAGCCAGCCATATTCCTCTTATTATCGCATAGATCGTAGGCCTAGATCATATAAATGGATACATCGATGGCATAAGAATTGTTAAATGAACTATGAAGCCAACATGAAGACGTATCTTTTTCTATCTATTCACCTTATTTACATGTAGAACCTATAAGCGCTATATTTCTCCAAGGACCGGTATCTGGGCAAGCGCATTTAAAAAAAAAGGATGTGTGTTCGAGAACAATCGGACGCCAAGCAACATTGCCAGATATAGGAAGATTTATTTCATTTTGATATATTGGTTTGATTCATGTAGAAACTCTTTCAACGCCTTAATTCATTTTCTAGTATAGAACAATGTAGTTTTAATTCCTAACTGTAAATTAAGTTCAGATGTGTATGTTGAAGTATTATTTTATATAATACTTTTGAAATGAAAGGTAACTTAAGGGTTGCAGGAAAAATCAAGACCTAAAAGTGGCAACCTTGTATCCCTTGCTGCCTTAATATTGGAAAATCCTGACATTATTGTGACAATTAACATGACACATCACATAACCTAAAACATCAGAAGTGACACTAGTATTAACTGGTTTAAATTAAGAGGTCCTTAGAGTGAGATATCGTGCTGCGTCATTACGTATTCAAAACAAAGAAGGGATATTTAAATGAGTCGTAGATATATCGGCTTTAGAGATTAGATCTTATCTTAATTTTATTTCTTTTAATATTCAGGCAGATTTGACTTGAACAATGGACAACCGACCTATGATAGTGAAGTTTAATGAAACATTTTACGATCAGAATAAAAGAAATTGAAATATAATGCATTTTTCAACAAATATCTTTAACAACTTTCATTTCTCAAAGTTCGTCCTTTCTTTTCTTAATGTAAATAAAACGAAGTAGTTTTCGGATTTTCACTATAATTTATTCAAAACATGACAATATTGTTTCAAAACAATTACATGACAATTATGTATTTATATTTTTATGAAGTATCGGCACAATCGATTAATGATTCTTTTCTTTTTTATTATGTTCAATTTCAATAGGTTCAACACCAGAAACGATTTATTCTATGAAAAATATTATTTGGAATAGAACGAAAAAAAATAGAATAATATTCCATGTAAAAGTAAGATAGGTTTAAAGAGTTCTCAATGGTAGGTTATTCAGTGTTCAAGATAAATCTGCCTGGCGATCACAGAACTTGACCTTAGTAAATTCTATGATGACGACGGTTACACAACCTAACTTTACTTACGTACTAAAGATAGACTGTGTCGGTAAATGGCAGACATTGAACCAGCTTTAAAATATTTACCTAGTTTTGTTGCAATGATAATTAATTATGTTGGCAACACCAAGTGTTGCCAAAAATAATTAGGCAGATACCTACGATTTCGAGAATGAGTTGTCCCACTGGATTTTTAAAGTGAAAACTGAACGCTAATTGTGGAACTTCTATTGCGATAATGCAAATTTTTTGCGATAATGCAGAATTATAATTTATTGCACCATTTTTTCGAAGCATATTCTGAACCATTTATGCAAAAATATGAATTAGGGATGTTTTCAGTAAATTATGACGGTATTCATGATTTAATGCAGTTGAATTTTGGCGTGGTTTCAGGTCACGAAACTATACCGTTACTCTGTAAAGAATACTTTTAACATTTATATCGATAATATAAGAATAATATGATACAAGATGACATTTTTGTAGTTAATTATATTCCAAAGTGTACCTCATAAACCGAATAGTTTTTTAGGGTAGCTAAAATAAATAGAATTTGATTCAAACTATTCACACTGAACGCAATAAATTCTAGATTTTAAAATGTTCAATAGTAACTGAAAAATATGGTTAAATTGTACTAAAATTACTTTATATTACCGATAATTGTTACAATTATAGGTAATTATTGGTGAATATCTCTTATTATTTTTTTTCTCAACTTTCTTTATTATTGAAACAGTTTTTAATTAAAAAAAAAAATAACGAAATATATTACGTGCTTGTAGCTTTTCTAATTTGAATAAGTCAAATTCCATTTTTTGGTTTAGTTGTTTCTTAAATAAAAATATGTGAGAATATATTTTTTTCAAGTAAAAGGGGGGTACTTACGAAACTGTTATTTATTATCATTAATTATTTATTCTGAATAATATATACTGCATTTTTTAGAAATTCATCACTGGTTAAGATAAACTCATAACGTGCCTTTTTGACATAAAATATTCGATTAAACTTTATCAGCCTTTCCTGCTACAAATCTATGTTAAAATGAATAGAGCTCTGAGGCTTAGAAATATCGTAGAAGCCAACACAGCTTATATCGAAATGCAATGTTTCCATGAAATCGGTGTGTGTTTTATTAGATTTTCGTGGAACGAACCATATTTCCCAAAGCCATTCATTAAATTGTTATGTGCATATTAAAGCCTAAGTTACGCCTTCATGCATTGACAAAGAACTCGAAACTAACTGGGTCAAATTGTATAATTTCGCCATGTAAAATCAGTTCGATGGCTTATCAGAGCAAGGTGATAACGTACCTTATATTTGATATTAAAGGCACCGAAAGAAAAAATCGAAGAAATGAATCTTATAACAGAAAATTGAAAATATGAAAATTTTCAAAAAAATTAATAAGCTGATGCAATATTATTGAATATATCACATAATTCGAATCACTTGGCCTAGTTCCTCAAAAATTGTTCGATACATTGTACAAATGTTTCGGATTACAAAGACATCATCAAGGGTTCAACACAACTAATTAGATTTAATGAACTTTTTCCGTTTTTTTTTTCGTGAAAGTGGAAATGTGGAATATCATCAAATACTTCTATTTAAAAGATTTTACACCAAAACAAATAAAAGAACAGATGGATTCAACATTAGGTGACCCCGTCATATTCAACGGGACGGTCCGTTGTATATGACGGGGTCGTCATATACAACGTTGTTGTTGACCCATCAATTTTCTTGGTCAGGCCGGAAACTTTTCACCCCACCCTCGTAT
The DNA here is from genome assembly GCA_030704895.1 of Henosepilachna vigintioctopunctata. NCBI lineage: Eukaryota > Metazoa > Arthropoda > Insecta > Coleoptera > Coccinellidae > Henosepilachna > Henosepilachna vigintioctopunctata. The sequence goes on from JARQZJ010000125.1 coordinate 5,878,353, forward strand.
AGAAAATCTCAATGAAATTATATTGATTTTGTATACAAAATTGGGCATTGTAAATATGATTGTCGATAATTATTGATTTGGTGAACATAAATAATAACATCTAACAAATTTCTAAATATTATGTTATAAATGTTATACGAAATATATTTCAGAATACGCTTTTTTAGAACATATCTCACATATTTGTAAATAAATGTTTGTTGGGTTGAGTTGAGTCTGTAATATGTATATCTGGGTTCAAATCCCAGCAAGTGGCTATAATATTGATCAATATTTCAAGTAACATAGGTTTTTGAAGTTGAATACTTGAATGAACTAACTGATGAAAATTAAAAGGTGGACTAATAAATCTATACTTTATGAGTGTTAACAAAATGAGAAAAACCAAATGCGATATTTTCTCAGAACAAAAAGACCATATCGGGTCATAAAAAATTGATTGGAATAGAACTGAATGCCACAAAAGACATAAAAGAACGCCTGAGACTATCGATAAGAAAACCACATAAGTAAAACGCGCAACTGAACATGTTTAATACAACATGGAGAAACTCTTGAGGGCGTAAAGATAAATCCATAATCTCGTGGGATTCAGATGACGGCCTTAAATATTTATGTACTGCAGGCTATGAAATCCGTTTACAAGTTAGAAGTACAACATACTTGAATGTTACTCTACTTAGAGCTGCAAAAGTTGTTGATATATTTGATAACAATTTCTCTTATTTTCAAGCCGCGATATTCACAAATATTGAGTGAAAGAATTAATAGTTCTTTCATAAGGGGGCGTAAGGGGGTATTTATATCTTCATTACTTTATATTTTTCAAATGCTGTGAACATTTGAAATTATTACGTTTTGGTTGCTTTATTTTCACTTACTATAACTTTTCTGCTATTCAGTAACTTTTGAAGCTTCATATTATATATTTTATGCAGTAAAACGACAAAATCCATGCTAAAAACTTTCCTTCCCCTGTATAGAGCTCTGTTGGGCCACCCCATACCCTCATTCTGTTAGGAACCCTTATAGAAGTCCCCAGCCATCCCTGAATAATTATTATTTTACTGCCATTTCCGTTCATACTCAAGAGTATCATAAATAATGTCCGTATCAGACAATGGATGGATAAGTTATGCGATCCTCTAATGAAGGTTTGGTTATCATCACAATTGTTACACTGCCAAGTTTTCATAAGGGGGTTCTTTAATCTTCTCGTTCTTTCATTCAAAGCTAAAAAATGTCGTAGTTGAAGTTTGATTTGAATGACACGTTGAAAAGATTTTACGTTCACAATAGTGGCAAAACTGAATAAGTGAACTTGTAACTAGAGGCACCATATTTGATGATTGCTGTTTCAGCAATGATAATTCAAGATATACTCAGTAAATTGGAGAAGCCAAACTTTCAACTTAAATTTTGTCTATAGAATTCTCGTGAAACACTAGGTAAAAAAATTATGATTCCGATATGTTGGCAACACTAACTTAACGTCTAATAATACGACGTTCAATCGTTATCGTCAAATATTAAATAGATTTATAGTATTAAAAAACATATAACTTAAATTGGACTATTGTTTCTTACTAGTAAAATTGTGACCATAAATTTCCATCAAGCATTCATAGAAAAAATCATTAATATTCACGGTATAAAAAAATTGATACTGGGGCTGATAATTACAAATAATTTTTGTGGTATAATCTTGAACAATATGTGACAATAAAAATCTAACAAACGTCAATATACTTTGAAATTGACAGGATTATCTCGCCCATAATATCTGAAAGACTGATTTGAAAGCTTTTCCTAGCTCATTTTTAACGTAAACTAAGGAAAATTTGCAGAAAGTAATTGGAAACATGAACTACAAATAAAGAGGTGAATTGATTGAGAAACCTACAGAAATAATTTGCTGAAAGTAATTAAAGACGTTGACTCATAAGTACCTAATTACGAAATATATTTCACTTATAAACCCCTAAATAAATTTCTGGTTGTTTTACGAAGTCAAAAGAGTTTGTTGGAAACAATCAAGCCAAATACACATAAAATAAAAAAATATATGGAATATTCCTTTAAACCAATGAGAGAAATATGATTTTTTTGAGATTATATTCTTAAAATTCCATTTTGAACTAGGCCTTTAACCATTACCACCTACAGTACGAGGGTGGGGTGAAAAGTTTCCGGCCTAACCAAGAGATGGCGCCAATAGGTCTACTTTTGGAGTGGAATCCTACAGTACCATGAAAAACTGGATAAACGTGCTGTCATCAAATACTTCTGTTTAAAAGGTTTTACACCAAAACGAGTAAAAGAAGAGATGGATTCAACACTAAGAGACCCCTTCCCATAATATTCAACTATTGAGCAGTAGTTTTCTGAATTCAAAATGGGTCGTGTGAGCACATCTGACGAGCCTCGCTCAGGACGGTCCGTTGAGGTCACAACTTCAGAAATGATTGAGAAAATCCATCAAATATTATTGGAAGAACTTAGATTGAAAGTGCATGACATAGCTGAGACCTTTAGGATGTCAGCTGAACGTGTGCGAAATGTTTTGCACAAACATTTGAGCATGGAAAAGCTGTGTGCAAGATGGATGCCACGTTTGCTAACGCTCGACCAAAAACTGATTCGAAAAAACATTTTTACCGAAAATTTGGCGATGTATAGACATAAACCAAACGAATTTTTGCGACGATTTATAACTGTTGCTGAGACTTGGGTTCACCACTACACTCCTGAAATAAAGAACTGTCAAAACACTGGGTTGGAGAGGGGGAACCAACTCCAAAGAGGGCAAAAACAATTTTATCGGCAAACTAGGTTATAGCTACTGTTTTTTGGGATGCGAGACGAATTATATACTTTTATTATCTAGATAAGTTTAAGACTCTCACTCATCAATACTACGCAGACTTATTGCACCTTTTGAAGGAAAAGGTGCACATTAAACGACCTCATTTGGCGGGGAAAAAATTTTGTTTCATCATGATAACGCACTAGCGCATTCGTCGATTATAGCCATGTCCGAAATCCACGAATTGAAGTCTGAATTGAAGCCGAATCCTCCGTACTCTCCAGACTTATCCTCCAGCGACTATTACCTGTTTCCTAACCTCAAAAAATCGCTTAGCGGTAAAAGATTTGAGAGCAACAAAGAAGTTATCGAATTTATAAATCAGTATTTTGAGGAGGTTGCCAAATCTACGTTTAAAACTGGTATAACTAAATTAGAACACCATTAAGAGAAATGTATCAGTGTTAATGGAGATTACGTTGAAAAATAAAGCAAAAAAAAATTTAAAACGTACTTTTTCTTGGTCAGGCCGGAAACTTTTCACCACACCCACGTATGTTCCTACACGTATTGTAAATGATTTTTAAACTCACCCTATATACATTATTACAAAATTAGAAGACTTAAACCAGTTGGGGTTTTATTTTTTACATTTATTTCTGCGATTTGAGTCAGGCAGTGATTCAACAAACATATAGTGATGATTCAACTTCCGTCTGGAGATGTAAAAACAGTTTTAAAACGATTTTTTGCACTAGACAATCACGTGCAAATTAATGTGGAAAGAATTTATATATTTCCAACATTCCACCTTGAAAATCTGTAATTTACTATACAATGTGACGATTTAAAAAACTGTAATGTGACGTGATAAACATGTTTCAAACATTCATGCATGTTTTTCTAGAAGATTAAATATACATCGACATAAAATAACACCGTGAATGCATTAACTTATAACTGGTACATCATTAATATAACTATTTATCAGCATAATTTCATAATTTTCAAAAAGCTTTCGACACAAAGATTAAATCAAAAAAAAATATGAGGCATGTCTTCACCTGTTGTACTGTAAAAATAAACATCGAATCTTCGATTTATTTATATGTAATTTCACCTTCAGAAAACAGGCGACTTTTGAATTGTGTCATCTTGAATGTGTTATAAATATAAGAACAAAAATTTATTATGGAAAAACCAGAGTGGAATTTGCAAAAATTGATAGATTTTAAATATAGCGAGATCATCGCCTTCCAACTATTCTAGAACTTTCAGTTGAAAATGTATGCACTATCTCTGAAATTATTTGCCAGTGTTTATATGTTCTGAATAAAAACTCGTGTTTATAAATTGAACACAAAACCAAAGTACTTAATTATTTTCCATTAACGTACCTTCAAATCTAAATATCTGCTGATTAGAATCGACAGTACCATCGAATCTTTTCGCCATTTCATTAAAAGAAACTCACTTTCAATAAAGTATTTTCATTTCACTTTTCATTTATCGAAATTTTCACTTATCGACATTCCACTGCGAAAGAGTTCGAAATTTTCACGAAACATGTTCAGGACAGCGGAATCTAACTTTGAGATATCAGCAAACGTTTCTCCGTTCTATTTTTACGAGTTATTAAAATTCAAGTCGCGATAAAAACATAGAAGGTCGCAAATTTAACGAAATAGCCTGGCGCGCTTTCCACGGAATGTTCGTGTCTCAAAATCGTGGCCTTTGAAACGTGTTTGTAGAATGCACAGTCGCGCTAGAGCGTCCCGACGCCAACGTCAATGCAAACGTAGATGGCGTAGTAGGACAAAGCAGAGATACATGCGAAGCAGTTCGCAAGAGTTTGAAAAATGATGTATATTTTAAACAAATAAGTTCAGCATCGGCCAATTCAGTTCACAAATACAAATTAAAAAATGTTTTTGTAAAAAAGAAATGTATACAAATTTGTTACATTGTTTCGTTTCTGACTATAACAAAAATAGAATAATTACCTACATCGAATTAATACCAATATATATTTCAGTGTACCTACTTCTATCCAGTGCATAGACTGAACGTTTCAAATGAATATGTTTTTTAATTGTGTTTTAATAGAATTCTACTCTAACGGTGATTATGTAAATATGAGGAAATTCAAAATTCAATTTCATAAAATTATATCAAAGATAAATCCATAGAACCAAATGTACTTCTGCTAACAAAATGTATGTTCTACTTTCAAAATGAAACTACAGGACATAACAAAGCAGGTAGATTATTGGTATTTTTCTCAAAATTTAACTATAACTTAGTTGAATCAAACTTACTCAGATAATGATTCCAAATTCATCCTTTGATCGATAGAACAACCAAACTACTTCTTCTTAAGCCTAAACATACCTATTTTTTCGTATAATTCGAAAGCAGCATTCTAGTTTTGAGGATTTCTACTATTTATTTCTCACATAGATTTTGATATACCTTACAGCTTCAGAAGAAATATGAACTTCACATTTTTATACATTGTATTTGTAATCAATTGAAAAGGGATACCAATCTGCATTCCTCATTTCATTAGAGATAGGTGATATTATTAATACAACACTAGATATGCTTCGTAATCATTTTGGTAATAATAACTCTTTATAGGATTATTTTCAAAGCAGATTTCAATAAACAAGTAAATTCACAGGACATAATGATATGTTCTGTGAGTACAGAACATATTGATATGTTCTGTGAGAAAATTGATAGATGTTCAGTAATGCCAACTGCTTAAAACTGGACCACTACTGTCATCATTGATCTATCCCGGTTCGATACTAATATTAAACTTTCATTAGAGTAATTTTTAACGGGTGTAATTTTGAAATCATTATATTTCGCAATTTGAGTTTGTTAATTGTTGTGATTATGAGATTTTTTTGTTGACACTGGAAAAAAACGGTAAAGTAACAGAATATTTCTTACATGAATTTCAAATAAAGAGCGCAAATCTAGGAAATCTTGATTCTTTGACATTTTATTTTAAACAATACAAATGCCTATAAATGACAATATTGTCAAATTCTACGACGCTACTGCAATTCAACAGCCCCTAACTCCCACGCAAAGTAAGTTGGATGTGGACGTGGGTAGAGATAATATCACTTTCCTTGTCGCCACGCTCCTTCTATAGAATTCCAACTCGATGAATGCTCAGATCTAATCCGTCTCTTACAACTACTGTAATAATGGAAAGAAAAAACGTATTGTTTACTACCACCATATCATGCTGCTTCTATTCTAATTATACCTATTTATGTAACATAGGTGTTATACGATTTATAGTAATTGAAAACGTTGGCAGGAGACGAAGAAACGACAGCAGAATCACCACAATGTCAGGGGTGCTTTCAATCCCTAATAATCAAGTTACATCCACAGCTTTATTAAATGATTGGCAACAGTGTAGGGAAACAAATATGAACCAAATTCGTACGCAATTTAGCTAATATATGTTAGAAATGAAAATATAGTGACATTAATAATTAATCTCAATAAACATTCTCTATGCCCAACTAACATTTCTGAATTTAAAATAAAATAAAAATGAGACCGTGTCGCGGGACACGAAGTAGGACTGTTAGTTCCTTCAAGAATTCTTATTCAGTTAACTATAAAAGGAGTAAATATTATCTAAATGAGAGGTAATAATAAAAACTTGTCTAAAAATCACTGACTGAACAATTCTTTATTCGACTAGTTTCGCCTTTTACAGCATTATCATTCTTAATAATGCTGTAAAAGGCGAAACTAGTCGGTTAAAGAATTATTCAGTCAGTGATTTTCAGACAAGTTTTTATTATTACCTCTGATTTAAATATGAACTATCACAAAGTAGATTCATCGTCCATTGAATTTATAAATACTATCTATTCAATAAATAATAAATAAGTCGTCAGAGTCATTTATAATATTTTTATTATTTATTTCAAATTGAAATCAATGTATCTAATGTATAAACAATTTTTTATTAAACACTTCATGATTTTCATAATAAAATTTGACTAATGTATATTTATTTCACTTTTGAGTTATTTAAATTTGAATTATTAAAATTGTGTTCATATAACAGTGCTGTATATTCGATGTGCGTTTGCTCTAGGCTCATGCGACACTGCTATGTTCAAAAAAAGAAATATCTGTGAAAGAGACACAGCTTGCACGCGGAAGATGCTAGCCACTCGGCGAGAACACATTCCGATGACATGACCTGACCACATTCCAATCACTCATTTCTCGTCGCGAACCCCCCACCCCTCGCTCTGACCTAAAGTAAGGAACTAACGTTCCAAAAATAATAGTCATTTTAATTTTGTACTCTGTGGTTCCGCATTAGTTAACTTCTAAAGTATGTGTTTAAACCACAAAATCTGACTTAAATACCCCAAGTAAACTTGTATTAAGGGTTGAAACAAGCAGCTAATTTTCAACATGGATGCATTTTTCAACATGCTGTAATTTTTCCCTTCAAAAAGCAATATTTTATCAACACGCGAAATACATATTATACATTTTTTCACAATAACAAAGGTTGCTTTACTCAAAATGCTGTAATTCACAAACTAATGATCCGACAACTGTCAAATTTATCCACGCATCTTTTGAGGGTTAGGGCTAACTAAAAAACATATGTATTTGTAGGGACACAGCCTAACTCTACTTACAAGCCATGAACATAGACTTGGCAACTCCGCATCTGCTCAATCCGGTAGACCGATCGATCTTCGAACATCGGTCTACTACATGTTAATAATTGCCTTTTCAGAGAAATTTTCAGCGAAACGGTACTTTGTATAAAAAAATAGTTTTAACAAAAATTGTAGATCATACAATTATCTATAGAAATCAATAATACACTTTTTTTCTAAGAAGAACTATGTCTAAGTTATAGCGATTCAAATGTTGTTCTTTTAGTATGTACACTAACAAGTTCACTTTATCAATTAGAATTGACAATATGCTATAAATTTCATTATTTTTCATTCTCAGGTGAGAGTAAGTTTAATGCGTCAATTCCTTTAAACCTTTATTGAGATGTGTACAATAATTTGGACAATAGAATGATTCTGATATCATATTTGTAACGAGCAAGCAAATTTTCCAGTTGAGACTATCTAGTTAATTTCAGTTGTAAAATCCATTTTAAATCATTAGGAGACAGTTTATTTTCATTGATAAAAACATTTACATGCATATATGAATATACTAAAATCTGATTAATAATTTGTATACTGTTTATTTGTGAACATTCAGTTACGTTGGATGGAAAAACTAGAGTGTAAAAAAATGCTGTTAGTTGCAAAAGTTTTTATATTCCACGATTTACATATTAAAATCTTTATTTATAATTGGATGTTAAATCAACAAAATTACAAATTGAATCTGAGTTTTCAAAGGCTTCATTCAATTTCTCACAACGTTCCTTCAATGCTGGTTCTTTCAGCTGGATATTCTCTTTGAGAGTGTACTGTTTTTGATAAGTAGGGGTAAATAGAGAAAAATACTTGGCACTGCATTTAAATTGAGTTTAACTTTATCCATCTAGTCTTCTTGCCTTCTGTTGATCAATCTAGCAAACGATGAATACCTTCTCTAGTAAGTGCTCCCTCTGGAAAATGTTTGGCACAAACTACAGAATATTTTGTGGGGGTCCATAATGCCCTAGAAATATTTTTTAGCCATTGATTCATTAGATTTCCATCATATGGAAAACGAAATACAGAAACTGGTGGTTCGCCGGCCTCGAGGTAACTTTTGTGTTCGACTTGCATCCAAGCACACAGCAATGACTTGGCATGTTAATTTTTGTGCTAATATCAAGAACAAGACCTATAAGAGATTAGTTCTAAATAACTACTAAATCTAACAAAGGGTAAGTAACTCTACTAATCACAAAAAGGAACAATTCTAGCAAATAACGCTTTTGTTAATGTCTGAACTACTCAGTTAAAACATCAGTAATCGGTAGCTATTTACATACAAATTTCAAAGGTATTCCTTAGTCTGTAGCTGAAAAAAACACAGTAGCACTTTCTACACGCTATACATCACATAACAGCACAACAACTAAAACGCAGATTTTTGTTTTTACACAATTATGAGATGATAAAAGTTAGGTATTATTTCTACCTCTCCAGGTATAACCAAAAAAAGCACAACTTAAAACACAACAGATATTCCTGTTTATATAAGACATTTGCGGGAAATTTCTTTTGCTTGTTCTTCACAACTTCAAACAATAGCACTTTTCACAACTTATTTTTGGATTTGAATGTTATTTCTCTCGTTAAATAGCGATTTATTCAGCAGCAATGACCAGAAACCATTACAACGCCATTACAGCATCTCTTTCTGTGGGTCTAGCTTGGATGTTGCCAGATTTCCTAGTTCATGGCTTGTAAGTAGAGTTAGGCTGTGGTAGGGAATTGTCATTGTCATTCGATGGAAGAAAACATATCACAGAATAGTATCACTATTCTGTGATCACATTGAGACACCCCACCTTCAACTGTCAACATATAAAAAGGGCTACCAACAACAATCTCTTCTTTCTGAGTCAGAGCTCTTCTCTGACAGTTACTTCTGTGTTCAACAATCTGTCATTCTAAGTTCCATCGAGTAACACAACAACAACCACGTGTTCGTTCCTTGTAAATAATCACAAATAAATATTTTCAATACAAGTGTAGTTTAATATTTCCACGCATAGAATAATATAACAACCCAACGTTATAGATATAATTCTAGTAGCGTCATCTATGTGTCAGGCCGGGTACTTTTCAATTGACCCAATATACATCTATTATAACCACCAGGCACCACGGTATAATCAGAGCACACCAAGGTATATTCTATTATTCCAACTATCTATACATCACAGAACATACCCCAACTTAAGTAACCTTAGGGTATATTCCTTATAGACCAATAGGTAGTGACAAACTTTGAGGTATCATTCCACAAGTCAAAAAACTTACACACTCAATATTCAATACTTTTGTGATGATAGTAGACATTTCTGTCAATCACTAATGGCCGGAATAGACTACAATGACATTTCAAACAGGGTAGAAAAAAGATTTGATTTTGTTATATCATTAGTTGAAAACCTCTTAATTGTTGTCAGAAGTATTCATTGTTCAAAAATTGTTGTCAAAAATTTCATTGTTCACATATGTATAAATGATTTTCTCCGTGAAAATTCTGTAGAGAAATATGACAACTATTCAACTGTCAAGAACACAAAGCGATATCCGATTTAGAATTCCCAAGCTGAGAATGAGGTCCGTAGAACAGTTCAGAAACCGAATCACTATCAAACTTCAAACGGAATTCGGGAGTTTGTTTAGGGATTTAGACGGTTCAACGTCGAAAAGTTTGAACGGAAAGGTTAAAAGGGCGTGAACACATGGCTGGGTGAACATCTGGACCCTGAATCAATTAATGATGAAACATTAATAGCCGAGGATACGATATTGAAAGCCCCAGTTGAATTGAGTTCATTTCTTGGCATTAAAGTGTTTTTCGTGAAAAAAAAAATAAAAAGTAGACAATGATATCAAAGGAAACTTTGTTTCAAGCACTCATATTCTGTATTTAAAATACGATTCCCCATAAATTCGAATTATCACAAACTGAAATAATTCAATTAAACTATATTACGCAACAATTTGAGTCTTACGTCTACTTTCAGCAACTGCGAAAAAGTAATGTTTGTAATGGAACATCCATCGAACATAATGTTCATTTTATGTACAACTCCTACACTCCTGTTTGACACAACAAAAATCCAAATTAAGGACGAAATTATCCCTTAATTGACGTTCCAGGAAATTATATAATCGCCAAACGAGTAATTCCAATTCGGTTACTTTAATTTAACACATTATTACATAGCGAAAGTACCGTAAATTGCCTGGAAATAACTTCCTTATTATTTCCTGTTCTAGCGTATCCCAAAATTACTTATTTTGGCGCTCTTATAGCCTTAGCAAATTTACAGGTGGACTGATAATCTCGAATGCCAATTAAGAAAGGAAACCTAATTTTGTTCATCGAATTCGATAGCAGAATGTCCACAGCTTCGAATGGTTACAGAAAATATTAATAACTAGCCGTTAGCTGACCCAACGAACTTAGTTCCCAAAATTTTTTTCGTAAATATTTTCAAAAATTTTGAAATACGAGTTTTTTTAACGTACCAACTATATAATTAAACCTGGGGCCCTTCTTCTATATATATTCCATCAAATGAAGAATTCATAAGTCCGTAGTTTCATTGAAAGTATAAATGTCTTCCTCCATCGAAAACTTAACCTCAATTTCATCATTATAATACAATAACTTGAGGCTAAAAATATTTCATGCGAGGGATTTTCGTATCTATAACAATAAATTACACTACGAAACCCTTGAAAACACATCAAAACACAGGAAATGGCTACAAATAAACTCCCTGATAGGGAATCAAATATGAAATTATGTCAAACAATCCCTACTGTCAATATTTGCAAAGTTGTCAAGTGCTGTCCGAATAACCAACCTTATTCGCTCAATGTTTTGTCATTAATTTGAATGTTTCTCAGTTTTCGTAGATACTGTGAATTTTCACAGTATCTACGGATATTTGCGTGTATTTTCACAAAATTTTTTTGTGTTTCATTCATAGATACTGCGAATTTTGAAATACATATTGTTACAGATTTGCCCTGAAGCCACCTCTATGGTTTATGGACGTTCGAGAAATAATGAGACTGTTGAGAACAGTCGTAAGCACGACCAGAGAGCTATTCTCGTATTTTCAATTTTGATTTTCAGGGGATCTGTGACTGACTCTGTGACTCTCGCTTCCGTCTTCTCTGGAGAACAACAACCACGTGTCGAATAGTTGGTTCTTTGCAAATAAGGATAAATATAAGTCAATATACCAGTGTCGTTGAATATTTCCACTCCTAGAATAATATATCACAACAGTTATCTAGAGTACAGTGAAATAGACAGAAGTGTGACATAAGCGATATTGACATTTGTTGTGTATTTTCAGTTTGTAAATAAAGGATTTTTATTGATTGTTAAAAGTTAGTTATTGGAATTCATCCGTGGAAACCCATAATTCGTAACAATATTTTCTGTTCAATTTATTAAATTTTTTTCTTTTGCTAATTTATCATCTGAATTACTTACTTCCTTGCCCGGGGAATATAGAATCGAATTTTCATAGCTATTAATTTTCCGATCATTACGAATCAAAAGTTTGACTAATCTATAATTGTTTTTCAAATAAGAAATCTACAATTTCCTACCTGAATTTTTAAGAATTGTCAACTAAGTTATAAACCTTTCTAAAAATTAATCAGAATAAGACATATAAAACAATTGTAACTCATCGCTATTGATTTGCCCTAAAACTATAATTTTTCTAACCAAAAAAAATGTTAATTTTCATTTAAGGAGGGCCTAAGTCTCCCAAAAGCCCCCTCATTTAGCCACCCCCGTTCGTTTCACAGAACTTTTGGATAAAAAATTGTTATGAATGTAGATTAATAAAGGTAAAATAGGCATTAGTTGTACTTTATATATTGTGTTTTTCGTAGTACTGTAAGAACTGAGATGTTACGAATTTTCTTTTTCAAATATTCACCTACTAAATTTTCGCGCACGTGCAAAATGTACCTGTGCTAAATATAAAAACATAAATCGATTCTGAAACAACTGGAGAATCTCAGATGGTTTATACTACCTCAATCAACAAAGAAAGGAAATCAATACTGTTGGAAAGGTTATGGTTTGTAACAAATTCCCCTCTATAATATTATATGAATAATTGATATTAAATATAAAGAAAATGAACGAATATTGAAAATACACACGATAATACTCAACATTCTCAATATAAAAATGTCATATACCAATTTTCCGACAGTATTATGCAATATTGATATAAATTAAAACATATTAGGAGACAAATCAATCGTCACCAAGTAAAGCAGATATTTAGTAATAAATACAATCACTTAGAATTTATAAATGTTTGCTGATTCGTTTGAAATGGCCACAAGAAATAATCCAATCGAACATAACCTCTAAGCGTCTACTACTTACCCCGCAAATATCATTTTCACTCAATGGGATAAGATTGCACTCGAATTACGAAAGAACTAAAGAATTCATGATTATTATTTCACGATAAAAACCGGAGAAAAAAGTTGAAGTTTAATATATAACATAGAAGTGAGGGGGTTAGAGAAAAGAAAAGGACGGAAGTTAGCAACAGGGCATGTGTGAAAAGCTAGGACAGTAATGGGGTTACATTTTCGGTTGCTATATGCCAGACATTTGAATTATTTTCTTAGTTAATAAAAACATGGTCATTTGTTTTAGAGCGTGTGTAATCTTTCTCTTAGTTTTTCTCAAAGGTAATAATTCAAATTTTATATTATCATGTTTTTTGTCTCATTTCTTAAGAGTTATATGAATCAACTACCAATAAGCTTGTAAGTGTGAAAATATGCACATTAAACAATGGTAATTTTTAAAAATTGTTCGAAAAATTCGAATAATTTCTAATTTTAAGTTTAAATCATCCATAATATACCTAAACTCTATTTGCAGTAACATTTTAATCAACGTATTTAGTCTAGTCGAACAATGTTGCCGGCAATAAAAATATTCTACTGCAGTCATTAAAAATCAAAAGTTTAACCTTCAAATTTACGCATTTAAAGTGAAAATCTGTCAACGTCACAAAAGAACAAATCATTACATTTTTGTGGCAAACAACGAGATGTTCCAAATAAACCAGAGCTCTTCTGACGGAAATAGAAATTCAAATTCATTTTTGAAGATCGCCATAAAGTGCTCGGTCATCATCGGAAACATTCGTGTTCAATTTGAACAAATGGTGGCATCAACAATTCGAAAACAGCAGTTACCATTAGAGATTATCATTTATTTATAATGTTCACATCAAAACAATGTATCTCCATCAGCTTAATCGAAATAATAACCCCCTATAATAAGAGATTCGAAGTTTATGCAGCGAATAGAATCATTACTTCCAAGGAAACATTTTGAAAATACACTTTTGATCTGATTACTTCACTTTGTTAAGACAAATAAGGTTTGAAAGTTTACTGTTCGACAAAATTTCATTATTTAAACACAATAAGATACATTGACAGTTGTGTTTTTGATGAAAGTTGAAGAATACGAAATATAATTTAATCTTTTACGATAAAATAACCATAATCAAGCTGTAAGTATATGAGAAAGAATCGAACATCATTTCGTGGAATATCAAGAACAAAAATATTTGAAATTGAAACAGAATTGCATTTGGTCTATAGTTTACTATTTTGAAACATAACACAATATCAACTACGTTAATTACTCCAATACAGTGAAACTATAAGCCTAGTAAAGAAGGTATATTCAATAATTTTTCATTTTCATTGAAAATATTGGAAAAATAACGTCATGCAGTAAAGTTTGTATTATTTCAATTTTAATATGCAGTAAATATTAGTAATAAGTGATGCGAAGAGAAATTGTTATGGTTATTTTTATTTTGACGGAAAACAGTTTCACGTAAGAAAATGCAGTACCTTTTCATTTGCAGAGTGCTGTAAAGTGCAGTTTAAAAAGTATCTTTAGCAAATATATACATTAGTATTTACCTTACACTTATATTCTTAGTTGTGTTTATAAAATTCGTGAACCAATCTCCTCTGGCAACTGCTAATCAAGATTTGTTTTTGTTGATTATTCTCTGGAAGGTTATGTAAAAATAAATTTTTTACTTGTGCTACCATATAAAATAAATATCAAGAAAAGGGTTCTCATTGAGGTTATCTTTTGTACTGTTATAAATCCATTTGAAATTTCGGAACAAGAGCAACTATAATTTTTACTTTGAATTTCTTAATTAGACAAAACAGAGGATTTTCCGTTGTCCACATTCTAGAATTAAATTACATTCAAACAAGCGAACAAATCCTTTCGTTCAATGTTGCCGGCAATGCGATGATTCTATGAGTATATATTGAAAAATCTGCTTAATAACGTCAATTTAGTATTTTTTGTTAGCTTATTAGGGAGTTCAGGTGGAAATCTGTCAACATGGCGAAAGTACGATGATGGAGTGTTTTCTACATATCAGAATTCAAATTGAAGTTTTCAAGTTTCGTTTCTGGAGATCGGTTAAAAGAGATTTGAATAACAGACATAATACTGGGATGCAGTGCTGCTGGCATTGCTCGGGTATTATCGGTTAGTACGAACGTGCTACTAAAAGATTATCAAAAACAACTGTTTGAAGCATCAGATTCGATAATTTTCATTAGATTTAAGGTTTTAAGGAGAAAATTTGTCAACGTCAAAACACAGTTGTTTTGATTATGAGTTGAAATGTTTCATTTTCCATAAGCTTATAAAATCCTGGCGAAAGACGAATAGGGAGTAGGATATGATTTTTTAAATTGAATTTTTGATTATTGGCGTAATGAGTGAATATAATTACAACATCCAAGCTCACTATATTCAATATAATTTTTTTATTTACTACTAAAATAATAAATTGTGAGTTAGAACCGAAATTATAAACGAATAAAATTCAAGCGAATTAAAAAATAAAATACGAATAATCTAGACCAGAACCATCGAACGAATATAACATATATAATGGAATGAAACCAGTGACATCATTAAAAGGTTTTCTCATTTAATCCTCAGCTAATAAAAGTGAAATTTCGAATTCAGAATTTTATACTAAAAATTAATGACAGGGTACCTATTAAAAAATTGGAAAAAAATTCATTGGACCCCTAAGTAGCCATATAAAAATTTTTTGTCTAAATAAATAAAAAACATAGTGTATTCTGCTCTAAATACATTATTGTGATATGCATTATCACAAAGTAACGGTCAAATTTTCAATAAATTCATTGTTTTTAAATTATGAATAATATTCACAATTATTTTATGTTGAGGTTATTGAGATTAAAATATTTCGGTTAAGTATATGTAGATATATTTTATATCTTCAATAACACTAAAGAACAGCAATTGGGTCTTCTTGTGACTTGTTTTTTGACTAAATTTTGGTCTCTGAATTCAAAAATGTTATCAATTTTTCCTACGGAATCAAGTTTTTAAACTACAGAAATGACTTTCTTTACCTTAGAAGTCATACAAAATGGGCATACAGAATAAAACAAAGTGGGTACTAACCAAACATATTAGAATATTATATTTATACAAAGGTTATTATAATATTAAAGGTTAAATTTTGTTTATACAAAAAATAAAAAAAGATATAATGGTAAAAATTTTCGCATATTACTTTTCCTGGAATGTTCAATCTAGAAATTTCTCGCTTGAAGCTCCAACAGGAATCAGCCATCATACTGAAGTCCCATCTACCTTGATATGGTGCATCCATGACCTTCAAATCTGGTAGAATCGCTCACCCTGTTCATCACTAACAGCGCCAAAATTTTCTGGAAAGTTAGCAAGACGACTATATGTAAGAAATGCAGTTTGATACTCATGTTACTGCCAAGGGTTTTTAAAGCTTTCTAAGAGTTGTCAAACAATTTCGACGTAATTCTGAGCTGTGTGTTTCCAAGAAAAATATTCTACTGCAGAGTGAATAGAAATCAAAAGTTATTATAATAACAACTTTAATTAGCAAAGATGCTACACAATAAAATAATTACATTTTAACAAATAAACCTATAAGAACATCTAAGAGTCTATATTGTTTTTTCACTAGTGCTGTTTTTTCAAATATAAACTCCTAACTTTCACTTTTAAAGTTTCTTAAATCAAAATTCGGTAGATATAATGACAATTTTTTATATGCAATCAAAGCCTAAAAAAACACAGAATTTTGTTATGCCTTTGTCTAAAATTCAACCTTCGAATTTACCATTCAAGGTGAAAATTTGTTAACGTCACAAAAGAACAAAACATTACATTTTTGTGGCAACCAACGAGATATTGCAAATAAACCAAAGCTCTTCTGATGGAACTATAAATTCAAATTCATTTTTGACGAGCGCCAGAAAGTGGTCGGTCGTCATCGGAAATATTCGTGTTTCGTTTGAATAAATGGTGGCATCAACAATTCGTCAGCATTACCATTAGAGGTTATCATTTATTTCCAACGTTCATATCAAAACAATGTATCCCCATCAGCTTAATCGAAATGATCAAAATAAAAACCCCTATAATCAGAGATTCGAAGTTTATTCAGAGAACAGAGTGATTATATGCTAAAATAGTTCATTACTTCCAAGGAAACATTTTGAGAAGACACTTTTCATCTGATTACTTTGTTAAGACCAATATAAGGTTTAAAATCTTACTGTTCGATAAAATTACTTTATTTTCCACAATGACACAAGTTGAAGAATACGAATACAACATACTGTTACGATAAAATAACCAGAATAAAGCTGTAAGTATCTGAGAATGCATTGAATATGATTTCGTGGAATATCATGAAAAAAATAGTTTGAAATTAAAAAGAAATGCATTTGCTCTATAGTTTACTATTTTGAAACATAACACGATATCAACTACGTTAATTACTCCAATACAATTAAACTATAAGCCTAGTGAAAGAAGGTATATTCAATAATTTTTCATTTTCATTGAAAATATTGGAAAAATAACGTCATGCAGTAAAAATTGTATTATTTCAATTTTAAATTGCAGTAAATATTAGTAATCAGTGATGCAAATAGAAATTGTTATGGTTATCTTTAATTTGACGGAAAACACAGCTTTACGTAAGAAAATGCAATACGTTTTCATTTTCAGAGTGCTGTAAAGTGCAGATAAAAAGTTTCTTTAGCAAATATACTCATTAGTATTTACCTTACACTTATATTCTTAGTACACTTATATCTAATTATAAAATTCGTGAACCAATCTCCTTTGGCAACTGCTAATCAAGATTTGTTTTTGTTGATTATTCTCTTGAAGGTTATGTAAAACTAAATTATTCACTGGTGCTACCATATAAAATCAATATCAAGAAAGGAGTTATCTTTTATACTGTTATAAATCCATTTGAAATTTCGGAACAAGAGCAACTATAATTTTTATTTTGAATTTCTTAATTGGAGTAAACAGAGGATTCACCGTTGTCCACATTCTACAATTAAATTACATTCAAAGTTTGAATGTAATCGGGATCATTCGTGTTAGGTTAGGCTGAATTTCAGACCTAACCTAACACGTCTGAATTTCAGACCTAACCTAACACGAATGATCCCGAGCAGAGCCGATCTCTTCCAGCCCGCCCGATTCAATCTTCACGTTCAAAACATTTCAGTTTGATCAGAAAAACTTTCGCTTCTTTCGAACATCAAATTGTAAAACCTACGTTGTCACTCGCACGTCATTGTTTTGTGACGTTGACAGATTTCCATGTTGAAACCTTGATTGTGAGAAAATGTATATGAACATTTGAAGGTTAAATATCCATTTTTAATGACTTTTCAGTAGAATTTTTTCATAGCCGGCAACATTGTTTGACAGGACATAACAGCGATCGTTCGAATGAAACTGCGTCTGCGTTTTCTCTTGTGGAGGATTTTGAGATGAATTTACGATTGCTGGTTGTTCAGATTTGTCAAAAGTTTTCGAAAAATTGTAGGAGATATTTGAAAATTCATCAATGAGTACGGTGTATAAACCGATAAGTATATGATAATATTGATCTTGTTTATTAGTACGAGTAGCAACAATATTTTGAATAAATATCAAATATTCATGAATATTCAGAGAACCTTACTAATTCAAAATATGTAATTGTGATGTATTGTTCAAACAAAATGTGAATAGAGTCCTGACTTATTATTCAAATATTCAATTGAATTATAAACGACACCTAGTAGAAGAATGTCCTACTTTAGATCCAAATGATCTTTTCTAGATATACTGTGAAAATATATATATTCGTAAAGTATTAATGAGACATTGAATGAAATTTGAAATTAATGAGACTGAATTTGGTTCATTACTTGCAGGTTTTTCATTTATTAATTTCAGTGGTAAGTTCAGTGAAATTTCAGTTACTGTTGTTAGTGTTTATTTTGCCGTTTTTTTATTTCCTAATCTTCTACTTTGTATTATTCCTCCTGATGAAATATTTTGTTAGTTTCTTCACTCAAAATATCAATTTTCAACAAAATATTGCGTTATCAGATCAAAATGATTATTCCAAAATGCTACATAAGAAATAATGAAAACATTAAAATCGGTTGGTAAATTAACTGTGAATCCTTTATTTCCGTTGGAATATTTTATTAAAATCGTTTTAGATGGTCAAAATATTTGTGAAAAACTAAAAATACCAGAAAGCCCTTTAAGAAATGTAGGTTTCCCCATTTCTGTTGAGTTGATCGAAGAATTCAAATAATTCTAACCTAACACGAACACTCCCGAGCAAAGCCGAACGTTTTCTCTCCACCCGATCCAATCTTCACATTCAAATCATTTCAGTTCTATCAGAAAATCTTTCGTTCATTTCAAACATCAAATTGTAAAACCATCGTTGCCACTTGCATGTGATTGTTTTGTGACGTTGACAGATTTTTACGTTAAAAACTTGATTGTGAGAAAATGTATATGAACATTTGAAGGTTAAATATCCAATTTTAATGACTTTTCAGTAAAATATTTTTATCGCCGGCAACATTGTACGACTGGACGTTTGCATGCGATCGTTGGAAGGAAACTGCAGACTGTTTATCTTCTAGAAGATTTTAAGATGAATTTGCGATTACTGGTTGTTCAGATTTGTCAAAGGTTTTCGAAAAATTGTAAAAGATATTTGAAAATTCCTCAATGTGTACGGTGTATGCGATGATATATGATAATTTTGATATTGGTTATTAGTAGGTATGAGTAGCAATAATATTTTAAATGAATATTAAACATTCTATTCCCAAAAAAAGTGATAAATGAATTTTTTAATTCTTATAAATTCAATTTTTGTAACTTATGAATAATATTTACAATTATTTAATGTTAAAACTATTCAAATTGAAATATTATGACTATATGATGAAATATTTATAATATCTTCGTTTTTAATTATGATAAATTAGCTTCATAATAATTGTTATCAGATCAAAATGGAACATAAGAAATAATGAAATCATTTTAACATGAAAGTTATCCGGTTGGTAAATTAACTGTAAATCCTTTATACCCGTTGGAATATTTCAGTGAAATCATTTTAAATAGTCAAAATATTTGTGAAAAATTTAAAATACTAGAAATTTCTGTTGAGTTGATCCAAGAATTTAAACAATTCTAACCTGACACGAACACTCCCGAGCAGAGCCGAACGCTTTCTGACGGCCCGATTCAATCTGCACATTAAAAACATTTCATTTCTATCAGAAAATCTTTCGTTCGTTTCAAACATCAAATTCTAAAACCTTCGTTACCACTCGCATGTGATTGTTTTGCGACGTTGACAGGTTTTCACGTTAAAACCTTGAATGTGAGAAGATGTATATAAACATTTGAAGGTTGTATAACCATTTTTAATGACTTTTTAGTAGAATTTTTTTATCGCCGGCAACATTGTTGGACTGGACGTTTTCATGCGATCGTTTTAAGGCAATAGAAGTGCAGACTGTGTTTGCTCTTTTAGAAGATTTTAAGATGAATATGCGATTGCTGGTTGTTCAGATTTGTCAAAAGTTTTCGAAAAATTGTACCTAATAGATATTTGAAAATTCCTCAATGAGTACGGTGTATGAGATGATATATGATAATTTTGATCTTGGTCATTAGTATAAGTAGCAATAATATTTTGAATAAATATCAAACATCACCCAAAAAAAGAGATAAATGAATTTTTAACTCTTATAAATTCAATTTTTGGAATTTATGAATAATGTTTACAATAATTTAATTGTTTCAACTATTCAAATTGAAATATTATGACTATATGATGAGATATTTATAATATCTTCGTTTTTAATTATGATACATTAGCTTCATAATAATTTTTCCTTCATTAATTACCGATATTTCATTGGTTCATGAATTCTAGTTATAAATTTAGTTAATTGAAAGAAATTATAATAACTGATTAATTTGTAGTTAATCGTAAAAGACAACTATATATTTTCTTCTTTACAATACTTTCCTGTTTTTCCTTCTACACGAATGTCTTATTGTTTTCTTCAGGCGAAGTGTTAATTTTCATCGAAACCTAAACTAATCAAAATGATCATTCCAAAATATTACATTTGAAAAATGAAATTGTTTCAACATAAAAGCTTAGCGTTAACTGAGTCTACTGTAAATCTTTTCATTCCTTCGAAATATTCATTACGAATCACTTTTGTTAATGAAAATCTATGTGAAAAATAAAGAATATGATAACTTCTATTATTAATGTATGTTTCGATATATGTTGAACTTATTCAATATGTAATTCAAACCCAAAACGAATGTTCCCGAGCATAGCCGAACGCTCCCAGCCCGCCCGATTCAATCTTCAAACTCAAATCATTTCAGTTCTATGAGAAAAGCTTATTAGTTTCTTTCTAACATCAAATTCTAAAACCTTCGTTGCCACTCGCATGTGATTGTTTTATGATGTTGACAGATTTCCACATAAAAACCTAGAATGTCAGAAAATGTATACATTTGAAGGTTAAATATCTATTTTTAATGACTTTTTGCTAAAAATTTCTTATCGTCGGCAACATTGTTCGGCTGTACGTTTACATGCGATCGTTGGAAGGAAACTGCATACTGCGTTTTGTCTTCTGGAGGATTATGAGATGAATTTACGATTGCTGGTTGTTCATATTTGTCAATTTTTTCGAAAAATTGTGAATGATATTTGAGAATTCCTCAAGAGTCCAATATATGAGATAATACATGATAATTTTGATTTTGTTTATGAGTACGAGTAGCAATAACATTTTAAATGAATATCAAACATTCTATTACCAAAAAATGAAATAATTGAATTTTTGAACAATCTTTTGATAAACTTTCCAATGAATTTCGTTTCATAAGCTTTCGGGATTTCACTGTTTATGAATTTTTTCATGAAATTTGGTTAATTGAAAAAATTAGAATATGTGATATTTTATCGTTAATCGTAAGAGACAATTTTATATTTCATACTTTCCAAAACTTTTTTTCTACATTTCTTTTGTTTTCTTCAGACGAAATCTTAATTTCTTATGAAATCTTACCAAATCAGTTCAAAATGATCGTTCGAAAACATCGCATACGAAAAAATAAAATTGTTTTAACATTAAGCTTTCAGTTTGCTCATTGAACGTTGAATCTTTTTTTTTCTCGTCGGAATATTCATTTCGAATCACTTTTGGTAATCAAAATCTATGTGAAAAATAAAGAATATGAGAATTCATATAATTAGTCTAGGTTTCGATACGAGTTGAACTTATCCAATATGTAATTCAAACAATTTCAACCTAAAACGAATGTTCCCGAGCATAGCCGAACGCTCCCAGCCTGCCCGATTCAATCTTCAAACTCGAATCATTTCAGTTCTATCAGAAAAGCTTTCGTTAATTTCAAACATCAAATTGTAAAACCTTCCTTGCCACTCGCATGTGATTGTTTTGTGGCGTTGACAGATTTTCACGTCAAAACCTTGATTGTCAGAAGATGTATATGAACATTTGAAGGTTAAATATCCATTTTTAATGACTTTTCAGTAGAATTTTTTTATAGCCGGCAACATTGTTAAACTGAACGTATATAGCAATCGCCTGAATGAAACTGCAGACTGCATTTTCTCTTCTTGGCGTTTTGAAGATGAATTTAAGATTGCTGGTTTTTCCGAAAAATCGTTAATGACTAAGCTAAGGTGTTTGAAATGGTATCTGATAATTTTTATATTGTTTTTTAGTACGAATAGCAATATTATTTCAAATATCAAATATTCTTTTCTCAGAAAAAAAGAAGGAATTAATTTGGTCATTCAAATCAATTTGATTTTTGAATGCTTACAATAATTTTGTGTTGAGATTAGTCAAATTGAAATATTTGGTTATAGAGAAAATACAGTTTGTTTTCTATCACTGTATTTATTATTTTGTGACTGCCGTTTCTTAGTATTACTACATTTTCAAGCATATTGATACAAAAATTCAAAGTGTTTGATTAAAAAAGGACTTATATGTACAAGAAAAAAAATGTATTTTTTTCTATAATACTTTGCATTATTACAAACTGACTGACGAATCCAGAATATTCAAAATATTCTGATAAAAGTATGATGGAATATTTGAGAAAAGTTTTATAATTCATGACTTATTTTGTTAATCAATTCGGTTTCTTAATTTTGATTTTTATAAATTTATTTATTTCATTAGTAAGTTCATTCAATTTTCATTATACGTTGTTAGTATTTATTTAGCTATTTTTATATTTTCTAATCTTCAAGTTTGTATTTTTCCTTCTTCTGAAATATTTTATCGTGTTCCTTTGCCAAAATATTAATTCTCAACAAAATCTTGCATAATCAGATTCAAATGATCATTCGAAAATACTGCATTGCAAAGAATATGATTGTCTTAGTATAAAAGTTTTACGGTCGTTGAATAAGCTGTGAATATTTTTATTCCTTTCAGAAAATTTCTTTCTAATCACTTAAAATAATCAAAATTGAAAAATACGATAAATCTTTATATCTTCAAGTTTCCATTTCGTGTTGAGTTTATACAAGAATTAAGACAATTCTAACCTGACACGAATGCTCCCGAGCAGAGCCGACTGCTTTTACCCGCCCGATTCAATCTTCACAATCAAAACATTTCTGTTTTATCGGAAAAGCTTTCGCTTCTTTCAAACATCAAATTCTAAAACCTTCGTTGCCACTCGCATGTCATTGTTTTGTGACGTTGACAGATTTCCACGTTAAAACCTTGATTGTGAGAAATTTGAAGGTTAAATATGCATTTTCTATGACATTTCAGTAGAATTTTTTTATAGCCGGCAACATTGTTGGACTGGACGTTTACAGGGATCGTTGGAATGAAACTGCAGACTGCATTTTCTCTTCTTGTCGATTTGAAGATGAATTCACGATTGCTGGTTGTTCCGAAAAATCGTTAATGACTAAGGTGTATGAAATATGATATCTGATAATTTTGATATTGTTTCTTAGTACGAATAGCAATATTATTTGAAATATGAAATATACTTTTCTCAGAACAAAGAATGAATTAATTTGATTTACTCAAATCAATTTGATTTTTGAATGAGTAATGTTTACAATATTTTTGTGGTCAGACTATTTAAATTGAAATATTTTGTTATAGAGAAAATACAGTTTGTTTTGTATCACTTTATATATTATTTTGCGACTGCTGTTTCGTAGTATTACCTCATTTTCAAACAAATTGATAAAAAAATCAAATTGATTGAATAAAAGGATTTAATATGTTTAAGAAAAAAGTGTATTTTTATCTATAATACATCATTACAAACTGACTGACGAATTCACAATATTCAACATATTTTGATAAAGGTATGATGGAATATTTGGAAAAGGTTTCACAATTCATGACTCATTTTTTTAATCAATTTGGTTCATTTATTTTGATTTTCATAAATTTATTTATTCCAATAGTAAGTTCATTCAATTTTCATTATACGTTGTTAGTATTTATTTACCGTTTTTATATTTTCTAATCATCAAATTCGTATGTTCAAATTCTTCTGAAATATTTTGTCGTGTTCTTCTGCCAAAATATTAATTCTCAACAGAATATTGCAAAATCAGATCAAAATGATCATTCGAAAATACTACATTTCAAATAATATAATTGTCTTCGTCTAAAAGCTCAACGGTCACTGAATAAACTGTGAATCTTTTTATTCCCTTCAGAATATTTCTTTATAATACCTTAAAATAATCAAAATAAAATACGAGAAATCTTTATAAGATCTCCAAGTTTCCATGTCGTGTTGAGTTTATTCGAGAATTCTAACAATTCTAACCTGACACGAATGCTTCCGAGTAGAGCCGAACGCTTCCTGCCCGCCCGATTCAATCTGCACATTCAAATCATTTCAGTTCTATCCTATCAGAAAAGCTTTCGTTAATTTCAAACATCAAATTGTAAAACCTTCGTTGCAACTCGCATGCGATTGTTTTGCGACGTTGACAGGTTTTCACGTTAAAACCTTGAATGTGAGAAGATGTATATAAACATTTGAAGGTTAAATATGGATTTTTAATGACTTTCCAGTAGAATTTTTTTATAGCCGGCAACATTGTTCAACAAGATATTTATATGCGATACTTCAAATGAAACTGCACCTTGTTTTCTCTTCTGGGCGATTTTAGATGAATTTACGATATCTGATTGTTCAGATTTTCCAAATGTTTTTGAAAAATCACAAATGATATTCGAAAATTACTTAATTAGTATACAGCTTTCAAAACAATTATGATAATTTGGATTTTGTTCATTAGTTAATTAGTAATTTTTTCCAAAAAAAAAAGAACAAATGATTTTGGTAAATTTAATTTATAACTCATGAGAAATGTGTTCTATAATTTGATGTTGAGACTATTCAAATAAAAATATTTATTTTTTCTGTGTTGTTATACAGGAAATACAGTTTGTTTTTATCAATATATTTATTTTTACGACCGCAGTTTCGTAGTATTACTACATTTTCAAGCACATTAGTAAAGAAATTGATATTGTTTGGAAATAAGTGGGTACTAATAATACCTACGAGTAAAAAAAATTAATTTTTCTCTATAATATTTTGAATTATCACAAACTAGTAGGTTCAATCAGTTTTCAATATGTTTACGTTGTTAGGGTTTATTTTGTTCTGTATTTTTCATTCTGCTGAAAACTTTTCTTCAGCCGATAATATTAATTTTCAATGAAATATTGTATAATGGGATAAAAATGAGCCTTATTAGAAAACATTACGTTCGGAAAAATTGAATCGTTTTAAAATGAAACCTTTGCGATCGTTAAATTAATTTATAAAGTTTTTTTCTCTCAGAATAATTTCTTTGTATCACTTTTAATAATCAAAATATTTGTGAAAAATAAAAAATACATAGATTTCTCTGATTAATTCAAGAGTTCCCACAATTCTAACCTAAAACGAACACTCCCGAGCAGAGCCGATTGCTTCTACCCGCCCGATTCAATCCTCCCATTCAAACCACTTCAGTTCTATCAGAAAAGCTTTCGTTTCTTTCGAATATCAAATTCTAAAACCTTCGTTGCCACTCGCATGTGATTGTTTTGTGACGTTGTCAGATTTTCACGTTAAAACCTGGAGTGTGAGAAATTGTATTAGTACATTCACGGTATAATATCCATTTGTAATGACTTTTCAGTAAAATTTATTTTTCTCCGGCAACGTTGTTCGATTGACGTTTGTATGCCATCCTTGAAGGAAACTGCAGCATTCTCTTCTTGGCGATTTGAAGATGGTTTTAGGATTGCTGCTTGTTCAAAAGAATTGTTAATGACTGAGGTGTATAAGAAGGTT
This sequence comes from Henosepilachna vigintioctopunctata, assembly GCA_030704895.1. Classification (NCBI taxonomy): domain Eukaryota; kingdom Metazoa; phylum Arthropoda; class Insecta; order Coleoptera; family Coccinellidae; genus Henosepilachna; species Henosepilachna vigintioctopunctata. Next base: position 5,904,742 of record JARQZJ010000125.1, read on the forward strand.
ATCTGATAATATTGTTTCTTAGTACGAGTAGCAATATTATTTTAAATAAATATCAAATATTCTTTTCCCAGAAAAAAAAGGAATTAATTTGGTTTACCTCAATCAATTTAATGTTTGAATGCCTAATGTTTACAATAATTTTATGTTTAGAATTCAAATTGAAATACTTTGTTATGGAGAAAATACAGTTTGATTTTTTTCAATATATTTATTATTTTGCGACTCCAGTATATCGTAGTATTAATACATTTTCCAGCATTTTGATAAAGATATTCAAATTGTTTGTATACTTGATATGTGTAAGGAAAAAAAGTGTATTTCTTTCTATAATACTTTGCACCATTACAAACTGACTGACGAATTTACAATATTCAAAATATTTTGATAAAAGTGTGATGGAATATTTGGAAAAAGTTTTATAATTTATCTCTCATTTTGTTAATCAATTCGGTTTCTTAATTTTGATTTTTATAAATTCATTTATTTCATTAGTAAGTTCATTCAATTTTCAGTATACGTTGTTAGTATTTATTTAGCCATTTTTGTATTTTCTAATCTTCAAGTTACTATTTTTCCTTCTTCTGGAATATTTTGTCGTGTTCTTCTGCCAAAATATTAATTCTCAACAAAATTTTGCATAATCAGATTAAAATGATCATTCGAAAATACTGCATTCAAAAGAATATAATTGTCTTAGTATAAAAGTTTTACGGTCGTTGAATAAGCTGTGAATATTTTTATTCCTTTCAGAAAATGTCTCTCTAATCACTTAAAATAATCAAAATAGAAAAATACGATAAATCTTCATATCTTCATGTTTCCAAGTCGTGTTGAGTTTATCACGAATGCTCCCGAGCAGAGCCGAACGCTTCCTGCTGCCCGATTCAATCTTCACGTTCAAAACATTTCAGTTTGATCAGAATAATTTTCGCTTCTTTCAAACATCAAATTCTAAAACCTTCGTTGCCACTCGCATGTGATTGTTTTGTGGCGTTGACAGATTTTCACGTTAAAACCTTGATTGTGAGAAAATGTATATGAATATTTGAAAGTTAAATATCCATTTTTAATGACTTTACAGTAGAATTTTTTTATCGCCGGCAACATTGTTCGACTGGACGTTTTCATGCGATCGTTTTAAGGCAAGTGCAGACTGTTTCTCTTCTGTGCGATTTTAAGATGAATTTGCGATTACTGGTTGTTCAGATTTGTCAAAAGTTTTTTAAAAATTGTAATAGATATTTGAAAATCCCTCAATGAGTACGGTATATGAGATGATATATGATAATTTTGATCTTGGTCATTAGTATAAGTAGCAATAATATTTTGAATAAATATCAAACATCACCCAAAAAAAGAGATAAATGAATTTTTAACTCTTATAAATTTAATTTTTGGAACTTATGGATAATGTTTACAATAATTTAATTGTTTCAACTATTCAAATTGAAATATTATGACTATATGATGAGATATTTATAATATCTTCGTTTTTAATTATGATTTTTTCCTTCATTAATTGCCGATATTTCATTGGTTCATGAATTCTAGTTATATATTTGGTTAATTGAAAGAAATTATAATAAGTGATTATTTTGTAGTTAATCGTGAAAGACAATTATATATTTTCTTCTTTACAATACATTTCTGTTTTTCCTTCTACACGAATGTCTTATTGTTTTCTTCAGACGAAGTGTTATTTTTCATCGAAACCTAAACTAATCAAAATGATCATTCCGAAATATTACATTCGAAAAATGAAATTGTTTCAACATAAAAGCTTAGCGTTAGCTGAGTCGACTGTAAATCTATGTGAAAAATAAAGAATATGATAATTTCTATAATTAATGTAGGTTTCGATATGATTTGAACTTATTCAATATGTAATTCAAACCCAAAACGAATGTTCCCGAGCATAGCCGATCGCGTCTTTGCCGCCCGATTCAATCTTCACATTCAAATCATTTCAGTGCTTTCGTTTCTTTCAACATCAAATTGTAAAACCTTCGTTGCCACTCGCATGTGATTGTTTTATGATGTTGACAGATTTCCACTTAAAAACCTGGAATGTCAGAAAATGTATACATTTGAAGGTTAAATATCTATTTTTAATGACTTTTTACTAAAAATTTCTCATCGTCGGCAACATTGTTCGGCTGTACGTTTACATGCGATCGTTGGAAGGAAACTGCACACTGCATTTTGTCTTCTGGAGGATTATGAGATGAATTTACGATTGCTGGTTGTTCATATTCGTCAATTTTTTCTAAAAATTGTAAATGATATTAGAAAATTCCTCAAAGAGTCCAATATTATGAGATAATACATGATAATTTTGATTTTGTTTATGAGTACGAGTAGCAATAATATTTTGAATGAATATCAAACATTCTATTCCCAAAAAATGAAATAAATGATTTTTTGAACAATCTTTTGATAAACTTTCTAATGAATTTCGTTTCATTTGTTTTCGAGATTTCATTGTTTATGAATTTTTTCATAAAATTTGGTTAATTGGAAAAATTAAAATATGTGATATTTTATCGTTAATCGTAAGAGACAATTTTATATTTCATACTTTCCAATACTTTTTTATTTTTTTTCTACATTTCGTTTTGTTTTCTTCAGACAAAATCTCAATTTCTAACAAAATCTTACCGAATCAGTTCAAAATGATCGTTCGAAAACATTACATACGAAAAAATTAAATTCTTTTAACATAAAGCTTTCAGTTTGCTCATTGAACTTTGAATCTTTTTTTTTCTCGTCGGAATATTCATTTCGAATCACTTTTGTTAACCAAAATCTATGTGAAAAATGAAGAATATGAAAATTCATATAATTAGTCTAGGTTTCGATACGAGTTGTGAACTTATCCAATATGTAATTCAAACAATTCCAACCTAAAACGAATGTTCCCGAGCATAGCCGATCGCGTCTTTGCCGCCCGATTCAATCTTCACATTCATTTCATTTCAGTTCTATGAGAAAAGCTTTCGTTTCTTTCAAACATCAAATTCTAAAACCTTCCTTGCCACTCGCATGTGATTGTTTTGTGACGTTGACAGATTTTCACGTTAAAACCTTGATTGTGAGAAAATGTATATGAACATTTGAAGGTTGAATATCCATTTTTGATGACATTTCAGTAGAATTTTTTTATAGCCGGCAACATTGTTGGACTGGACGTTTATAGCGATGGCTTGAATGAAACTGCAGACTGCATTTTCTCTTCTTGGCGATTTGAAGATGAATTTAAGATTGCTGGTTGTTCCGAAAAATCGTTAATGACTAAGCTAAGATGTTTGAAATGGTATCTGATAAGTTTGATACTGTATTATCAATAATAATCAATTGTATTAGCAATATTATTACAAATATCAAATATTCTTTTCTCAGAAAGTAGAATGAATTAATTTCAATTAATCAATTTGATTTTTGAATGCTTACAATAATTTTGTGTTGAGATTAGTCAAATTGAAATATTTGGTTATAGAGAAAATACAGTTTGTTTTCTATCATTTATTATTTTGTGACTGCCGTTTCGTAGTATTACTACATTTTCAAGCATATTGATAAAAAAATTCAAATTGTTTGAATAAACGGACTTAATATGTATAAGAAAAAAATGTATTTTTTTCTATAATACTTTACATTATTACAAACTGACTGACGAATCCAGAATATTCAAAATAGGTATTTTGATAAAAGTATGAAGGAATGTTTGGAAAAATTTTCATAATTGATGATTCATTTTTTCAATGAATTCGGTTCATTAATTTCGATTTTCATAAATTTATTTATTTCATTAGTAAGTTCATTCAATTTTCATTATACGTTGTTAGTATTTATTTCGTCGCTTTTATATTTTCTAACCTCCAAGTTTGTATTTTTCCTTCTACTGAACTATTTTGTATTGTTCTTCTGCCAAAATATTAACTCTCAACAAAATCTTGCATAATCATATTGAAATAATCATTCGAAAATACTGCATTCCAAATAATATAATTGTCAAATAAAATAATATAATTTATATAAAAGCTTTACGGTCGCTGAATAAGCTGTCAATATTTTTATTCCCTTCAGAAAATTTCTTTCTAATCACTCAAAATAATAAAAATTGATAAATACGATAAATCTTTATAAGATCTGCAAGTTTCCATGTCGTGTTGAGTTTATTCAAGAATTCAGACCTAACCTAACACGAATGATCCCGAGCAGAGCCGATCTCTTCCAGCCCGCCCGATTCAATCTTCACGTTCAAAACATTTCAGTTTGATCAGAAAAACTTTCGCTTCTTTCGAACATCAAATTGTAAAACCTTCGTTGTCACTCGCTCGTCATTGTTTTGTGACGTTGACAGATTTCCACGTTGAAACCTTGATTGTGAGAAAATGTATATGAACATTTGAAGGTTAAATATCCATTTTTAATGACTTTTCAGTAGAATTTTTTCATAGCCGGCAACATTGTTTGACTGGACATAACAGCGATCGTTCGAATGAAACTGCAGTCTGCGTTTTCTCTTCTGGAGGATTTTGAGATGAATTTACGATTGCTGGTTGTTCAGATTTGTCAAAAGTTTTCGAAAAATTGTAGGAGATATTTGAAAATTCATCAATGAGTACGGTGTATAAAGCGATAAGTATATGATAATATTGATCTTGTTTATTAGTACGAGTAGCAACAATATTTTGAATAAATATCAAATATTCTTGAATATTCAGAGAACCTTACTAATTCAAAATATGTAATTGTGATGTATTGTTCAAACAAAATGTGAATAGAGTCCTGACTTATTATTCAAATATTAAATTGAAATCTAAACGACACCTAGTATAATAATGTCCTACTTTAGATCCAAATGATCTTTTCTAGATATACTGTGAAAATATATATATATTCGTAAAGTATTAATGAGATATTGAATGAAATTTGAAATTGATGAATCTGAATTTGGTTCATTACTTGCAGGTTTTTCATTTATTAATTTCAGTAGTAAGTTCAGTGAAATTTCAGTTACTGTTGTTAGTGTTTATTTTGCCGTTTTTTTATTTTCTAATCTTCTACTTTGCATTATTCCTCCTGATGAAATATTTTGTTAGTTTCTTCACTCAAAATATCAATTTTCAACAAAATATTGCGTTATCAGATCAAAATGATTATTCCAAAATGCTACATAAGAAATAATGAAAACATTAAAATCGGTTGGTAAATTAACTGTGAATCCTTTATTTCCGTTGGAATATTTTATTAAAATCGTTTTAGATAGTCAAAATATTTGTGAAAAACTAAAAATACCAGAAAGCCCTTTAAGAAATGTAGGTTTCCCCATTTCTGTTGAGTTGATCGAAGAATTCAAATAATTCTAACCTAACACGAACACTCCCGAGCAAAGCCGAACGCTTCCTGCTGCCCGATTCAATCTGCACATTCAAATCATTTCAGTTCTATCAGAAAATCTTTCGTTCATTTCAAACATCAAATTGTAAAACCTTCGTTGCCACTTGCATGTGATTGTTTTGTGACGTTGACAGATCTCCACTTTAAAACCTTAAATGTGAGAAAATGTATGAGTACATTTGAAGGTTGAATAACCATTTTTAATGACTTTTCAGTAAAAAATTTTTATCGCCGGCAACATTGTACGACTGGACGTTTGCATGCGATCGTTGGAAGGAAACTGCAGACTGTTTCTCTTCTAGAAGATTTTAAGATGAATTTGCTATATAATTCGGTCAATTTCAAACAATAAACTGGTTTTTATGAGGAAAGAAAAAACCCTTTGATCAATTTGGTGAGTTTATTCAAATTTCAATTTTGTGTAAATTTTGAAATAAATTTGTGGAAAAGCCTGATTTGAGAGGCATAGTGTGGCTGAAGTTTTGTTTTGTCTTGTTTCTCTGTTATTTTTCTTCCAATTTATAGGTTATAATAACCAAACTGCATTTTATGAATAGTCAAGTTTTATGTGTGTTTTTTGAAACATAGTTTTTATATTAATATAAACAAAAAAAGAAGAAGAAGAAAAAGGCAAGTTTTATTTTGACATTTACGTTAGTTTTGTTTGTTTGTGAAGTCCTAATATGTATTTGATTTTAGCGAGGTACAATTGGGTCATAAACGTATTTGAAGATATTATTCAATTTCAAACTGCGAATGTTTTGGGAAGCGTTCTATTTGCATTAGTATAACAGCTCAACTAATGGCGGGATTGTTAGCCCTCTCAATGACATACGTCAGATATTCATTTCATGGCGTATATTAAAGGTGGCCGTGGCAGTGGGCCTTTCTGTAATTCGCGTTCAGTTCTGCCAAGCGTAATAGTATGCGCAACATCTGCAGAAAAAACTTGACGTGATAGAAAAAAATTGATAAAACTTTTGGAATCAGCAAGTCACTTTGCCTCTAAAATAGCATAAAAATTTAAGTCAACAGAAATTATGTTACAAATTCTTCCCCAGTGTAATTTATGATAAATTTTTTTTATTATTAGCAATTCATCAACTACAGTAGTAAACGTGATCAAGTGAAAAATTTTCAATAAACATTTCTTAAACAACTCTTTAAAAAAATTTTTGTAGGTTTAAATGAACTTTGAATCTAATTGTTCTTTAAGAAGTTTTTATTTCCAACCACTTTCAATAGTCAGAAACTGTGTGAAAAGTAAAGAATACAATTATTTCGTGTTAGAATCCAGGCTGGGATGTCTGTTTAGTTCACCCGACGACTCCAAACGAACACTTCCTAAACTGAGCCGATCGTTCTTGCCGCTCAATTCAATCTTCAAATTTATCGGAATAGCTTTCGCTTATTTCCAACATATTCTGAAACTTGTAAATGTGATTGTTTTGTTCTTGTTATGACGTTGACAGATTCTCACCTTAAAACGTTAAATTATTGAAATTATTAAATGAGATGAACACATTTTAAGATTAAACTTTTGTTTTCATTGACTTTGCAGTAAAATATTTTGATTGCCGGCAAAATTGCACGATGTGATACCTTTTAATCTACACATCATTTTATCCGACTCGGAAAGTAATATGTATGTTCTTTTGTTTTTAAGTCAAACTCTGATAAATGTACCAAAAATTACAGAAATCGTTTGGAATTTACGCTGGTTCGTATATTATTATGAGCATAAAAATTATGTAGTCTTGTCCAATATGACAAAAATATTATCTTTCAGTTTTGAAGTTGCCAGAGGAGATTGGTTCACCAATTTCATTGTTATAACTAAAAAGTTCCTGCAAGAAATGAAGATATTAATTTCTATATATTTGAGAGTTACTATGTTTCAAAAACTTCAAGCTCTAATATTTGGTAATTCACTCTATTAATTCATGAAGACTAATAGCCGGATATATCAGATATTTTGTAAGTTTCATAGTTCTTCAAACTGAACTGAATTACATTATATTAAAATGAATGAAGGTGAGAGTATCTATTGTGCATTGTAAATTACAAGACTTAGACTTCTTGAGGATGGCATCTTCAAGACAGAATTGCTAAATTGAAAGCAGAACCACAGCCTAACTTTACTGAAGTAGTTGTGACAGAACATAAATTTATGAAGTCCATGTTCTGAGAAATGATAATAGTAAAGATTCCTCATCACAAATTAAAATTTTTGAAAAGGCAGACAACTTCAGTAAAACTAAACATTGAATTTTGCTAATCTTTCATAAGCAGATTGAAAATTTCACGAACTTAACCCAAATATCAAAATAATTCTTGTCTCACGTTGCTAGATTTTCTCCTTAAAACTTCAAATAAACGAAAATTAATAAATCTGATGTTTGAAACATTTGTTTTTGATGACCTTGTAGTAGCACATTCGTAGTAACCGATAATAACCGAGCAATGCTGGCACCACTGCTCCCGGCGTTATATCGGTTATTCAAATCATTTTTCACCGATCTCCAGAAACAAAAGTTGAAATTTGAAAACTTCAATTTGAATTCAGGTATGTAGAAAACATTTGATCGTCGTAGTTTCGCCATGTTGACATATGCCCACCTCATTTCCTTAATAAGTTACCGAAATTAATAAATTTGACGTTTATGAAGTAGTTTTTTCAATATTTATTAATAGAATCTTTGCATTGCCGGCAACATTGAACGTTTGGATTAGTTGACTTGTTTAAAATGTAGACAACGGAGAATGTATTGTTCGTACTGTTTTACTTTTTAGACGTGGAAATTATATTTGCTTGTTTTTCGAAATGTTATATAAATTTTAAAAACTACAGAATATCTTGGAAAACCTCAATAAGAACGCTTTGCTAGACAAATGGGGTAATTTTGATCTTATGTGGTAGTACAAATGAAAAATTTAATTCTGTATAACCTTAAAGAGAATAATCAACAAAATAGAAATCATGTTTTTCAGTTACCACAGGACATTTGTCAACAAATTTGATGCATAAACTAAGAAACTCCTGCACGAAGTGAATAAAGTATAAGGTAGATATTAATTTGTATATGTTTCAAAGGAAGTATGTTTTATAAACCTCGAGCTTTAAAATTTGTTAATAAATTATTGTCAATAATTCAGCGATATATATTGGAGCTATAGTTTATTACCGATTCCGAACCCACCAGCCGAGAGCCTATAGGGTCACTATACCGCTAGGCCACTGAGCCTCTAGAATTGTAAAACCGTGTCACAATTTTCTTTTGCGTTGACAGATTTTCTCTATATAATCATAAATATATCGAAAATTAATAAACTACTTTTCGAAATAAAGTTTGAAAACATGCAGATTATGAAATTTCTGAACACCTTTGGCAGTTTCAAAATGTTACTGTTCAGCAACTATCTGTCAACGACATAAAAGATCATTATTGAATATAACATTTGAATTGCAACCATTACTTTAAAATGAGATATTCTAAATTACCCAGAAGTATTTTGACAAGTGGAATGATTCAAGTTAATTGAACATAGCGGCACCTTATCCGAAATGTTCGTTTTTAATTTGAAATTATCCTATTTCGATTGAATTGACAGAAATCGGATTCGTTTATTTTAAATATCCAGATTATTTAAATTGATGTAGCATCGTAATATTCTAAATATAAGATACTAAAAGAGGTTCCAAAAGTTCCAAAGATCAGTTCTCCATAACATAAATCGAATATATGATAAAACAATGTTATTCTTTCGTACGAAACATTTTGAAAGAGCCTTTTTTTAGCTAGAGAATATTTCAATATAATTCCTGCATGAAGAGAAAGAATATATTAATTTAGCAGATAATAAAAACATCACATTCATTGAGTTCAATATATTTATTTCAGAAGAATAATTGGTGACAATGGATGTTTTATTAATAAAGTTTACAATCCTTGCCTTAAAATCTTTGGTTACAACAGGTAGCTATCTTTAGCATGATCTTTGGTATTGTTATAAACTCTTCAATGCCATCACAAATAATGAATCAATATCTTACACACAGTATACAGTCAAAATAAATGGGATTATATAAGGAAGGTTCAATTGATTTCTAACAAAAAACTTGTATCTACTCAACTTAAACATGGTGTGAAGTCCTATCATAGATTTATTTAAAATTTTGAATTAATTCAACAGTTTATTGAACACACAAATTAAGACAACAATACATAACCTGAAGTAAAAGGGTAACAAAGTAAATTATTACAAAACTTATAAAACAGAATTGTGAAAGCTAACAGTTTGATGAATTAGAAGTATGTATATTGTTTTATTTTGGTGTATATATTTTAACCACACTCCAGACTATCTGCAGGTTCCATTCATGACTATATCTTGTCTTAAATTTTATCATATATTTCATAATTAAATTCTTCAATATTGATTCAAGTGACGTCTTAAATTATTTAGCAATATTTTTACATTCAAATTAACTATATAATCTTAATTTATACACATAAGACAAACAACAAGGTGCCATGGAATGTTTACGCAATGTATGTTTTCAATATACAAATGAATTTGAGATTCATACACCTCTTCAAAAATTTAATACATAGTGAAAAATATCAAATTTTTTAAAATTCAACCATACTCCGATGTTACACAAATTTTATAAAATAAGCCAAACGAATTCTGATTTTCTAAAATTCAATTATAGAAATAAGATTGAGAAAAAATATTTTTTTAGATATAACAGTTCTCTAGATATTGGTATTATCAAACAAAAATATTTGATAGGTTTTAAAGAAAAATAATTTTTGAGTATTATTAAAGGCCACTTTAAGTTTTTCATAATTTATCTTAGATGCATATAGTGAATAGTTGAAATCCTTCAAAACAGGCCTGCCTGTAAATGAAAGATGTATGTAATAAAAATCTGGCTATCAACATTAACATTACCTATTTCATTATATTTTTTCAAACATTTATGTAGATTAACAATGGTCCTACTGAATCACTATCAATTTGATGAAGTAAATGGAAGAAAGAAAGCATTCACATTAACTGAAAAAATTCCTTTCTTTAAAATATGAAATCTATTATTATTAAATTGCCAAATTACAATTAATCTAAAAATGATAAAGAAAAGACTGTTTTCTAGATTTACACATTTTTATTTAACAATTGTTTTGTATATTTCACCGTTAGAATGGTTTTTTTTGGACTAGAAAAATTATTAAATAAAAATGTAAATATAGAAAACACTATTTTGTTTATAAAGTTGATTGAAGGTTTGCTGATCTCTTGGTGAAACATTGTCTAATATATTAAATAAAACATTTGAAAAACAAAAAAAAAATGCGTTTAACTTTTGAAAAAGGGGTAACACCCTGAAACATTTGTCAAGTATTTATTATAAATTTTGTGAAACCAAACCCAGTGTTTTTGTTTTTATTTAACTATTTTGTTTACTATTTCAATTCTGAAATGGATTTACATCAAGTCAAATTTTACATCAAGAAATTTTATGTCAAAGAAAATTTTATTTCCCCAATCAAGTTATTGGTTGGTAAAAAAGAATTCATTTACATAATAATTGTCAGCAATAAATATAAATTTTTGCATATAATTACATTTGAAATAACGTTTTAAAAAAAATAATCTATGTGATATTTTGATCAACACATAGGTAATTTTCAAATATCACAAGTATCACTAACAGTCTCACTGAAACACAACAGGGAATGCTACTTACGGTTTGTTGAACTAGTAAATAATTGGTCTAAAAAATTGGCGATAAATTCAATGTCAAATTTTGTATAGTTTTATTACGAATTGCTGACCTATTTTCACGAGCTGATTTGATGATTTGAAGTACCATCCGTTTACAATCTTGGCAGATAATCATCATATTACTTGCCCGCAATCTGTCTACAACTTTAACAGCTCGGCTGACAGTGGCTGCCTTATAACGAAATCTGCCGAGTGATCCAGTTTCGCTGATAACGCTGCTTTCCATACTGCAAGTTGGTTTATTAGGTGAACAAGGGCTTGAGCTATCCTTCTTGGTTTTAACATCGGAGTCCAACATTTTACTAACAAGAGATCTAGGAAAACCCTCAGAAAGTTCATCTTCTGGTGTAGCCATAATACTTGGACTTAGCAATGCTACTGGAATGGTTGAAAAATGCTCCACTGGTAGATTCATTTTCGAACAACATTTCGAACATATAGTACGTTTGCAAAGTGTACACCTTTGGCCCCATGGACCAAATATGCCAAATCTAGTTTTGAGGCATAAGAAACATACTTTTCTTGCCTCTACGTCATGTCGTATGTGACCTTCAGCTGGTAATGCATCTAGTTCTGCTTTTGTTAACACAGAACGTATCTGCACCATTTCTGCGAGAGTTAAAGTTAATCGATCGTCTAATGATATGCTATTTTCCCAAGCTTTTGCATTGGTGAGATCATCTTGGATTTGTTTGGCCATTTCAGGTTCTAGTTGCACAGATTCTGCCTCAGAACTATTACACGACTGTCTAGAGCAAGGTCTGGATTGTGGTACAGAATAACATCCCACATTACTATCAAATACGCTTAAAGTGTTTCTGCGTATATTGCTTTTCATACCAAGCTCATGGATTGCCAGATCATAGGGTTCTAAGATAGCATCTGCGCCTTCACATATTTGGGAATATTCGGATGACCAAAGACCAGGTTCAGAAATATCAGGACTATCAGAAACGTCTTCATCTTCGTCATCATCTTCAAATTGACTAAAATCTACTTTAATTAGTTTTCTGATTCTTGGAGTCACATCTATTGGAGTTTCTGTAGTGTTTGTTGACATACGGCTTGTCCTACAAAACAATAAATCCATATTTCTACATATATAAAGACTATTACAACAAAATAATAAATTCTACTCTGCTTCAACTTATACTAAAATGAAAGCAACAATAAAATTGAAACTAAAATGTCTTTTACTTTTACAATTTATGAGAAATAATAAATTACATCAGACAAACATATTTAATTAAATCAATTATTAAGGTCTTGGATTTCTTTACCTTGGGCTAGGAGTGGGTCTAAGTTTCCTGCCTTTCCTAATAGAATTCAAAAGCTGTTCCCTAGGAGAATATAACTTTTGTTTAGCCGGCAATTTTCTATCAGAAGCTTTTTTGAGAGGTGGTCTAGACCTGATAAACTCCAAAATTATAGCATGTGCATCTTTAGTAACTCTACAAGGAACATCTCCATTAACCATAATTTTTCTGAGATTATATCTACAATTTCTAATATCTTTCATTAATATTTCATATGGTGTTAGTTCATATTCAATAGGTGCTTTACTATAGTTAACTTTCTTCAATTTCACACCAGTTCTTAATTCAGCCATAACTTGGACCCAAAATTTTGCCCAATCAGAGAAATTTAAGTGGATTAAATTAGGATTCATTGAACTGTTCATTGGTAAATTTATGGTTCCTTGTTCTACTTTCTCTAGAAACATTGACAGTTCTAGTGCTTCAGCAACAAATGCCCGTACTACAGCTTTGTAATGTGCTTCAACTTGACTTTTGGTAAGGGTTTCAAGATGAATTTCGCAGCGGTTAATAATTTCTTCCAATGTAATTTGAGTATTTGCTCTAGATGGTCCAGGTTCCTCAGTATCTTCCGAGTCCCTTTCAATGCCTTCATCATCAGTTTCATGATGAGAAGCATCATCCGGTATCATATCACTAATTAACGATTCCAAATCTTCTTTTATCACCCTTTCTTCGCCACTGTCCGTTCCTTGGCTTAAAGTATTGTATATAACCACCCCTAAAGAACCAATTATGTCAGATTCGTTTTGAAGTAACTTTCTTGGACCTCCAAGAGGTTTTGTAGTATTTTCATGGATGTTGCCATCAGTTTGAAAGTACACATGCTCTACTTCTTTCACAGCATAACAGTCTCGTTTTCTTAACGCTATACACCCATTAAAGTATTTTGCACACTGATAGCAGAGGGCCCAGGCATGTTCTTCCCGGATTGGAGAATTGAATGAATTTAATATATCTTTCAGACAAACACTACCGTCTGACTTGACTTTACAATTTGTTCTATCCGACATAATTTGTTTGTTTATTTATTTCCTAAATCATCTTGTGACGCATTATAACCTAAATCGATGCCTGCCTAGGCATTGAACTAATTACAAATGACAGAAGGCAATACCCGCGCTGTATTATTGATTTTCTTGAAAATGGGACATGCTTGAAAAAGTAGAGTGTTTCAATTGGAATAAATTAAAGTTTCAGAAAAATATATCCCTTGCAATAATTTTTTTGTTTTTTAATAATGAAATAAATAAAAAAAAGATAAATCCTATTTGAATCGGATTAGTAGATGGAGCCACTCTTTTGAATGGTAATATTACGAATGCGCTCTAGATGTTCACTTTGTGTTAAAAATTGAATATGAATAAGTGACACGGAGTTTTCGTATAATTATGATAAATAATAGTAAATTATAACACTTGGCACAAGTTTTACTGAATATGTTGAAAACTGTTTTAGTATGTTTAACCTATTATCAAGAATAGTTAATATTACTCAAATTTTATTTTGAATAATTATTCAATTATTCTATATATGTAGTTTTTAATATATTCGGTTAAATATTATTTAATTTTTTTGGAAAAGAACTACAAATGTAATTCGCGTTATATTCGTGAAGTTTCGGTAGCTTAAATCAAAATAGTTTTCTATGATATAGGTAATATATATTTATTATTTTTGAACGTTTATTCATATAAACGTTCAAAACGAAGAACATCCCGGTATTTCAAAAAACTCCGCTCGTGTACTTCAAATTCCATAGTGAATGGGCGTGAAATTAGCCTTACATTTTTTCAATGAAAATCCTTCAGCTACACCGATATGATCTAAAAAGAATCTGAGGAAATCTTCTGAATCGCAACTTCGTCTAAGACAATACTAAGAAAATGAAAGATTTTAAAACTTTCAATTCAAGAACTGTAAAGTACAATGAATACATTAACTCAAAATCTTTGAAATTGATTTTACCAATGTTATATTTATTGAAAAATTTTAAAAAAACTTAAATTTGAATATTGTATAAGTGCAATGGACAAAATAATTTGAAAGTATATCAAATGCAATGACAAATCCATCACTTTGTTTATAAATGAACAATAGTTGATAAAGCAAACGCAATACTGTAAATTCCAGAACAAGTGAAATGAGAGTAATAATGCCTTAATATAAAATTTTTGTTCATGTTGAAAAGTGAAATTCAAGGATATTTCAAATTTTCTAAAATAGTTTTCAGTTCATTCGCAACACTTTAGGTTGCTAAACCATTCTTAGCATCTCAATGTAGCCAAAATTTTCAACTTATTTATAAGAAAATTAATTTATAGTTTTTTGTATCATATCATGACAAGACTTATTGATTTGATACTCGTTTAGGAGAATTAATGTCAATTCATCAAATGAAGAGACTGAATATCCATGGAAAAGACTTTTTTAAAAAAGAAAAAAGTTTTTATTTTCTTTGACTTAGCAATTGAAACATATTGATCTGTAAATATTGATGAAATAGATAACCAGGTAGGTTGTAATTTATTTTTAAATATATATAAATATATTATTGGAGACTTAAAACATGAGCATTTCAAGTTAAAAGAAAGTGATAAATAAAAAATCTTCCATAAACAAAAAAGATTTATATTCCACTAGAATTTTTCTTCTTCCAAGCCATGTTTGAATGCCATCAGTACTGGTACTGATTCACCATTAATATCACGATATTCCATCATAGCTACCATACCATCAATTTCCATTGATTCTCCGGTAAAGAATTGTAAGTCCTTAAACCTACCTAGGATGTCTTTCATTACTTTGTTCATGTTAGTTTTGAATACATCAACCTGATCAGGTGCAGTTTGCTCCAATTTAGTTACGAGTCTGTAATAAATACAGAAAATTAAACATTCAAAGATCTACATAATATTAAGTTTGTTTATAATCACAAAGTAAAATTGAAATATATAACATAGATAATCTGTTGAAATTTCCATTATTTTCCCAAGAGGAAAAATTCAAAAAAACGTCAATTTCTTTCAATTTAGCATACATTGCTCTGAATGACAAAAACAGAATTGTCAATCAGTATTAGAGTATGCCTTAGCCAATAAAAATTAGAGGTCAAACACCTCTAACTTCATAATCACAAATAATTTCATCATTCCACAACAAAGGAAATGTGAATTGTAAACTAAATATTAAATATTGTATTTAATTTTAAGTAGGTTATAAATCAGATACAGAACATATGTTAACTGTAAGTTGTACTAACAAAGTTCAGTTCTATTAGTACAAAACTACAAAATCGGGCTTTGATTTCTAAAACCATGGATATAATGGTGTGTATTTAAATATTACGTTTAAAAATTAGTAGCTTAGTTTTCTTGAAAAAAAGACATTTTCCTAGACTTCCAATCATCTTCATTTTTTATATATTATCAGTTTTCCTGATAATATATAAAAAAGACAAAACAATGAGTACTTACTTTTTCATATAATCCTTAAGGTATAAAGTATAGGATTTCTTATCATGGAAGGCGTAAGTTTCACATAATCTGTGATTTAAAACAATATCTACTCCAGATTCAACTGCTGTTTCATTATCATCTGCAGCTTCTTCTGCAGATGGATTGGCACCGTCAAGTGCAATATCTCCATGGGTCCTCCTTACATGTTTTCCATATACTTCGTAGAGAACTTCATCTACTAATTTAATTTTGTAGGTATCTGAGAAGATTTCATCTCCTAAAACAGCAATACCAAATAATCAGTGTAAAAATTAGAACGAAATGATTAAAGGGAAATTGTAATAAATCACTACTTCAAAATTCTAAGTAATTAAAATTAGAATTTAAAAAACCTAGAATTCCCAAAATATTACAGCGATATATTTTTAGGCTGACAACTCTTGACAGATTGTACGAAAATTTTTTAAAAATCAAACAAGATATCTATATTCTACAAAACTAAAAGTTCCATTGAACCAGAAAAATATCAGAGAATGTGCATACCTGTGAAAATGTCTTTATAGATTCTCATTTTTGTAGATTATTTGAGATTTATCACAACAATATCTCAAAACGTCCAACCCAAGTGGAGAGTACTGAAAAAAGGAAGAAAGTGACCTTCGAAAAGTCAAACGTTTGACACTTTAACATCGATCAACAAAATGGAATGACATTAAAATAGGTGTTCTTGTTCTTCTTCTTTTCACTTCATCCTGCAGTATAAAACTTTTTTGTCCAGTGTCGAAATTTTGGCATTAGCGCTAACCTTATTACTTACGCATGTGCAATATGTTAACATCTACAATTTTTTTCATACAATCTACCTAAGAGTTTGAAGTTATCTAAATCCAATTGCGAAGAGGACCAAGAGAAAAATTATACGAAAATGATATCATCGTTTGTTTGTGTATTGCTTATGAAATATCGAAAATTTCATATTTGATATCCAAGAAGTATATATATATATATATATATATATATATATATATATATATATATATATATATATATATATATATATATATATAATATTTATAGATGGATATAATAGTTATATATATTAAAGTTATAGAGATATACCTACATTTATACAATGTGTTGACTTCATTTGATTGAATGATGAAATGTACTCATAAAGTGTAACTAGCAAATATTAAAATTTGTTTCATTATTTCATGAAAATGGTGGTGAAAGAAAATATCTCTCAGAAGTTGTATATATTCTTCGAATACTCTTTTCATTAACACCACTTAATAATTGATCCAACATCACTATTATAGAGTATTGTAGAATATGATGAAAAATTGAAAAATACCTCATTGACTTTTTAATGAGCATAGATTTGCCTGTAACGTTTCCGGCAGCTTTGGGCTTATTTTTGGATCTCCACAATATCGGCAGAATTATCATCTTGTTTTTTATCCTCTTTAGGAATCGTTAGCCTCAGCATTGTCTTTTTTGCTCATCAGAAGATATCGAGATTCGGGAAAACCAGCATTACGATACATTGTAAGATGAAGTATTTCTGTAATTATTGACCAGTAACTGTAATCTCTACAAGTTCTCTGAATACTCATATTCGGTGACTGTGACTGGTGTTAGTCACAGAATATCACAGAACATACCAAATAAAAGGTAAAATTTAAGGTAGGAATGATCGATGTTACAAAAACATCGATGTCATAATCGAAAGCTCAACATCGATGTTCGATATTTATCGAATAGCGAACATCGATCTAAAAACATTGATGATCTTGCTTTCAATATCGATGACCATCGATTTTCGATCGTCATCAAGCATCGCTATTGGTCGTGCGTGAGGACGTGAGTAAACATCGATATCGATTTCGTTAACATCGATGTTCGATTTTATCTAATAGCTAATATCGATGTTAAAAATTGATGTTTTTGCTTTCAACATCGATGATCATCGATCAACGAGCATCCCTAATTTAGGGTATGTTCTGTGCAGAATATACCTAAGAAAATACCCTAATGAAGTTCAATAAATTTTATGTGACATACCCAAAGCCTAATCTACTTACGTAAGTAGAGTTAGGCTATCAGCCCACCTAACATACCCACAGCCTAACTCTACTTACGTGAGTATAGTTAGGCTGTGGACATACCTAGGAAAACTAGGGTACATCACAGAACATAGCATGTTATGTAAGGTCTGTGGGATAATTTTCTGATCTCTGCTATTAGTTTTTAGAAGTTTGCAAATTTGGCATTATGTTAGTTACATAATTATTATAGCAAGTTCTAGA
Organism: Henosepilachna vigintioctopunctata; assembly: GCA_030704895.1. Lineage (NCBI taxonomy): Eukaryota > Metazoa > Arthropoda > Insecta > Coleoptera > Coccinellidae > Henosepilachna > Henosepilachna vigintioctopunctata. The sequence goes on from JARQZJ010000125.1 coordinate 5,923,021, forward strand.
AATTTCGGAAGTTAAGTTAAAGTTAATACGGAACTGCAATGAAAAAAATGTATGATACCAACTTTAACTTGGGTCCTATTAATGTTGATTTAATAGAACCTAACCTGTATCTCGGAGGATTAGCTGCTGCAAAAGACGTAGGAACCCTTAGTAAATTGAAAATAACTCATATTTTAACTATTGATTGTTGTCCACTTCCCAGACAAATTTTGGAATTGAAAGAATTGAATATAAAGTTCGTTCAGTTGTCTGATCAACCCAAAGAAGATATTTTAAGTTCTTTTGATGATACATATCTTTTTATTGAAGATGGAATTCAGAAAGGAAATGTTCTTGTACATTGTTACTTTGGGGTATCCCGAAGTGCTACTCTGGTTATTGCATATATTATGAAAAAATATAGCTTGAACTATGTTGATGCATTTCAGAAAGTGAAGTTAAAGAGAAGCATTGTGTATCCAAATCATGGATTTGTTTCACAGCTTCATCTTTATAAAGAAATGGGTTACACAACTGATAAGAATAATATGAAATATAAAATATTCCGTCTGAATATGGCAGCTGATCGATTTAAAAAAATTAAAATACTTCCACAGAATTTTCATGATTGTATCAAACCTGATCCAGGCTTGACACAAAGTCAACCTGAGTGTAATGTTTACAGATGCAAAAAATGCCGTAGAATTGTAGCAGCTGAATCAAATCTATTAACTCATAAAGATAAAAATGAAATTTGTAAAAAGACATATTTTATTGAACCTTTACAATGGATGAATATAGCTCAGACTGACCAAGGTAAATTATACTGTCCTAAATGCCAAAATAAACTGGGTTCTTTCAGTTGGGTCATGGGTTGTCAGTGCCCTTGTGGTGTTCAAATTGCACCTGCTTTTTACTTAAAACCTTCTAAGATTGATTTCACTAATGTAGTGCAAAATGTAGAAGTTACTTTTTGACTGTTGCTGGTTGCCCTTTGTGATGTTAATTCAGTATGATTGTGATCAATTTCATTGATATTTATTATCTAAAGCATATAGAATTAAGTTTATCCAGTAAAATGGGACATGTTCAAATTTGTTAACTGTAGTTTTAATCTATGATTGATATATACTCAGCAAACAAATGTTTTGATAGTTATGTGTTAAGCACTACTCTGATAAAGTGCAAAAAGTGTAATATTTTAAATATAAACAAAACTATTTACCCTTTGGTTGAAAATATTTACACTTTCAGTTATTTTTATTAACATTGATATCACTATAGAGATACATATATCTTTTCTGATATAAAGCCATTAAAAATAACTGTTGATTACTAAAAATATTTGATATATTTTTCCATTCTAAAAATAAGTGTATGAAATAATCCATGAGTACTGATTTATTGATTAACTGCATCCCAAATGTGATAGAATTCCCTTATTATTAGTTTTTAAACATTTATTCATTATTCTCTGCATATGTTATCTCTTTTTATTTCAAGCATAAAAAAACTTGGTGTATAAACCATTTAGATTTATGTATATTGTTATAGTACAATTAATAATCTGAGAATAAAGACATGAATATACAGGGTATCTCCATTCTTTGTATAATTTATATATGTATAGTAATTTATTGTAATAATTCCTTTGTTAGTGAATTGTTAATGTGATCAGTTATTTGTAAATGAAAGAAGTTTCTTTCAAAGTCCACTATATGTTAATATATTGTCACTAAAAAATATTTATTGCAAGTAAATCATAAAAATTCAAATGTATGTTTATATGTTATATTCCCAATTTTTGGTTGTAAGACTAGATTAATAATTTACTTCATATACAGAACTTGTCAATAGTTAAATGGAAGCCAAAGCAGAAAATGGATATAAAATTTATTTAACTATTACAACACAATTTAAATAACAATACAAAAAGCACATAATTTGAACTTTTTATTCATATTATATTCAAACCAATAATTCTAGTTGATGCAACTTGAAAAAATCTTAATTGAGAATTACTAAAGTCCAATTATTCAATAAGTTATAAAAAACTTTTTCAACAAATTATCTCCTTAAATACTTGATGAAGTGGAATTAATTCACTTTCAAATCTTATTTCACAAAAATTGTTCAAAATTTATCCACAAGATTTAAAATGTGCTGTTGTTCTTGATCTTTCCATTCTATGTTACCTTCTTCTCCTAAATTTCCAGCATATTCTCTCATGATATGTCTGATAGTTTTTAAAGAAGCACTTCGAAGGTTCAATATCTGCATTACTCTTTGCTTTATTGAAGTAGGACCAGCAGCACATACTTCAACTATTATATAATCTACCAACTGAAGAGTGAAAAGGCCCCCTTCTAATCGTTTCAAGTAATTCTCATCTTCATCTTCATTTTCCTCAATAGCTTCATCTATCGCTTCAACTTTTTCAAGATATTTGAAATGCAACTCTAGTAATCTGTCTACCTTTTCATGGTCATTTTCTGTGAATTTGCTAACTAACCTCTGTCGCTGTGAACCTCTACAGTTTCTGAGCATAGAAGAAATTATCGAAGCTACATGTTCTTCATGCTCCTCTGCTGATAATACCTGCAAATAAAGAATTTGGTCATTTATTTTTTTCAACCTCTAGAATATTCTAGAAAAGTTGAAATTATCTCTTAATTTATGCAGGAATAAGTGAATTATATTTTTTTGAATTATAGACAAATAGACTCAGCAAAAAGTTCATCTGTCGTGAAAACAACAAAAATATAATCCTACCACTTCTCCATGAGTACAACAGTACATTATGTGTTATATATGTATACATACATATATATATATATATATATATATATATATATATATATATATATATATATATATATATATATTTAAGTGTATATATTATTTAACTACCACAGAAAACTTACTATAACTAGCTGGAAGACTTAGGTCAACAACCTTTTGGAAGTTTCTAATAAATGTTCTCTCTCTATCAAAACATATATACTCAAAACAAAATTTTTGTAAATTTTGAGGAAAAACTCATTGACAAAGGAAGCTATGAATGTAGTTTGAATATAAACAAATCTAATTCTTTTCACATACCCTCTTTCTATTTTTTCTTGGAGTTTTCATAAAAAGGGGAAATATTGTTCGTAAGCCCAAGATATCCACAAATTTATTGCAGTTATCCCTACCATGTGGTCCAGACATAGCATAGTCTAATACTTTCAGGGAACCATTTCTAGATGTTTTCTTTTCCCTCAACATTAAGTTCATTAACTGTAATCCTTCACCTTTTAAAAATCGATCTCTATTTGGAACAACCATTAGAGCACTGCATAAACAATCGAATAAATTCTCCATTAGTTCATGTTCTTCAGCTGTAGCAGGATCATGTCTTTTATAAAAAGCGAGTTGTTGAAGTAAAGCATCAATACCATCTAGTTCCCCCAGTAATATTCTATTTTTTTCATTATCTTGTAGTAATATAGACAACAACTCACTAGCATATAGTTTATTAGCATCAAACGGTGCTTTCAGTTTCAAGCGCTTCAACAACCATTGTAGAAGACCTTGCTTAGCAGCTTCTGTAGCAATATCTGACCTCAATTCTGTTAAATTTTCTATGATAGACAAAGTATTATGCACACCATCAGCTTCCTCTTTTACAGTTTCATCTAAACGGTCTAAGTTCTGAATGAGTAATGCCACAATTTGATGTTCCAACAAAGAATCAATGAGAGCCTCAGCACCTTCTTCAGACTCGTGTAAAATATCTACATCTGTTAATTCTTGAAGTAACTCAACAGTGGCAACCTTAAAATAGTATTTATATTTTATTTTTCAAAACATAACTATATTGAGTATACATACAGCTATATCTGAGTTGTCATGAGATAACAACTCTAACAAGCTTGAAATAACGTGAAGTTTTACAAGTAATGGATAATAATCTGGAGCTGTAGATAATACTCTCATTTCCTGCAATATTTCATGTAATTCAACTTCACTTTCCATAAATTTTTCAGGAGCATCTGGAAATTTGATTCTCATTTCCCTGTTCTTTAAACTTCTCTTTTCAAAGGATAAAATAATTTTTTTTATAGTTGTTTCATCAATTACTTCTCCCTGAAATATAAAATAATAATGTCTAGTTGTTCACTAGGTAAGTAATATACGTTTTACCTGCGTTTGTTCTGTTTCAACAAATTTTATTATTTCCTGACGCTCCTCTTCACTAATTTGATCTAATGTTTGTGCTAACGACGGAACAGAAGCAGCCTGTTTGGACATTTTATTTGCTTTTGCTCTAGCCAATCTTTTCATTTTACGTTGTTTTTCTGTAGTGATTTCCTCATCCTCTTCTAGTGGCCTCTTCAAAGCTTGAGGTGGCTATAAGAAGATAATATCGAAAATCATTTTACAACCAAAATTTTCACGAATTTTAGTTTTATACCTTGTAATCTAAGAGCTCTCCTATATCCATATTTAAAAACCTAGTAGTACTTATAAGAATAGTACGCTACAGATTTATATACAAACAACTTTATTTCAAATGTTTATATACTGTTGATTTACTTTTATTTTTACATCTTCATTATCAATTAGATGTATAAACATAAGTTGAGAAATTAACAACAAAACCAGAATTTAGAATATCCATAATGCATAGAAATAATTAATACATACTCTGTGTAGTTATAGATTCATGAACTACCGTTGTGCGATTTCAAAATTGTTTGGCCAATACAATTATTATTAAACATATTTTTTTAATTTTTGAGATACTCGAAAATAATACCACTAGTGGGCATGATCATAAAAAATGTCGTTGAAGTAATTTTTAGTCCAAGTTATGTTTACATCATTCGTTAACGATTTGATTCTTGACTTGGTTATATAATCACTGTTTGCTGATTGATTATTAATTATTAGATTAGTTATATACCTATTCATTAATTGAATGAGAATATTAAATAACAATAATGATGCAGTGCAGAGTTATAATCACAAGTATTGCCATTCTGATGTAACACATTCTAAGGCGATCTTCGAAAATGTTATATAACGGTAGGTTTATACAATATAATATGTGTTCGTTAATGTCGAAGAGTTTGTTTTTTAGTTTTGAAAGTGAACATCTACCTAAAGACAAAGAAACTTGGAGCTACATATGTATTTCTTCTAACAATTATATTCGATCTATGATTCTCACAATATTCAAAAAGTTTCCACTTCAAAAGTTAGTTGCTAAACCACAGCCTAACTCTACTTAGTAAGTAAAGTTGGGCTGTGGCTAAGCGATACCACTGAAGTATAGGGATGGTCGATGTTATAAAAACATCGATGTTGACATCGATGTCATAATCGAAAGCCCAACCACAGCCTAACTCTACTTACTTAAGTAGAGTTAGGCTGTGGCCCAACATCGATGTTCGATATTTACCGAATACCGAACATCGATGTTAAAATATCGATGTTCTTGCTTTCAACGTCGATGATCATCGAGCATTCCTATTGGTCGTGAGTGATGCTGCGAGTTCAAATCGATATTGATTCCGTTAACATCGATGTTCGATATTTATCGAATACCGAACATCGATGTTTTTGCTTTCAACATCGATGATCATCGAACATCGATGATTATCGACCATCCCTACTGAAGTATCATTATATTTATTCGGCATCAATAAAAAGTAGTCGTGACCAGAGAGAAAGTATTGAGTTAGTATTCATTTGTATTTTTATTTGAAATTTATTTTCGATTGATAATTTTGGGTATTGGGAGAAAGAACGATTTGTTTTCTCAATTCTTGAATATATTTTGTAGTAGAGCTAATAAACGTAGATATAAGTGTGATACATGAAAAATATTGACCTAAACACCTAATCAAGAGAAGAAATGATTGGTTATGTAATGACAGATCAAAAGTAATTATACGTGATTCTCATTTTGAAGCATAAATTTATATACTTAAATTAGTTCCACTTCCTACACAATGACTTCGAAAGTATCCTCAAAGGCTTCAGTTGGTTTACTGAGAAAATTTTGGCACGAAAAACCTGAAATACTTGGAAGTAGTGTCATGGGTCTAATAGGTCTCATACTTAGTGCTACTGCAGTTAAAAGATACTACGCAAGGGATTTAGATAACCGGAGATATCGAGAGGAATATACTGTTATAAGACATGATGATCCAAAAGCTGCAACTCTAAGAAAGGATTATTTAGCAAATTGAAATGTGTACATAAACAATTAGAATGAACATAAGCAAAAAGATGTCATTAAATAAATAAATTATTCATTTTATTAACTTGTTTCTCATTAACTGTATACAATAAAATTATAATCACTATTTTATGATCACAAATCAAATTTATAAGGATTTTAATATAGTAAAATGTAAAATGGATAAAAGTTATCTCAACACCACGAGAAAAATGGACTTTTGTCCTGGAAGCGTTGTGTAAAATTGAAAAACCTAGATGTATGCTGACTTTGAGACCTGAAAAAAAAAGAGATATCAATTTGAAATTAGGTTTATGGAAGTAGAATTTACTTTTCAACCACCACAGCAGGCATCTGAACCAGCTGAACTGGAGATTTTCCATCCTTGAGAGCTTGTGTTAAATTAAGAATTTGGCCCCTCATGACCGACATTTGTCTTTCAAATAAACTTTTGTCAAATCCTTTATCTTGTTTAAAAAGAAGGTAAAGATCATCACAGAGGTCCTGTTAATAAATTATTCAATTACTAATTGCAACTTCACATTATATAATAATGTAGGAGTTAAATTTACCGTGTATTTGAAAATAAATAAATTAATACATAAGGTACTGAGTTTTAAGTATTAGATAAGTCACTACTAAGTGACGAAAAACTTTGAAAGCGAAGTAATGCATATACTTAATTTTTTCAATAGTTGAATGCTTTATAATAATGAAGGAGTTAAATTTACCAAGTATTTGAAAACAAATAAATTAATACATAAGGTACTGAGTTTTAAGTTTTAGATAAGTCACTACTAAGTGACAACAAACTTTGAAAGTGAAGTAATGCATATATTTAATTTTTTCAATAGTTGAATGCTTAGTAGATATGGTTACTTCTTACTGAGATTTATTTTCTTGAAAACAAGATGATGACATATTTAAAGTCTCATCTTTTTTCATAACAGATCTAGATTCAATAGTTGCACAAATAATTTCTCTTTGTTTTATTACCTGTACAAAATTCATATCTGACAAATACGGTAAAACTTGATCTTTGGTTTCTTTACTGAATGGGACTTTAGCTTGTGATAACCATGCCCAATGGTAGGGGTAAGCTCTCCAACTATCTGGATGCTTATATGGAAAAGCAAGTCCATTATCAATTGCTGCAATAGTGATCTCAGGCATTTGTACCAAATTCCACTCTGAAAAAAAAAAGGAAACTCTACAATGAATTTTAGCGAATCCTAATCTTAAAACACTCTTTGATGAAATTAAGCATAAAACCCTAGATCATATATATATATATATATATATATATATATATATATATATATATATATATATATATATATATATCTATATATGAAAATATTATGTTAGTATATAAGATCTATGCGTAAAACATACAATTATAAAAAAGTTATTATCTTTATCTTGACGTTTTGTGGTTTAGCAAGTGTTTCAATAGAATGAGTTTTATTTCCATAAATGAAGAGAAAAATAAAATACATTTCACCCTATTAATACTTACAAAAAATTAAAAATTCGTTCGAAATTTTCGTTAAAGAAATACGGTTCACAACTTAATATTAATTTATATATATTTTTCTTGAATACTTTATATTCAATAATTTTTTGAAGGTGGCCAGGTAGAGAATTGTTTCATGGTCAAGTAAAGTGAATTTTGTTCATATAAACTACTGCTATGAATAAGATACATTAACAGAAAAAGTTTCCGGGCGTTATCTCGGTTCCTATAATTCTTAAAATAATGAGGATTCTGATTAACAAATAATAGGAATAACAATGCCATACATTGTTAAGAAATGCATACCTTTAAACTTTACCTGACAAGACTCTCTACGCCCAATATTCAGCATAACCCTAAGCACCTACTTTTGAATTAAAAATAAGGTACGCGCGGCTGACCCCAAAAAATTATACCATAGGATATCCAAAGACTGAAAATTTGAAAAATAAATCAGCTTCAAAACCCCAACGAGACCTGAGATCTAAGGACCAGCAGGGTATACAGAACTGAATTCAGGCTCCTCCCCAGCACAGCTACACGTCCACACCACTTCAAGTGGAAGTCTACGTGAATACCTAAAAATTTTATGCTATCCTTCAAATTAATGGATGATTCTTTAAATTTAATTGCAGTAGGACTATCAATATTTGACCGACGATGAGTGAATATTATGCACTCAGTCTTACTTTCATTCAATAGTATTCAGAGCAAGGGTGCACTGTTGAGATAAATATCCAATATCACCGCAGGAAAATGGGAAATTAGTGTCGTCGGCATACATTATTGGTTGAAAAAGTTCGCCAAGTCTACCAGAGAAAATCGCAGGTACACTGTTAATATATATCACGAATAAAAGCGCACCGATTATGCTTCCCTGTGGAACACCAGCTGCAATTCATCAGATTCAAAAAATCTTCCCACATCACATTGACATGATTATAGTTCTCTACTATAGATTAATATAGTAGAGAACTCATAAAGAATATGAACTAATTCATTAAAACAATTTGTGTAATTTGATAATTTTTGCAGTTTACTTAAAAAAAATTTCATTTCGTGAAATAATCATACCTGTAGTATCAATCAACTCCACTTGAGCAGATACTGTATTAGTACAGTTTCCATTAACTAAAGTAGGATTATCATATTTGATAAGCCAGTTATCATTACCCCTGTCAGTGTTGCGAATAATATAATCTAAAACAACCAAACGTTCAAACTGTAGTTGAAACTTTTGAGCTAGTTTTGGTTGTAAGGCCTCTTGTTCGAATCTTCTGAGCCAATAATCAGCATCTTTATAACCATCTACGAATAATTGAAATGACCCACTCTGAAAGAGAATACATTCATAGATACCACAATACAAATACAATAAAAAATTAGATTGATGTATGATAATAAATTCATGGTTATTTCCTATTTTATTTTCTTGAACACATATATTTAAAGCTTGTTTTCTAAAAATATAAAATGAAGTTCATACTGAATTTTTGGTTAAAAAAAATTGAACTGAACTGACAACGTAAAATTTGAGTTCCAAATAGTCAGTCAATTTGCACACTAAAATTGGCATGATATTTCTGAAACTATTCCTCAATTTCGAGATCTTTGGCTTGACACGGCAATTATTTGAGGGATATATTAGTACTCACTTTTGGAGGAAGGCCTATTCTATTAAATCGCAGACCAACATTGGGGAATTGTTCCATGATCGCCCTTTTCATTCTTGCTTTTTGACGATCAAATCTTGGATAATTGAATGTTTCAGAAACTAACTTAACAACCTGAAAATTAATTATTTATATATATATATATATATATATATATCTAAGTAATGAAAACAACTTAATTTGACTCCAAATACAATGTTTTGATTTGAATAAAACTAAGTAGTTTTTTGGTGTTCACTATAATTAAGTTAAACATAACAATATTGTTTCGCCAACAATAACAGTATTGGCTTCATCAGATGTAGATGATGAAACTGAGCTTATTATCTACATCTGATGAAGCCACTGCGTTGGCGAAACAATATTGTTATGTTTAACTTAAATATGGTGAAAATTGAAAAATTACAGTTTTATTTAAATTATGCATTTAGATTTTCATCAAGTATCGGCCCAAACGATTAATGATACAATGTCTTGATCTTTTATAATGATTAAATACTTCAAAGAATGTTTACATTACATAATGGGTTACCAATTTTAAAACTAATTTTAGCAGTAAATTCCAATAATTCGAATATTATAAGAACTATTTAGAAAACTCAGTTTAGTATAATTTGATTTAGTAAATTCTAATAATTATTAGTATATTATAAAATTTACTGATTTCCTGAATATATAAGTTTAGAGGTTGCGGTACATCATCTTCCAATTATTTATATTTGAAATTTACTGTTGTAAGCAGCTATATATATATATATATATATATATATATATATATATATATATATATATATATATCAAGAAGATTGAAAAGATCTTTTCTCATCCTCAAAAATACGCTCTACGCAGAAATATGGCACACTAGAAGAAAATTTCTGAACAAAATGAAGAAAACATGCACCTCATTTTCTGATCTTCAGAATTCAGAATACACAAGAAAAACCTTAACATTCTTCAATAACAAATTTACTTCGTCTTAATCTGTATTGAATTTGGTTCGAATATCATAGTTACATGAAAGAATTAATCAATTAAATTACTAAAAATTGTATACTTTTAACCTACTTTGGTTTTTGGTACAATATCTAATTTCAATTTTGCATCTACTAAATAGGCAGCAGCCTCAGAAAGATAGCCCTGATTTGGAATTAGGCAGGATCTGCCGAAACAACATGGACAGCACAATTTATGCATCCATTTTGTCCATTTAGGGTTCAGCCTGCCGTACGGTTCTTCATCTTTGGGCTTGAAAACTCCAATAATTTTCTGAAATATATATATTGTATTATACTTTTATGAATTGCAAAATTTTATAATATGAATGATATATCTGAGTAATAAAAATTCTCTATCCATTTTTCAGTTTTGTTAAAAATGCAAACTGTGTTTGCATTTATGTAAACAACAACCTAGATTATTTAATCTGGGTTCTTCCTTAACAATTTGAATGCTTAGTTAAAAAACAAACTTAATATTTCTCTGCAGTAAACATTAATAGTTAACTGCCTTTTACTGATTTTCAATTATGAATTCTATTACTTCAAAATTCAATATAAGTACATAGCTTGAAGCATGTTGATATTGCGTGTAACAATATGAAATATTAAGGCAAACCTTTTTATACAATTTTATTAAGTAACAGAAGTAAACAAGTATAATCGAAATTATGTGAAATTTTTACTAATTGGATTTATCATTTATAAAGTGTTATATTACTTTGATATTGAAAAGTATCAAAATCTGAGTATATAATATGATGCAATAACTATATCTTATATGGTATGTTTAATTCAATTTTAAATATCATTTATGACTTTTGGTAGCAATCTAACGATTCTTGTATGTCAACAGTTCTACCGTCAATCTACATGTAAATATTTTATATTTTACATGTAGATTATTTTACATATTAATGACATCATTTTTCAGTCAGTACCAGCCATATTTTGGTACTAATATAATTATTTGATAATACTTAAATTTTTATGAAAATAAATTTTATGGCACTACGAAGACTGCTATTAAATCAACAACAGAAAGACAATTTCCCATAAAAGCCGAATTAAAAGTACTTAAAATTATTTGAAACATAATTTGATTGTCCAAGCTACACCAAAGATCCTCAAATAACACTGAATAAGGATCTCCCTTTTAAAAGCTCTCATACTTTATGCCCCTTCATTTCAATACTAAATCATACTTAAGCATTGATAATAATTAGGAGGCATAATAAAATATGATCAGAAATTTACTAACTCCTGCTGGATTTTTAACAAAGTAGGATCCACTAGAACCTTGGGATATTCTTTCTGGGAATATTCCATTATCAATGGCAACTTCTGACTGCCATACCAGATCAGCAAACGAAGGATCATCTGAAAATAATACAACAATATTGAATGATGTAAACAAATTTAAAAGAGACAAAAAATTGCCTGGAAAACTATTGTAAGAGACATCAAGCCCTCCAAGAAGAGGCTGTGATTCTCTACTCAATCCTGGGGAATCCAATGTTGTATCAAATATTACTTCTGGAACTAATGGAATGTCTTCTGCTGAAATATCACTGCTAGTAATGGACAAAGAACCTCCGTGTACTTCGTTCTCGCAAGTGGGGTTTACTAAAGTTAAAGTTTCATTGGCACTCATCACCTAGATTCACAATTTAGTCTTTCATATTATACATGACTGAATATCTGATATGATTACACTTTGCATTAAATTTGTTAACTCCGTAAAATATGACTACATATTCATACTTAATTGACTAGGATTCCGATTATGGTATACAAAAATTCTAGAGATCAATAATTATATTTTACTACATAACATTTAAATGAAAAATATAATTTTAATCTTAACATATAAGCAACCGTCACATTTCACCAATTTACTCTTTCTGAAGACATTCAATAAATTCAAAATTTAGATTATTCAACAGGATCACAGCCACACAACATCAAAGCTGTCATTCATTAAATGAACAGTCAGAACTGTCATGCTGATGCTTGAATTATCAGTCAATAGATGACTCATTTTTACAATTTTTGTGGGATTTTTATGAAAAATTTTTTTGCTATAGCTAATCGAATAACTGATATATGTAATAAGCTTCTGGGTTTTCAGAATTGAACACTAACTAATATGTTGCCTTATGACTTTTAAGTTTTTTCGAAGGTTTACAAATATTTTATTCAATTGCCAATTAGAGTAATGATAAGTTTCTGATGAGGACATTAATGATGTATTGTGTTCTGTTGCATGAAGCAATGAAAATGTGTAGTTTTAGATATTTTCGTTAGTTTGAAATGTTAATTAGAACTAATTCCACATAATCTAATGTCGTGTTTCATGCCTTTACTGCGCAAATGTGCTGCTTTGCTTGTATTGTAGGGAACCACAGAATAAAATATACTATGTTCTGTTGATTGATACTGGATGTTCTGATATCCTTTGAGATCAGCAAAGTATTTGCAATATATTTATTACTACAATTTTTAGTGATGAATTTCGCTACGTACAATTGTGTAAGCCGGTTTCTGGTTTTTTTCTCAATAATAGTTATTGTACAAGGTATGTATAAGAATTTTTGATTTATTTATAAATAATTACTATATTCAAAGTTGTGGCGCGATCTGATTGGTTCATATCAGTGGGAGTTTTAGAAAGATCAAATTTCAAGCGTTCATGGGTTTAATTATTTTACCATTATTTGTTTTCAGGCATAAGGCAGAAATATGTAACTTGTGGTTCAGTAGTAAAATTACTAAATACTGATTATAGAATTCGGTTACATTCTCATGATGTTAAGTATGGGACAGGCAGTGGCCAGCAATCAGTTACAGGAACAGAAACACAGGAAGATGTTAATAGTCATTGGGTTATCAAGGCTGCAACAAATAAAATTTGCCTGAGGGGTGAACCTATAAAGTGTGGTTCAAAGATACGACTTGAACATTTGGAAACTAAAAAAAACTTACATTCACATTTGTTTTCAAGTCCTTTGAGTGGAAAACAGGAAATCAGCTGTTATGGAGACAATGGTGAAGGGGACACAGGGGATCATTGGCAAGTTATTTGTTCAGGTAAGAAAGGTATTAATAAATATATGTTAGGTTTAATAAAAATGAAACGAATCTTTGTTGAGGAAGTTCAACTGAAATTTACAAATTTTTTTAAAAACATTTATTTATTGAAGGTAATGAGGAAGCAGGTCTTTTTGAAAAAATTTCAAACTTTGCATCTGGAATGTTTGGAGAGCATGAGGAAAAAAATATAAAGGAAGGTTTGTATATTTGGTTGAAAAATGTTTGGATTTAGACTAGATGTGATCTATTTTGTATTAAAGTTCATTTCATATTTTTTATCTTTTAAAGAAAAGTACAAATTAATATGTTCCGAACCTTTGTTCTTTCTCTAAATACTGCTTCTTATAATTTATGTTTTTAATATTTAGAGGTTTATTGAGTATTTATAGCTTTTGCATTATATTTGTCCTTGTAAGATATAATGAAGTTGTGAAATTTGATTGCACATGAATTTTTTTCTATATTGTTCACATTTTTTTTCAATTTTACACATTTACTGTCTCAATCCAAATATTTGGATATGCAAAAGGCAATGAACTGTTCCTACATCATTAAAATTTTTTACGCTTTGGGAAAAGTTGATTGGTGTTTTGAGCTTCCAGAGTTTTATTCACATGCAATTTATCAAATTATTGGAAAATCATTATGGCGTAATATTTTGTATTATTCACTTTGGAAGAAGCCTCAATTGATATGTGGTGTTCTAATAGGATGCAGTTTGGAATTAATACATAAGGTATATGCTAAATTCAATGTTCTGGGACCTATTATCTTTCTAGGTGACAGTTGGCTTCGGGATGAAACTGTAATGCTGAAACATGATGATACAGAAATGTATTTAGGAACATCTGGAAGAACTTTTGGCAGACCAATCAATGGACAAATGGAAATTGTTGGTGTTTCATCCTCATCAGATTCTGTGCACTGGCAAGCAATGGAGGGAATTTTTCTCCACAGTCCAGACTTGAAAGCTACACATCCTGTTCATACTGAATTATAAAATCTTAGATAAATTTTTTTATCAAACTATTTATTTATATGTTTATTTCTGACTTAATTAAAGTTGATTTGTTATACAACTAGTCTATTTACCCAGTATTCATTTGGTTTGAAATAATTATACAAATTTGGTATAATTACTATATTATTTTTGTAGATATATTATTTCAGAACTATTCCTGTTCTATGTTTTAATTATGTCTTTCTACCTTCGATAATTTTTTTTAAATCAAAGTATTCGATATATTTGATTTTCAATAAAACAAATTGATATATTGTGGCATAAGTTTCATATTGGCTGTATTTAATAAACAATGGTCAATAGGATTACTTTTGCTCACACAAAATTTAAAAATATGATTCTGTTGTAATCAATCAATCAAATCAATTTTCTCTTAATAATTAAAAATTTTTTAATTCATTTATATGTATTTCAAACATATTGAGTAAGTGAAAATTTTGGTGAATTTCTGTTAGAAATATTTGTTTAATAATCATTAATATTAGTTTGTATTAATATAGTGTGATCCTCATCAGTTAATTTTCTGGTATTCCATTTATAGGTCTTTTTATATTTTAAGTTGTGATTTTTATCGATCAAATGATCAGCATATTTTCATACTTCAAGTATGGATATAATGGAGAAACATATTGATATAACTCATTCTTAGTTTTTATAATATTTTTTAACAATAACAGGTTTTCATTAATTTGACAAAGAAGCAAGGAACTACGTTATCCGAAACATTTTGACAGTATATCAGTTAAAATGAAAAACATTCAATTTCAATAGCTAATATAGGTAAATATTAATAGGATGTATTAATAATAGAACAAATATTGTAAAAATATCTTTAAAAGCATACCTACCTAAATAATTATTAGTTATATGGAATTAGAATAAAGTTAGATAAGAAATTTTAGGTAGTTATAATACAAATTTGACATACAAATGTTTTGTATATATGGGTTAGAGGTTTGGGAATAATTGAATATTTTCGAACACTATTAATTTTATTCAAAAATGGAACAATCATATGATAAAGTTTGACAACCAATTCAATATATCCCATATGACAAATTGTTTGTGAATTTTGATATTTCTGTCAGAGTCAAAATTATTATTGTCTAATTATCTTAAGATAAAATGCAGGGCGGTTACCTTAAAACTAAAAAAGTCTACGTTTTCATCAACGGACGAGATGATTATAAATTATTTTACATTCACCCAAAATGTAGAATGGGATGGAATGCTATACTAGCTCTCTTTACAACTTCATTGAAGCCGATGTTTGGAGCTATACGTGTCCTTAGGACAAGAGATGGAAGAACGATTGTCGAAAGTTTTGAAGATTTAAAACACGAAGGAAAATATGTAGCTTGCGGATTGGAAGCTTTCAAGAAAGGAGGGTACGATCCTTTTTATTTTTAGGTAAATTCCTATTATTATATTATAATTTTGACAACGTGATATTTTGGGCATTTTAGTTGTATTGAATATTATTCTTTTATTCTTCCAGTGCATTTATTACAATTGAATTCTCGTATTTTTATCGGATTGTCTAAAATTCATAATCTAAAAACTGATATTTCTGTTTGATAAGTTGTTTTGTAAATGAAAATTATATTTTGAAATGATCGGGTTGTAATATCTTCATTTAAAACTCTATGCAATATATATAGCTTTATTAGATTAAATGTTACATAAATGTATACATAAAGTGAGATTCAATTCTCGTCTACCTCTTGGTGAAACATGATTTAAATAATTACCATACATAAAGGTTGAATTCAAACTTTTTTTTTCAGATATCGGACCAATTCTGAGATAGAAGTAAAAGTAAAACCGACCGAATATTATCCTACAAAATTGTTAAGTACGGATGATCAAAAGAAATATCCTTGTTTGATCGAAACGATGAGAAAAGGAAGAACAATAATATTTGTTTTCGCAAACGGAAAAAAATCCGCACCAAGAAAAGTAGTGCTTATTAAATCTGATTATAAGATATGGGACAATATTCTCATACATATTGGAAACATACTGGACATCCCGGAAGGAGTAAAAGGGTATATTCATTAATATTAATCCAATTTCATCTTTCATAGTAGATACATTCAATTGAGTATTTAGGTATAGAGTGTTTTTTTTTGAGGTATAGAACTTCAAATTGCAATAAAACAACGATGGATCATTCGATTGACAAGGATTTTTTTTATTCGAAAGATAATCTTGTGGCATTACAGTTTAAATATGATTTTTGGCATATGACCGCCACGGCTGGCTCGGATGTAGTCCAATCTGAACGTCCAATTTTCGATGACTTTCCAACATTTGTGGCCGTATATCGGCTCTAACTCAGCGAATATTGTCTTCCAAATGGTCAAGCGTTTGTGGCTTATCCACATAGACCAATGACTTTACATAGCCCCACAGAAAGTAGTCTAGCGGTGTTAAATCACAAGATCTTGGAGGCCAATTCACAGGTCCAAAACGTGAAATTAGGCGGTCACCAAACGTGTCTTTCAATAAATCGATTGTGGCACGAGCTGTGTGACATGTTGCGCCGTCTTGTTGAAACCACAGCTCCTGGACATCATGGTTGTTCAATTCAGGAATGAAAAAATTAGTACTCATGGCTTTATACCGATCACCATTGACTGTAACGTTCTGGCCATCATCGTTTTTGAAGAAGTACGGACCAATGATTCCACCAGCCCATAAAGCGCATCAAACAGTCAGTTTTTCTCGATGTAACGGTGTTTTGACATACACTTGAGGATTATCTTCACTCCAAATGCGGCAGTTTTGTTTGTTGACGTAGCCATTCAACCAGAAGTGCGCTTCATCGCTAAACAAAATTCGCTTATGAAAATCCGGAACAACGGCAATCTCGTTTTGGGCCCATTCGACGAATCTACGCCTTGCTTGATGATCGTTTTGCTTCAATTCTTGCACGAGTTGGATTTTGTAAGCACGCAAACCAAGATTCTTCCGCAAAATCTTTCATAAAGTGGATGGACACATATCCAATTCCTGTGCTCTATGACGGATGGACTCATTCGGGTCTTCCTCAATGCTACGCTCTACAGTAGCAATAGCTTCTTCTGTACGCACCGTACGGCGTCTCTGAGGATGCGAGTTATCAATTAGAGTAAAAGTGGTGCGAAAACGTTCCATGGTTAATCGAATTAACTGCTCTGATGGACGATTTTGTCGACGATAAAATGGACGTAGTGCGCGATACGTATTCCGCACAGAACCATTATTTTCGAAACAAATTGCACTATTTGCAAGCGTTGCTCAGGCGTGAGTCTATTCATGATGAATTGCCAAACCAAACTGAGAATAAATCACTTCTCAGCTGTTAAATCGGTCGCCATCTTCAACAGTAATGCCAACTTAAAGTCCTATACTTCTAAAAAAACCCCGTTACATATAAAACAGATATATTATCGTGTTTTATGGTTATATGACTATTATGACCATCATTTGATCAATATTAAATCTTTAAAAATATCTCAAGTATATTTCACACAAAAAAAATCAATCTTAGTAAAATCAAAGAGGCGCTTATTAAATTTAACATTTAAATAATTTTTATCAATCATTCAAATAATTTTTATACCGCCAATTTTTATTACGCCATTCAGAGGCGTATATAAGGAAACGTGAAGTGCTGGAAGAATTATTCAGATTCAGTATTCAGATATAAATATAAAACTTTTATTGCAAGGTTCATCTTGTCTCATATTTTGATTTCAAAAAGTTCTTTTTCACGTGTTTATGTATGAACTGATTTCAATTGTGCTAGACACAAGAAAAGTTCATATAAGGTTTCCTTGAAAACGGTTAAAGTCTGATGTAAAATGTAAATAGGATTAAAAATAAAACATCCAACACAATTTCCACATTCAATGAAAACCCGAAACAAAATTTCTAGGTTGTGTACCATTTTTGGCCAACCATTATGCAGTCCCTATGAAATTCAACATGGGGGATATTATGTAGCCATTCCATTCAATGCTACCTTCAAAAAGATGAAATATCTTGCAGCCAAGAGGAGTGATAGGTACGTAAGTATAATTACTAAAATGAAATTTTATATTTTCACAACAATTTCAATGTGTTATATTTGTTGTATCGTATCTCATCTGATAATATCTATATGAAGTTATTTCATAATTCTATTTTAAGTTCCTAGTTTTTAAACAGGGATATACTTTCATATTGTAAAGGATCCTATGAAAAATTGGTGTGTTTGTCGTTGACATTTTATGCTTCTGATGATTGCTTGTGTGGTTTGTGATATTGTTATCGTATATATAGTTTGATCGGAGGTATTTGAGCGTAAAGTTTGTAGGGTTGTCTAAAATTGTTGTTACTTTGAATATATTGCAGTTTATCGATTTTCATTTGTTGCTGATTGTTTTGTTGTTGATTTTGGATTATTTATACAGAAATGCAGTTTGCTTTGAATATGAGATGTTATACATTTATTTAGCTTTACTTACTTGTATTAGGAACACCTATTACGTTAATAAACTTATTATTATAAAAATGAGGAAAATTCTAAGAAATAGCTTGGAAAATAATTTTTTTTAAAAATATGATAATTTGAATATACTTGTAAATGCATAATTAATGATTTTCATGTAAATATACATTTGTAATTGATAAGGTTGAAATCAGATGATTCTAAATTTAACATCAAACAGAGCGCAGAAGTTGAAATATATGCTATAAAATTCACTTGCTTGTAACTGAGTAGAGAAATAAACTGATGAGTATATCCTTCATTTCCATTGTTTAAAAATTCAGTGATCCTACAGTTTTCTTTTGGGCAAAACAATTTGAAGAAAAATAAATATTTGAGTTCTTCTACCTGAAACAAATTTGAAATGATATTTTTGAAATGGAATCAATTTTGAAAAGTAATCATTCTTCAGAATTATGTCTTTTACAAGTTGTGTAAAACTATACATCTCGTATCTAACAGTATGTTTAACAGTGTTGGCGTTTACTTGATGTGAATTCATTATAATTGAATATAAATTTAAATTCAAACAAGTGAACTTTTGATTTACACCTTATTGACTACTTAGCATGACGCGTTGTTGTCAATAAAGACGCATCATGCTATGTAGTTTAAATCATAAGTTCAAGTGTTTGAATTTAACCTTATATTCAATTCTAACAGTATGTTTGACCAACAGCAACTTGTTCAATATTTGCAGAGAAATATAAGTAATCAAATTTACCTTCAAAAAATCACATTTTGGCTAGGAATTTATTTGTGATAGCTAAACAGATAGTAAATTAGGTATATTATTATCAATGATATAGACCAATTATGAAATTATATTTATATTTGGATGTTTTTTAGCTATCATGAATCTAGTCCACTAGTTACCAAAGGGGCGTATGTCTCAGCTTCAAAAACATGTACTTCAATGGAAGGTAAACTTGCAGTTTAATGTTGCTTAATGTTTCTTGTGTCTAATCAGTAAAGTTCCTCCGAAGGATTACTAGGAAAACGGCGCAAAGGCAAGTCGTCTGGAGCGAAGGATAGTTCAGAGCAAAAGAAAATTCATCGTAGTACAAAAGATCGACAATGGACTGATGAAGGTTAGTAATTACGTTTAATTGAAGTGAATGGGAAATTTTTTGAGAATGTTTGAATGGAATTATTCACTAATAACCATTTAAAAATGTATTATCTGAGTAAACCATCCTTTGACTTATAAAAATTTAGCTTTTTATTCAAGTTATGAAAATCTTTGAGATTTCGAACAGATTTTCTATACACAATTAATAATAAATGAATCCCTTGTTGTTAGATTCTCGGAGCCTCCCAGCATGTTCAGAATCTTGAACATTTTGAACAGATTTATATAGTTAGAATAGGGAAATATTTTATAAAAATGTATTAGGCAATAAGTATTTAGGTTAACGCAACTATTGCGAATATCATGGGTTCACCATACTCGCATGAGTGTGATGAACTTCATTTTAGCGGGTAAGCAGTTTTCTTTTATGTATAAATATGTCAATATTTTCTTAATAAAATCAGTCCTACATCAGTAGTCAACTAATTCACCTGACATTCAACAACCTTACATTACTTGTTTCCTTGTAGACAATTAATTCAACATCTGACAAGGAGTAGGCAGATTGAGGCCTTGTCAGCACTGAACCCCTTTCATACCGATTTCCAGGAATTGGGGGAATTAGGAATACTAATATTCATACATTAAAAACATTCTTAGATTTATTGTTAGGGATTATTTCTATACCCATATTTTTATACACCAATATGTTAATAATATAAGTAAAGAATGGCATTGATAATATATAAAGTCAAGAATGGTATTCTCAATATTAGAAGCGATAAAGCCAATTTTTCACCTTAGTAGTTTGAAAAGCACTTAAACATTCTTAATTTCTCTTCTGGATCTTATTCTTTGCCCAATCCTTGACTCCATTTTATCTGGGGTCGGGTCTCCCTATACATTTGCGTTAGAGAACTCTGTTCTGGATGATTATGGTGTTGTTCCACCAGGCGGTCTGCTTCTTCTACTGAACGGGTTTGTTATGTTGAGTACTTTCTTAACAACATAGTTAACATATTCTGCTGCATATGTTAAGGTTGGTTGCACCACTGTCGTGTACACCTTCCCCTTGATCTTGATAGACATTTTAGGACCACATAGAAGACGTCTCTTCTGTGAGCTTCTCTTTTGAATATCAAGAATAATTGTTGAGGAATTGAATCGTTGTTGGGTATCTAAGATTATTAATTATTTTTCTTTGAGTTAAGAAATAAACACTTAAAAACAACCTGATTTAAAAGGTTTTTCTTTTCTTAGTAAATTTTTTTTTCATAACAATATATTTTGGATTTCTGTGACTGGTCTACAGTTGTTTATATTTTACGTTATTCATATTTTTGTTCGACAGAGTGTGAATGCGTCAACGATGAAGTAGGAGCAAGTGTTAAAAAGAAGCGTACAATGGACGACCAGCGTGAAGAAACAACTGGATATATAGAGATTGCTCAACCTTTTGATCGACTAGAAGAAGATACAAATATACCAACAGGTTAAGATGAATATTTCACATACATTAATAAATGAAATTTATTCAAGATACATTCTGATTAAAAAGTAATGATATATCCAATACCTATTCCTTAAACAAATGATTGAAAAATATTTCATGCAAAACACTTGATTTATTGTCGATGTATTCCAAATCTTCTTCTGTCTTGAGAAGTTTTATTGAAATTCGACCAAAACAAGAATTTTAAAACTGCTTTTCCAATGATTTGGTTTGAAGATTAGTGTAGTCATATTCAGTATTCGTAATTTATTAATATCTTCAGAATTGTGGAGCAAAATAAAAGGTTATCTGAAAAAAGAAAATATTTTAATGTATCTACCCTCCTAGTTTATGATTTCAATTAGCAACCCTTATATTACTTGTAGTTTTCAACTTTGTCGAAAATTTCTGCAGATGTTGATATGACCGAACATCAAATACAGTCCGAAGTGTACGACCAGACTGAAATTTTCACACAAACCAGCGCAATTTGTTTCGAGTCGATCTGCGACCAAGAGAACGTTATAATCATGAACGAAAAGAAATTTTTCTTGTTGACCGAAGAAGAACTTCAGCATCTTAAGGATTCCAACATTGACAGTCAACAACCGTTCGAAACGTCGCAGGAATCAACTCAACCGACTCAACATCATTTTACGGATCAGGAGATGGAAGAAGTGAGTAGATATGAAATAATTTGGACGATGACTAGGCATAATAACTTTCTATTTCAATTGCAGAGTTCGCCTTCGATAAACCAGCTCTGTTAGGTTTTTCCAAACTCTCGGTTCGAGATTGCGTAAATGATAAAAGTTGACCTCATATCAAAGAAAATATTAAATCTTCTATTCCGTAAAGTTAATTCCGTTATTGAAAAAGGAAACTTATGATTTTATTGATTATCCAATGATTGTAAATGTTTCTATAGTTTCCTTGAAATAACAATCTCCATGGGAAATAAAAAGTAGTTTTATTTTTAGGTAATATTTTGCCATTTTAAGAATAGATTTCTATCAAATCAGCTGTTGATGCACTACACAGCTTCTAAAATCCTAATTTTATGATTTTTATACAAAGGATGCCCTTTATTGAATCGTGCATACACATAAAACTGGACGCTGTGATTATTTATAACAATAAATAAAATGTCAAGAACTAGTGGAGATGTTTTTCGAAAGAATTTATTATTAAAACGAATAAATTTTTGGTTAAATAGATAAGAGAGCTGGCAGGTAACTTCGTCGGTATCATCACAAAAGTATCAGAGAAAATGATTGCTAAGACAGTTTTTGGAATGGATTATGTATCGATAGATAGCAGTCAAGATCGCACTTCGGCTGATATGGATGAAAAAGTTATATTTTTTCCTGGTAAGCAATTTTTACATCGAGAATTGTCTTCATTACTTCTACTGCTTCGGCATGGTTTCATCCTATGTCGGATATAAACCTCTCACAGGTTTTGCCAAGCTTTCCTATCTCTGGCTAATCTCATTGATTGTCTTCCCACCATCTCTTTTACATCATCGATTCATCTTTTGCGTCCCACAGTTCTTCGTGTCGCTTTACGCCTTCCTAAGCGATTTTGTCTGTCAATCTCTCCGAATCTTGCCTCGTTCTGTAAAATCTGTTATTCGGGTTTTGTCTCGTAACTGACTGTTCCGTATTCTATATGTCCCATGTGATGCCCAACGTGACTCTTTCCATGGATCGTTGTGTAACACTTGTTATAACCAACGTTTCCAAGTCTTATGTGATTAAGGATAGTAATCACATACGACTAATGCCACAATACTACGAAACCACTTTTATTTACATATTTTTCCAGACACACTTCAGCCCAAATCTCCTCCTTCAGATATAATTGAAGATAGATTGACTAAGTCGGCTTTGTCGAAAAAAGATAAACAGCAAGCAGATCATCTGAAATCTTTGAGATTGTCACTGCCAATAGGTCGCGGAACGATCTTAGATCTAGATGAATCTGAAGACGAAATTATTCCACAAAAAAAGGTTAGTTTGCATTCTCCACCAGTTGAAATGTCCGATTCTCTAATGG
Source organism: Henosepilachna vigintioctopunctata (assembly GCA_030704895.1). Taxonomy (NCBI): domain Eukaryota; kingdom Metazoa; phylum Arthropoda; class Insecta; order Coleoptera; family Coccinellidae; genus Henosepilachna; species Henosepilachna vigintioctopunctata. The sequence continues at coordinate 5,946,665 of JARQZJ010000125.1, forward strand.
AAGAAATTGAAGAACAGTACAGGCCGATGACTCCAGCTCGTGATATTAGTAAAGAAGAGAGAAGAATTAGTTCTGAAAGAGACAACGAGGATAAAGAGAACGAAGAAGAAGAAGAACAAGAAAACGGTGGAAGTTATATCCCTTTTTTTGGATTGCGGCGAGATAGCATTGGTATTCCTCTAATCAGTAAACTCTACGGTGCCAGAAAAGAAAGTTTAGACGAAGATGAGGATGAAACGGTAGAAGGGGATGGTCTGTATGCTAAAAAGGATGAAGATATTAAGATAGAAGAAGAGGAACAAAACGACTATGAAGAAGATGAATGGAAAAAGTTGGATATTATAGAAGACATGGATTTAGGTGAAGATAAGGTTGAATCATTTACGGATCACGAGGTTAAAGAAAAAAGGCATATAGAATTTGAAGAAGAAGCAATTGATGTCGAGGAGCTAAAGATAGAGACATCGGAACTGATAGAAGAACTGCCTCAAATGATCGCAGAAGAAATGTATTCAGGACTGGTGGATGAAATTATTTCAAAACTGCCTCAAAGGCCAGAAGAGGATGATAAAGAAACAAAACTTAGTGAAGATATTACTTCCGATCATTTGAAAAAATCTTCATCGACAGCTGAAGAAATTGCAGAAAATCAGGTTGTTGTTTTCAGACCACCACAAATATTAGAAGTAGTTATTGCAGACATTGCAGATAAAGAGGAAATAACATCTGATCATTCACACCATTCAAATTTAGAGATCGAAGACTTTGGAAAGATTGAGGAAACAACTTCTGCTCATTTAGAAGGTTCCAAGGTAGAAATCGAAGAAACAAGAGAGATTGACGAAACAAAATTCGATCATTTAGAAAGTTCACATGTAGAACTCGAAGAAACGAAAGAGATTGAAGAAACAACATCCGATCATTTAGAAATTTCCAACGCAGAAATGGAAGAAACAAAAGACGTTGTTGAAATAATGTCTGATAAGTTACAGACTTCAGTCGAAGCGGTCGAAGATGTGCAAGCTAGTGGAGACATAACATCTGATCGCTCACAAACTTCAAATGTGGAAATTGAAGAAAAGGAGGCCAGTGGTGATATATTTGATCGAGCAGAAATTGAGGAAAGAGTGGCCAGTGCAGATGTTGCTGAAGAACAACCACAGGATGTATTTTCTGATAAATCACCTGAAACAACGGAAGACATCCAAGATACGAAAGAGTTCGAAGATATGGTTTCTGAAGAACAGAAAATTGTCTCAAAATATGTAGATGAAGAAATATACCCCGATGTTGAACGAACTACAACAGTAACCGAGGAAAAAATTATCAAAAAAAAGGAAAAAATTATTTCAGAAAAACCTAAAAAGGACACCAAACAAGCTGCAACTAAAGCAAAAAAGAGACACCCTTCAGAAGCGGGTGGAAAAGAAATCACCAAAATAGATCTTGAACAGGTTAGTCTTACATCGACTAAAGGCAGTAGCTCTCATTATTACGGACAAAAAGATTTACAAACGCCAGAAAAAATTTACGGTTCTTTATTGGAAACTTCTGGAGAATTAGCTCGTAATTCTGATGGCTCTCTTCGACCTTCTTTATCTTCAGAACCTGTTTTGACGCAGAAAAGCAAAGTGGGCAGTTATTGCGTCACCTTAAATAGTTGGATTTCAATGAAAGTAGAAGAATGTAATGAAACAATCGAGAAAAATACAGATAAAGTAGGTCAAATTAAAACCACTAAGCAGTTGAAAAAAGACAAACCTGATCAAAAAAGAAATGTTAAATCGGAATTCGAAGAAGAACGAAGACGTTCTTTACTGAATTTTATGAAAATGAGAATTGAAGTAGCTTTAAGTAATAAAATACCAGAACTGAGACAACCTAAAGAATCTTCGAATTGACGTGGCAATACTTTAAGAACACCCATCTTTAAGAAAAATCTTTTTAAATATCGTTTTCGTGATCATTAAATAATTCTTGATAGTAAAAATAGAAATTCAACTAAACCAAAACTGTTTTTTTATTACGAAGAATGATTATGGAAATCATAAGATGATTAGGGCATAAAATCGTATATAACTTTATGTAGAATAACTGTAATAAATGAACAACAAGAAATTTAATACTGGTATATAATTAACTAAACAGAAAACTGATTTTTTATTTTGATATATCTCTTAATTACTCCTAAAAAAGTATTTTATCAACTGAATTTCTGTGATCGATTGAAAATAATGGGTGATTTTTTAAGGGCTAAGTTTTATAGGTTGGCGGCACTGGTTGGTAATGGCATCCAAACGTCATCTGTCAAAGTGAAAAGTTTTCAGTATACTCTGCCATTTTATCATGGGAAGATTTATAAACGAGCAACGATTGCAAATTGTTGAAGTTTACTATCAAAATTCGTGCTCTGTGAAAAATGTGTTTCGTTGTGTAAAATTGGACCTTCCTAATGGACCATGTTACGGAGCCGCGGACAACATTTACATGATAAGTAAATGAAATTTACTTCAAAATGTAAATGGCAAAGGCCAAGTTATCAATTTTAATAAAAATACTGAATAAATGATGCAAATTGAGTGTTTTATTCGATTTAAAAAAAACTACGCTCAAAAAATTACCCATTACATAAAGAATATTTTTTTAATTATTTCTTGTAGCTCAAATTGGAAATTACCATACAACATTTACATAATGCAACCTTTTTCTGCTGTACAGACTGATTTATATTTTTTGCATTGACTCGATATACCGTTTGGTCACCCCTAGTTTAGATCAACTAGATTTAGATTTGTAAGGCTCATCAAGAGAAAGATATAACAACTTTTGGAAACACCATCTACTTTTCGTATGGTGCATGGAGTTGCAAGTGTTTGAGTTGTTCACCAAAAGAAATGAACCCATTTATGTTTACGTTTGAAGTTTTAGTGGAAGTTGATAAAAATGTAATATTTCGGTATTTCAATAATAATACATTTCTTTACTGCAAATATGTATCATATCAATTTAGCTCATCTTTGTCAGCTGCCAATTAGACGTCACAAATAAGTTGAATTCAAATGTGACAATTTTCCGAAAATCCTTTTCAAAATTTTTGTAATAAATGGAAATTATGAGTTTAGATCCTAAGCCCAAAAGAATTCATGTTTTTGTAAATGGGTTTCCCACGGAAAGAATATTCTTCGTTCATCCTAAATGCAGACTGAGTTGGATGTCAATTATCAATACAATAGCAGAATTACTGAAGCCCCAAAATGCGTCTGTGAGAGTCCTACGAAGAATAGATGGACGTGCAGTATCATCCTATGAAGAGTTGGAGGACAATGGAAAATATGTAGCTTGCGGTAGGGAACCAATGGTATATCCCGTGGGAGGGTGAGTTAAGGGTTCATGTTTAAGATCACCTTGAATAAAAGGACATTATATTATTATTTTTAGTTACCGAACTGAGTCTGAAATGGAGCTTCAGAAAGAATTGGAGCCATCTTCCTCGAAGCTTACGAATACCGTTGCTAATAACACTAAATGTATGGACGACCCAGAAGAGATCGAGATCATTACAATCTATGTTTTCGTGAATGGACAAAAAACTAAACCACATAAAATTACCTTACTGAATGATGATCTCGATCATTGGACTTCTTTATGCAATATCATTTCAAAACAACTGAATGAACCTGTGAAATAGTAAGTATTCTTATATTCTATAAATCATAGGCATCATTGTTCAACTTGCTATGCGCCAAAGCTTTTTTCAGGATAGTTCTCCACTTTTCTCTTCCGTCAAGGGGAATTCCCATCTTCCTACTCTCAAATTTTTTTGCCCTCCTCTATCGTCTATATATCTCATATAGTAGTGTTTGGTTTTTTTCATTTATGTATAACCTAATATTCCTTGCATCGGTTCTACGTGCTACAAAAGGTCCAGCGATGGTGTTGTTTTAACCAACAGGCTGATATCAAAGCTGAAAGATGCAATGGTTTATTAACACTGCTTCTATTGATAGAGGCTTTCCAGTGCCCCTTCATCATCTCTAAAACAAGACAAAACAAGAGACAATGAAACCTACTTCCCTACCTAAGACCTTCGAATCATGTGGAAGATCTTTAGATATTTGTGTTCTCACTGTTGAGAAGTTAGCAACTGTTAATCTACTGAGTCTTACTAGATGTGTAGGAATATGAGATGATGTTGTAATTTCATCCAAATCATGGTAAACTTGTTTTTTCGCAGAAAAACTTTTCAATCTGAATAAATCTAATCAAGATTGTCGAATTCGTGTAACAGTGGTTACGAGTGCATAAAAAAGTTCTTGAGTTATTGAATAACTCTCTGACAGTGAGCAACGACCCTCAAAATGTTCAATTCGAGGGATGAAATTAGAACTAGGAGGTAGGTACTAAAAATGCAAGGCCATAGGCTCTAGTTCAAAAGTGAAACTTCGAGATAAACAGAATAAAGTTACTAATTCAATAAATAGTAATCAATCAATTCGATAATTTCAACCAAGGGCAACAGAAACAAGTTGGTGCACTCATTCCATAAATGCGTATAAATAGGTATAAAGAAAGAGTATTATGTCAGAAATCCGAATCTGCCATAGTTTATGACATGATGAAATGAAAAATGTGGAAGATAGTGAATTCAAGAAATATATAAGAACATAGGAAATATTCTTTTACATTTTATTTTGAATAATAATTATTATATAACATTTCTTACAAAAACTTATAATTTTCTTTAAACGTTAATGTAATTTAATATAAACTAAAATTCAAACACTTTTGATTTACACTTTCTTCAGATTTCTTCAGATACTAACAGAATACATCGTTTATAACGACGAAACGCTTCATGCTATGTTGTTAATAAAGTGTAAATCAAAAGTGCAAGTGTTTACATCAAGTAAACGCCAACATTATTGAATAAAAAAAAATAAAAAAAAAACGTTGATGCAATGTTTGTTCTTATTTTATCTTATTTCAGCCTTTATACTATATTCGGAACGAGACTCAAGAAGCCTTCTGAAGTTCAGAACAAAGGTTTCTATGTTGCACTGCCGGAAGGAAGCTCCTTTAAAGATATATCATATATTTCGGTATTTTCTCCAAAGCGTCAGAGAAAAGTGTAAGTACTGCTTATCCAATTGGTATGAATGAATTTTATGATTTTTAAAAAACTGTTCAGCAACCCTTTGATTTTTTGTGGGCATTTTTTTCGAACTAAATGATAATAACTTGCCATAATTTAATACAGAGATAAATCAAATGTTCCGAATCGCTTGAAGATTGTCCTCTTCAAGTGACAAACTCAAAGAGATCAATATTCAGGAGAAGGGGTGTTTGTGCAACTTACGAAATATTCTTGCTAGCCAACTTTGTGGTTAACATTTTTAATCAGTTTTATAAGTTTTGGGATAGCTTTTTTTATAAGTTTCCTGCATTTGGTTATCTTGGGAAAAAAGGAATAGTATAGTATAATTGTACTTTCTCCAATAGATCTACGATATTGATGAGGCCGATACTTGGAGAAAATTAATATCCATAATGAAACAATATTTAGAATTTTTACATAAATTGATACAAATACGCATGACGACGTTTCGAAGTACTACTGCTTTATCAAATTCTGAATTAACAATAGATGTAATTTTACAAACTGAATACGTACAGCTACTCTCACAGAATATACCAGGTATGTTCTATAAATAACCTGGAGTGAGGACCATAGAATACACTGATGTTTAACTAATAAGAAAGAATAATATACCTGAAATTGAACAAAGAAAATCAATTTCTTATGTCAGCTATACCAACTATGAATGTAGGAAAAGATACAAAATAATTATACAAAATGAAATTTGTAAGAACAGATAAAGAAAAATTAAAATTTTTGAACATCGAAAAATATAAAATTGAAAGTAAATTAACTAAAAATATGTAATCAATCTGACCTGCTACCTGGAATATTGTTATTGAACATACTGAGTAGAGGGCTAGTTTTGACTATTGAGTAAAAGTCCCGAATTTTTGAATTTATTGATTTGTAAGGATTCTAGAAGATTTAGTTTGGAACCTTTATTCTCTCTATTTAATATTTCAAACTCTGAACTAAATTTGTGACTTTCCTCTAATAAGTGGTTGGCATAATGGGAATCTGTTTTCTGTTTTTCGAAACTACGTTTAAGTTCAGATAATATAATTTGGAAATTTCTAAAGTTCTGCCTATATACAATTTCTCACAAGTACCAATGCTAATTCTGTATACCCCACACATTTAATTTTTGTCAATTTTTGATTATATTACCAATATTATTGGTGGCCCGAGAAGAAATATTAATATTGTAGCTTGTCATAAGTGATTTTAATTTTAAACTATTTGTCCCTATATATGCTAAAACACTAAATTTTGACTTTTCTTTGATAAGAGGATAAACTTCTATAACTGATTTTTTGAAAAGCTTTTTTCAATTAAATTGTTTATTATTTCTGGTTTGTATTCATTGTTTGGGGCTTTTTGCATAATTAAGCTTTTTTCTTTGTTGAAATCACCCTTCGGGTCTACGATATATGTGACGATAATGAGAACTTTTCAATTTTATTCACGATTTTACGTTGTTTATTATAGCAAAAATCGAAGATCCATTACAATATATCTGGTTTAGATCTGGAAAGTGCGAGACTAATTTTTGTTTTTTCAGACGTTTTAAGCAGACGACCCAGCAGACGACCTTAGTAGAAGGTACAGTTTCCGCTAAAGATATGTCCGCACCAAATGAAGGTAACTTTCTATACCGAAAATCCAATTTCATAGGAAAGTGAATATGAGGAGTGTTATAGACTACAGGCCCATGTCCAAAAATGGATGGGTCATATGAACCACCAGGTGACGTATATAGGACGATATAAGAGCATAACATAAAAAGATTCAGCCCTATGCCGTCACTTGTAGCTTATAACAGCTGTCCAACTGTGTGCTGGTGAGAATTCAGAAGTGCAGATAGGAGTGAGTACATTTTTGTCATATATTTTTGCACGGCATTTTTACCATCGATAGGTCCATGAAAAATAATAAAGCGCACAGTGCCGTAAAAAAATGTGTGCCACAAAGTCGGTAAATTTTTTTGATTTTCTGACAATTTCCAGGGTAAATTTGGTCATTTCATTCTCTACGGCATCAGTTCCATACTGTTACAATACAGCATTATTCCGCAACGCCCTACAAAATCATGTGACAAGGGGAAAAATTCAAGGGTTGCACCCCCTCTCTTTCCGTGGTCCGGGGGGTGATTTGAAAAACTACGGCTTCGGTTCCAAAACATTATTTAGCACTCAAAAGTACTATTAAAAATAATGTCGTCAAAAAATTATTGTTCATTTCAATATTATTATTGAAAATTATTGAATTTCACCTTACATTTCGTTGAGTTTTTCCCTTACAAAACTTCGGACCAACGAAAATGTACGGCATGTGAAAAAATATTATCTATGCATAAAATACTTCAAGAAAAATTAATTCTATGTTGTTTCGAATTACCTCCCGGATCACGGAAAGAGAAGGGGTTGCAACCCTTGAGTTTTGCCCCTTGTCACATGATTTTTGTACGGCGTTGCGGAATAATTGATTAAAAGCTGTATTGAAACAATATAAACTGATGCCGTACAGAATGAAATGACCAAATTTACCCTGGAAATTGTCAGAAAATCAAAAAAATTTACCGACTTTGTGGCGCACCATTTTTTTACGGCACTACGCGCTTTCTTATTATTTATCATGAATCTATCGATGGTAAAAATGCCGTGCAAGAATATATGACAAAAATGTACTCACTCCTACCTGCACTTCTGAATTCTCACCAGCACTCAGTTGAACAGCTAACAAGTGACGCCATAGTGCTGAATTATATTATTTTATGATCTTACATCGTCCTAATACGTCATCAGGTGGTTCATATGACCCATACATTTTTAGACATGGGCCTGTAGTCTATTATGACGAATTTTGGTTTTCAGCGGAAGTAAAGGAAGTGCCGGCGAAATCCAACAAGTCTTTGAACGAATTAATACCGAGCATTCAGGATAAGGTCCAATTGGTTCGTAATTGTGAAGTGATTGATCTGAATAATTCTTCTTTGGAGTCTCCATGCATTCATTTAACTATTGTACAGAAGCGTAAGTTTGAGTTTGAGTCGAATGTCTATTTATATTTCGGCTATTATGACGACAATGAAAGAAAAATACATATTATCTTTACAAACTGTGATATTAGCGAGTTTCATTACTATTCGAAAATATTTCAATTATTGACTCATGAGTTCAAAGAACAGGATTTAACCCAAACCACCTAGATAAAATATGACTCCTGTTTGAGTTGCAGGGTTTGTAATTTAATGGGGTGAAAAGATTCTGGGATAGGGTGTTGCGAAAAGTTTCCGACCTGACCAAGAAAAACGATGTTTTAAAATTTTTTTTTGTTTTATTTTTCAACATAATCCCCATTAACACTGATACATTTCTCATAAGAGTGTTCTAATTTAGTTGAACCATTTCAAAATGATTCTTCAAGTACATCAAAATACTGATTTATAGTTTCACAGCGAAAAAACAACACAAAATTCTTCCATGTCAAATTAATGTTTTGAAACGTCAATAAAACATAAAAGAACTATCTTTTTTTTAGCCCTTACAGTTATGGATCGTTTGGGAGTATCGCCCAAGGGTTGTGCATCAAAAGCAAACGCTAAACTAATTCTAGAAATGATATCCGAAAACGATGATCGACCAGCTTATCACATATGTCAAGGGACGCAAACAAGTTCCATTTTCTGTGAAGCTTTTCCCAAAGGAAAGTGCTCGATCGAAGTGTGTTCCAGGAAATTCCATATAATATCTGACGATGATGCAATTGTTCTGCCTTGTGGTACTTACTTCAGGTATGTTTGTAGCACCACGTAGGTCTTTAAATTACACATTATCGTACATAATATTCTGTGAATATACTTATACTCTGTGAATGACTTTGTGAGTCTATGCTCTGTGAATCACTATGTGACTCTGTGCTCTATAGCCCACAAATACTCGGCCTTAAGTTTTTTCCTTGGATATTGAAGAGTTTTATAATTTTCAGTTCACATAGAGCTCTGACGAAACCATGTACTTTTCCAATAGGCAATGACATGTCATTTGAAAATATAGCGCAGCATATAGTGGGAATAGTTTTGGACACTTCGGAATATTGCATCTCTCGTGCTTTATATGGTCTAGACAAGCCAATACTGAAAGATGTAGACCGACAGACAGAAGGTATGATCATTTTCGAATTATTAGCAGAAAGGAATAAAATATGTAGAAATTAGAGAGAAATATCAGCCTGACTGTTTATGATACTACCACAACAGCTGTACTGTTTATTATATATTATGTTTATTATATCTGAAGATAGTCGAAATAATTCTTGGAACACATTCTTATTGCCGCTTTCATTGTGCTTGTTTACTTTCGCTCACTTAAAATGAACGCATAGGAAAAACAATTTGATTTGTATACTTAAACTCCTTGTAAACTTATTTGTATAATCAAACATACTATTCCGGTTTAATTTCCGTTCACATATTCATTTCATTTTATGTTAATTGAGAAAAAAGAAGGCATGCTTCAATTTTGACCATATCGTAAACAAAGCTTTATGAGCTAAGCTTTTTGGTCATCCCTGCATTAAGTTCTATGCGCTGATGCTAATACAGCGATGAATTTAACGGTATCATGTAGCGCTATTCCTACTTCCATGGTATACGGATTGAGGTTATATGTTAATATGGTTTTCCCAAAATTTGTATCGGTTATGTCCTTATTTCTTCAAATTAATGCTATTTTCTTCTGCCATAAGGGAACAAACTAATCAGTCAACTCATTTTCATTCATTATTTTATAGAGACGGCGAAAAAGGAGGAGAGCAAGACAATTCTGAATAGTTTGCCAATTGATTTGAATAATGTTTCCGATGACATTGTTTTACAGAAGCAGAGAGAATTATACACGTGATAAATATTTTCACGGAAATGATTATTTGACCGCAATTGTGCCGATCTTCCTATATATGTGAGTCAGTGAAACAAATATTTCATGTATGATGAACTTCAATAAATTGTACAAAACTCTTTGTTTTAATATTTCAACAGCTAATTATGAATATCACAATAATAAATGCGGATAAACATATCTTATACATATAAAAGGCAGTCATGTAATGATTATTTAAAAAATAAATAAGGTACTAATAATAAGGTACTTATATACATTTAAAACGGGTCAAGTAGGTACGGCAGATGTCTTGTTTAGGTACTGCCAACAGTTTTTTTAGGACAGCATACTCCTGCAAATCTGAAATTTTTTTGAATTAGCGCATAATATTTCATTAGTTTTCTCATTAGCTAGAAGAAAAAGAACACGTATTCTATGCAGCTTAAAAAGATTTGAAACAAATCGAAGATAGTAATATATAACAAAATTATTTTGTAGCGGAGAACTCAAAGACTTACTCAGATAATGGGCAGAAGTAGCTTGTGTACACTTTTACATCTGTTAGTATGGAATATAATTCTGAGCAATCCTTCAATAGAGTACATGTACCAGTTCCGTTGAGAGCAGTAGAATTACAATCTGTATATTTCTCAATTGTGTTAAATAGTCCTAGTTTATATTTTCCTGTAAAGAAACCACATTGTTAACTTACATTAAAAGTAAAAATAATAATTTACCGTTAGGTAAAACCAAGTTTCCATCTTGGTCTAGAATATCTTTAAGCCAAGGCAGCTGCATTTTTATCGATTCCAAAGTGTCATTTTGATTTGATGAAGTGTTTATCGCTGTGCCTCCAAGTATACGGTCTTCTGATCCATATTTGGTCATAGAGTTTCTGTCAGCTTTCGAACTCTCGACGTCATCTTCGGCAAAAGATGCAAAACTCCAAGACTGCCCTAAAAAATGTTGGAATTTTTAAAATAACATATTGCACCAAAATATAACTTGTAATCCTGTTATTATTTTTTCAATCTAGCTACACTAACCTGTTAGAGGTACTGGTCCTGAAGACATGAATTGTACTGTTCCTGGTGCAGCAGCAGAAGCGAAAACGAATGAGTCGAAAACAGGTTTAACTGAAATGAGATCTTATTATATGAAAACGCTTTTTTGAAGAAATAGATTGAAAAAAACCTCAATAATATTGAAAAACAATCTTTTTCGAGCAGAAGTCTTACCTTTTGATGCATCTTCAGGATTTGCTTCCGTTTTAGTATTATTTGGCTTAACTACAACAAGAGAACTCACTGGGGTGACAAATGAGTATTTTAAAGCGAGTTCCAATGCTTTCTTTGTGTACTGCGTTTTATTTTCGGCTGCGTCTCTTTCATCTAAGAGCTGGTTCAAAGTGAGGTACGCCCAATGCTTTTCCAAACTACCAATTGAGTTGTCAACTTTTGGTTTGAGGTCTATGGCACCATCAGCACTCCATCCTTCAACTTCTGGATTAAAACCAAATCCAGGACCAATCAAACCACCTTCGTCGATCAATATCGGCTTTTCTGTTGCATTTCCAGAATTACTTGGCTCTACTGTTAAAACAGCTGGAGTAGGTGGAAAATCTGAATCGACTGAAACAATTAAAAACTTATTAAAATTTATCGTATTCAATAAAAAAGGATTGATTACCCATTCCAGCTACTACAATTTCGGATCCATCGAACATAATCGGAAAATGTGTCTTGGTGAGTTTGGAAACAGCTTTGGAGACGTATTTAAAATTGACATTTGTTAGAAGAGGAGATGACACGAACTTGTAGAAATTTTCAAGTTGAATAGAGGCATCAGCTCCTTCATAAATATGCCTTGCAAATCCTTCATTTTTCAGAGACAATTTCTCTAGAAAATCTCTGTCTGCGCCGTCTCCGAAAGACAATGAGAAAATTGGAACCCCATCAGTATTCGATGTAGTAATCTATCGGAAGTATCATATGATATATAGACATTCATAATTAATTATTGTTACTCACAGATGTTATGGCTTGGTCACCAAACTCTCCAACAGTAGCTTCTCCATCGGTTAAGAAAATTACTAGTGGTTGCTTTGAATTTCCTCGGTTTGCTTTCGTTTTGTTCAAAAGTTGCAACGCTACCACCAGGGACGACTTAATATCAGTTCCACCAAAAGCATCCAATTTTTCTATTACTTTTTCAGCGAAGTTAATATTTTCTGTTGTTGCTTCAAAAGCACCAGGCAACGTTTGATTCTGAAACGGAAATTAACAATATAAAATATTCCCATTTTTCGAAGTCTAAAGAATAATAATTTACCGTTTTGTTTTTTGGTGTTGGTGTTTCATCTCCATAAAAGTAGTCGTATGTTTCTCCTTCTGTATACTGTATTTGTACGTTTTGTATATCCCAAACATTAACCACAGAGTTGAAGTCAATTATATTAAAAGAATCTTCTTTTTTGAGTTGTCCCAGAATACTCTTCATAGCTAGTTTCAACTGATGAATCCTTGTACCAGACATACTACCGCTGGTATCGAGAACAAAAACAACATGTTTCTCTAAAGGTTTCAATTCACTTGGTGCAAAGAAATGTACAAAATATCCGTCTGATACTAGAACTTCTCCTCCATGAGGATCACGTTCAACATCATATTGTACTAAGAACTGCCCTGCCAATCCTGTTCCTTCTTTGTTACCAAGGTAACTTGCAAGATCTTTTTGTCTCTCTAAATCAGGCTTGAAACTTACTATGGCACTAGATGTATTGAATAGCTCGATTTTAGCTTTCGGATCTAATTTTTCATCATTTTTAGAAATCTCATTCCCAGATCTTAATGCTGGCGTTCTTACGAAAGACAATGGTCTTGTCTCATTGATATTAACCTGAGACATACATCGAAATGATATGAAATATTCAAGCAAAATTGTTAGTTTATTAGTTACTCACCTCAACTTCCAATTCTTTGACTAGTTGTCCAGGATGTAGGTTTATTACTATATCGTATGCTCCATTTTGTCTCTTGAGGAGTTCTTCGTAGGTTAAGTAAAATACAGCCTTACTTTGAGGTTCTATATGAACAGATACTGTGAATCTATTGGAGTCTCTTGCATTAGCTTCAACATGAGCTGCCGCTATTCCACTGGAAACAGCCTGAAAATTATAAGTTATACTGTAACGTCTGATATTTAATATTAAAAATACGAACATAATCGTAAATTTGTTTGGCCTCTTCCTTTTCTTTAATGTAGGCCTCGTATTTCTTTCCGTCGATTTCCATAACAAAACCTGAAATATAAGCCGTTTCTGGTAAAACTACAGCAAAGGTTGCTTCTTGTGACTTTTCGTCCAAATTTTTAATTTTGCTTGTGACTAGTGTTTTGGCGAAACGGTTGGTAACATTGGTATCAACTCTCATTGAGTAGATTTTTGGGACTATTGGAACCTGCAAAATTAGTTACAATAAATAGGAATAAAAATAAATTTAAGAATTAGTTAATTATACCTCTTCTTTTTCTTCGACTGGTTTAATAGTTGTTATATCTTTTGGAGGTTCTGAAGAAAGCACAACCAGGCTCTCGGTTGTTGGTATCGGGGGAGCCCCGAGCACTGTGATTGGAATAGATGCATATGCTATCATAAAAATTAATAATTCTCCTTTTAACCCCATTATCTATAATAACACAAAATTTTATATAGTTAAACGCTGATTATGTCTATGTGATCGTAATTAATGTACATTTCCCAAAAGTTTATCATTCATTATTAAATTACTGAAATCATGAAAAAAAAATCAATTTTGACACTGAGACTCGAACCCAGTACTTGTAGTATCCCAATTAGGTGATTTCCGATTACACCACGCAAACAAAGTAAAAAAGGATGAAATTCCTAATATAGAGATAATCACAAACAAATGAGTTTTTTTCAAAAATTATTGTGATTTAAGGTACTATATTCATATATAATACAATATAATGATGATATAATAATTCGTTCGTAATTAGATGGACCCTCCTTTCGATTAAGTTGATATTGAATTAGTAGTATGTATGAGTTTATCACCTCAGTAGAATCGTGCCAGCCAATAATCTTGTGTTATATTGAATAACAATATAACACAATTATGCATTTATCTAGGATAGTTATACGATTAATAAAAATCTTAAAAATTATTAAAAATTAATACACTGTTGTACTGTATTTCTCGTGAGAATATCTTAACAAATCATATGTAGCATTGTTATATCAGTTGGTAACATTTTTTTAAAAAATATAGTGGCTTGATCACTATGTAAAAAATATTCATTTTCATATTGATATTTATGAATACGAAACATTGTTGAAAATGAAAGTACTGAATATACTGGTCGAGTAGGTAGGTACTGAATGAGTTTCCGGCATTGAAGAACCATTGTTGTTAATACTGTTATGATTGTCCTAGGTCAGTGATACATAATAAAATAATATTTACACTCCAATTCGCCAACTTATATTTTACCTTGTACAAATTGTATCTTGTTTCCTTCGTTTCCGTTAGTTATCAGATTACTCTCAATATGCCATTATCTCATTCAGAAAAAAGGTTATTGTCATTTCGAAGAAATGGTCTTAGATTTTGAAGAATAGCCAAAACTGGATTTAAAATTACTGAATAATCTTCAATAATTTGTCACAAACAAAATATATCACTTATTACGGGTTACGAAAAATAAGAATCAATAATTTAATATTTATTTATTCGAATGTTAAGTGGAATTAAGTTGAAAAAAATTCTGCAATATATTAATGTTTTTTTTCAAACATACCGCAAATTTTACTTTGATAATCGCAAATGTTCAGTGACAAATGCAATTTCGTATTATTTTCTATCTCATAGAAGCTTGGTAAAGTTTTCTTGAGAAATCCTGGAGTATTAGGCGATATTTTTGATCAGAAAAGCTCTACAAATTTCTCGAAAGTTGTGCCAGAAATCGTCACATAACAAAAATGTGTTGTGCCTTCTTCATTCGACTGTGAGCCATACCGTTTCGGTCTCCTTTTCCACACATTTGTGAATTGAGCAACGCAGTAGCTACCAACGTTGCTAAATTTACATATCATTTGCATAAATAGACTTTTAGGGTTCCACAAGAAACCTCCAAGTATAAAAATTAAGGTCAAGGATAAAACGTCGAAGGAATCGACTAAAATCGTTCTTTGATTACGTTTCGACAAATTGCCGAGTATACCAATTTATCAATTTTTATTGTTAACAAATTTGACATCAACATTTTAACAAATTTTCGATTCAAAATATTTTACAATATCATAAATTTGATAATGACATTTGACATCTATTAAAAAGATTGCCTTGTTCTGTGATTTGAAGTTGATTTATGAAACGGAAAATATTTCCTTTCTATTTATATGAAATAAACTAATGAAAATGTCTTTTTGTTGATATAATAAGATTCAGTTTTATGGAGCAAAATAAAAACAATTGTTCCACATTTTTGCATATTCTATTCCTACTTATTTTGCACTATGAAAAATTATTGATTTGATATTAGTAGGTACTTGACAATATTTAAGACTTTGAAAGTCTATAAGAGTTCTATAAGAGTTTCAAAGTTTTTTTTTATAAAATAATAGAAGATACTTTGTATTATACTGGAAAATATTTTCTTTTTATCTCCTATAAACTAAAATTCTTTTTTGTAGAGTAAAAGTTTGGAATTCTTACAAATTAAATAAACGGGTTAAATAATTTTGCGACTAAAATGGAAGAAAGTTCAAAGTGAACCCAAAATTTTGAATTAGTTTTTATTTATAACTAAAATAATCAATAAAATGAACATGAATTAAATTCCACAATAATATGTACCTATTGTACCTATTATAAGATTATTTTCCAGTATTGCTAGTATTTATAAAATTTTTAGACATTGATTATTATCAATTTCTACAATTAATGGCTGAAAATTTAATGAAAATCTGGTGTGCATAATATTCAAAGTAAGTATCTCCTTTTGTTTTTAGTAAATTGAAATATTGCTTGGATTGAATGAAAAATGAAATATTTGGAATTTTGTTCAGTTATTAACCAAAGATAACGGTAAAATAATAAAAACAAAGAAACAGTTATGAATAATAAATAAGCCTACTTGATTTTTTTCTTTTTGACAGTTGTAAAATTAATAATGGATCAAGGGAATGCAGATTTTCGATATTTTTAATATATACTCACCGAATAGATATCACATCGACTGTAATAATATCGCGAGAAAAACATTGACTGTCTGTCTACGCTACGAATCGAAACCGGTATTATAATCGAAATAATCTCCCACCATAACAAAATATTAGTGACCTCGGTTATCCCAACATCTAATACGAATCTTCAGGGAATTAATGATTTACCAAAGAAATTACGTATTACATGACGCAGAAGTATAAACCATTCAACGTTCTGATAACTGGATAAGAATAATATTTAGGAAATGAGTAAAATACATGGTGTTCGAATTAGATCACCGAAAATTATTATTCTTCTGCAAATAATAATGAAAATTGTCTCGTTTTGCAGGGATACTCCAAAATGATATCAATCGATTATGCTTGAAAAATAAATTGGAAAATCTGAATATTTGATGGTATATTCACATCAACGGCCGATAAATATTTTCAAGATATTTGAGTATCAAAAATATCAAAGTTCGCATAAAATATTTTCAAAATAATATCTAGGCTACTTCAAAAATTCGTATTACTTTGCTTATTTTGAATTAAACGACCTGTATATTATTGCTTTTACAGATTTTAAAACATCCTGTTAACATTTCAGCGGTTTTACATCAATTCAATGGGGAATAGCAATTTTGTTGTCTTAGACCTGTGACTTGTTTTTGACAAACTTTTGGTCTCTGAATCAAAAAATGTTAACAATTTTTCTCTATCGCGTAAAGTTTTTCAACTGTAATCAATTCAATGGACGATGAATCTACTCTGTGATTGTTCATATTTAAATGAGATGTAATAACAAAAATTTGTCTAAAAATCACTGACTGAACAATTCGTCTTTCTAGTTTCGCCTTTTACGACATTATCAAGAATGAATACATATTACAAAGAAAACCTTTAAATATTTGCAGATCTGTTCGGACCACAGCCTACACTTTAAATTCGGTCATAGAGGGGGGGTTTCCAAATTTCGAAGATTGAGAAGAAATTGAGAAGATTGTTTTTATCGGATTTTTGAAGTTTATTCATTTCCATGGCTTCCAGGTAGTTCATTTTCATACCTTTTTTTACAGTAATGGGGAATATTAGGTTTAAAACAACGTGAGATCTTATGTCCTGTCGACTCTAGATGTTCCCGAAAAGCAGATTGTCCGTTTTTTACGTGTTCAAAACATCTTCCGGTCTGGCCAAAATATGACGACTTACATTCTTCACAGACCAATCTATAAATTCCAGACTTCTTCATTGGCTCGGATTTGGACAATTTATTATTAAAGATCATTCTATCCAATCTGATGTGACTTGAAAATGCTATATTCTCACGTTTATTTAAACCTAATATTCTCCATTACTGTGAAAAAGGTATGAAAATGAACTACCTGGAAGCCATGGAAAAAAATAAACTTCAAAAATCCGATAAATACAATCTTCTCAATGACCAGTTAGACTTCAACCATTCCACGCAGTTAAATCTCTGATAACTTGGAAGCTCCCATCTTTATGACCGAATTTAAGGTGTATTCTGTGGTCCGAACAGATCTGCAAATATTCAAAGGTTGTCTTTGTAATATGTATTCATTCTTGATAATGCCGTAAAAAGCGAAACTGGTCGAATAAAGAATTGTTCAGTCAGTGATTTTTAGAGAAGTTTTTATTATTACCTCTCATTTATGTAAGATACCCTCTCTTTGCCATGAAAGTCATAAAAAATGGGCATACAGACGAAAATAAAGTGGGTACTAACCAGATATATACGAATAATTTATTGATACACAGGATATTATAATATTAAAAGTTAAATTGTGTGTATAAAAAATAAAAAAATATAATAAGGTAAAAATTTTCGCTTATAACTTTTCCTAGAATGTTCAATCAGGGGACATTCTCGCTTGATGTTCCAACAGCCATCATACTGACATCTCATCTGTCTTGATACCTTGCCTCCATGACCTTCAAATCTTGATGGAATCGCTCACCCTGTTCATCACTAACAGCGCCAAGATTTTCTGGAAAGTTAACAAGATGACTATGTAAGAAATGCAGTTTGATACTCATGTTACAGTCAAGCTTTTTATAGCTTTCGAAAAGTTGTTGAACATTTCAATGAAATTCTGGGCTCGTGTGTTTCCAAGAAAGTACTTGACAATACTTTCGAATGCCAACCAAGCATTCTTTTCAAGTTCGGTCATTGTTTCAATCAAACGTTCCTCTTTAATTAGTTGCCGAATCTGTGGCCCATCAAAGACACCAGCCTTTATCTTCTCATATGACAAGATAGGAAATGCCGAAATGATATACTCAAAACAGTATTTTTCAGTTGACAAAGCTTTAACAAATTCATGAGAACTAGTTTTATATGCAAAGGTGGAAATATAATGTTTTTTCTGTCGACAAGTGATTGATTTAGAATGATTGGATCAGCAGGTTTCAGGTCAGATCTTTAACTGCAGCCACTTTAACTGCAGCCAATGCTTCTCACGAGGTCTGCTGTCCCACATACATAGAAAACAGGGTTACTTGGTACATCCGCCTTGCTGGCCAAGAAGGAAACAATCCATTTTAAGGTCTACACAGATGATCCATTGGTGTAAGTTATATTGCAACAAGGCAATGACCATCTTTACGTCTTCATATTCTTCATGCAAAGAAACTGAATTACCTATTGAGACTGAACCATATGAATTTCCATTGTGGAGGGGAACACACTTCAAGCTACGTTTTGATCTATCTATAAACAATTGCCATTCAGTTGCGTGATAGTCTGAAATTCCCAATTCTTTCATTGAACCGGCTCTGTTATGGCAATACACAAATCTATAAGTACTCCGAAAAAACTGCAGAAATGCACTTTCTCTCAATCGAAAGTAAGACTTTCGATCGTGACTTTGAACTCATTCCTTGACTCATGACCTTGACTCATTCGAAGGTGACTTTAGCTCCTTCTTCTAACAAGTTTTTTTCGTGCAGTCTTGATGCTAACAGTTCTGAGGCTTTTTTGGATAGTCCCAAATCTCATACCAAGTCACTTAACTTATGCTGCTTAAATCCTTTACGAACAGAATCATCGTCAACTTTAAAATCTTTGTCGCTAGGGTCACTTCGATCGTCGCTCAACTCATCTTGTATTTCAAAAGAGGTTAATTCGCGTTCAGTTCCGGGAAGAGTATTAGTTGCGCAACAACTCTAGAGGAAAAACTTGACGTGATAGAAAAAAAAACTGACTAAAGTTTTGAAATTAGCATGTCAATTTACCTCTAAATCAGCCTAAAAATCGAAGCCAACAGAAATTATGTTAGTAATTGTTCACCAGTGTTATTTTATGTCAAAATTGTTCTCAATATCTTCATTCATAACTTCCTTCATATTTGACGTATCTTTCGGATTAGTGAAGCATTATCCAGAGTTTAACATAGTTTAAACAGTCGCATTGAACTCTTCATGATGGCTAAATATGCCGAAATATATTTTTCGTTTCAAAAAACATTTAACAATTTGTTCAACAGTTTTTGGTATTGGTTTCTCTTTTTCTGCCAATGGAATTGTAATCGTGAAACTTTTTCTGAGCAATCTTAGTAAAAATTAACTTTCCTGACATGTTTGTTGATAACGGTCAACTTGATTTATTCGTAGATTTAGTATTTTCATAGAATTTCAAATAATTTTTGAAATTACTGGAAAATTAGAGATTTATTGTAAACATTCTCGAAAAGTTTTGTTGGCAGCACTGTTTTCAATGTAAATGTTCTTCTAGAGACCGGTGTTTTTCATATTAAGATTACTTGGCTCAATGAGTCATAAAATTTCCAATATTCTCATTCAAGAAATTAGCTTCCTACAGCAAGTTCATCATAAACAAGGTTAGACCGTGATAAGACTGAATAAAACATTAATTTAGTTTATTGATTTCCGCTTTTGATATATTGAAGTTTTATTGTTCTCAACCTACATCTTTTAAGAAGTGAAAAGTATTATAACATAATTAATTTCACATTTCTACTAATACGTTGAAAACAATATCTTTTTGAGAACATATTTCTCTAAATCATTGAATTTATTTATATATTTTCTATATATTATTACTGAGGTTTTTTTGTTAGGAAACTGTTTAAGTTGATCAAGAATGAATTTCCGGATGAATTTTTTCGACAACATAAAAAATTCGATGTAACTTGTTTACTTTATATCTAAATCATTCAGGATTGGTAGTCTTTTATTATTGACATTATGAATTAAATTACAATTTCGTATTTTAAATTGAACGTTATTTTATACATTTTAATTATCTGTGTTCTTTAGTCAGGCAAACATTTTTTCATTTTGATTAAATGAAAACTAAAATTCAAGCACTTGAACTTTCGATTTACACTTTATTGACAACATAGCATGACGCGTTTCGTCGTATAAACGACTTCTTCAGATGCTAGTAGAATGCTCAATCCTTAGGCTCCTGACTTGACTTAGTCAGTCAGTGTTCTGTTAGCATCTAAAGAAGTCGTTTGTTATGACGAAACGTATCGTGCTATGTTGTCAATAAAGTGTAAATCAAAAGTTCAAGTGTTTGAATTTTAGTCTATGTTCAATAATAATGGATTAACATCAAGTAAACACCAATATTATTTAATCTTTTATTTTGGTTGTATGATCTGTCTAGATGAAGATATAGACTCGAAACAATTCCATTATAACGTGATAATCAGATATTAACTTCACAACTTCATTTAAAATATTAGAACTAATTCTGTTGATTAAATAAAATATAATTCATTGGAAAATATCATCTTTATTGTTAAAATACAATTTCAGGTTTTTCATATATTTATTCATTGTTCACAAACTATATTTTTTAATATAATTTTCGTTGAGAAATTTCATGAAAACATACTTGATTTCATAAATAATGAGGTTCGGTTTCCATTCAGTGTTTTTCGATCTTGGTTTCACTAGCAGGACAACAAACTCCTGCAAACCTAAAAGAAATAATCATCAAATACTGAATTTCACATTAATTTACTTTCTATGAAAAACGATTTATTTACTTGTGGTTTTCATCATTCAATTTGCATTTAAAATATCGTAATCAAGGTGAAGGTCTACTTAAATTGTTTTTTTTTTGAGTTGGGGAAACTTTATATTACCGAATGAAGAAAATTCTGACCAAGTAACGTAAAAATGAGAATTTTGCTTTGAATAAATATACAACCTGTTTGCTGAAAGAAGAAGAATTGATGTTCGTGTTCAGTATATCACTGAAAATAACTTCATGAATCGTAATGAAGGTCTATTAACTTACTCTTGAAGTGGACAGAAGAACTGTGAATAAGTTGGAAGGTCAGTAAGGAGATTATAAACTTGAGGACAGTCCTTCAGAAGTACACATGTTCCAGTTTGGTTCAGAGGTGTCCTTGGACATTCTGGGGCATTTGTAAGTGGAGTTGACGAGTCCAGCTTGAATTGTCCTGTAAAAAGTACACTGTTAATAATATATAACAACACATTTCAAGTCAAAAAAAATTCAGACTGAATCAATTTTGCACGTTATTTTAGAAGAAAATTTATACTCTAAACAGAAGCAAAAATATATTAAAAAAGTCGAAATTCATTTCAAAACTAAAAGAGACTAAGAGTTGGAAGGTAATATCATGAAAACTGTAATGAAGAGCATGAGGATTTGTGGTTGAATAATTTATGGTTCATTTGGTACAAACTATATCATAACATAAATGAAATACTGATAAAGTTAAAATTTGTAAAATATATCAATTGAACAGACTTACGAACATTAAAAAAAAATTTTAAAATCTATTTTTCGAACATTTTAATATGGAAGAAATTTTTTCAAAAAGTGTGAAGCTTGACAATTGTTACAGCAATCACTTTATCTGGCTGGAAAATTTTATGAAAATAGATAAACATTTCAATGACGTTCGAAAACAAATAGAAAACTGAAAAGAAGTCTAAAAAAGGTTGAAAAGATGTGAATAATAAAATTAAAATACAGTTACATTTAACAAAGTGAATTTAGTAGTATTAAAACATTTGAAATTTTAAAATCGACCGAACAAATATGTCTGAATTAAATATTTCTATTTGAAAAACTTAATGATGTATAAAATGAGAATCTGATAAAAATTATGAATTGAAAGATTGTAATACAGATTAAATTGAAATGCAGAGAATTAAAAATTAATCTCATTATAACCTCAGAAGAAAATATTGGAAAAATATACATGTAAAATGTGAAATTGAGTATATAAACAATTAACATACGTTTCTATTGAGAATATATTAATTTTCATTAGCTGTTTAAATAATAACATTAGATTTTTCCATTAAGAAAACACTTTAGATATTTCTGTGTCATGTGTGCTATTTCTATGATAGATGGAATCATATACCGTGTAATCATATTACACGGTATATGATTATGAAGATGAACACTATTGTTTGATCTATATATTTAACATGATAAAACTCAAAATTACCTTGAGGTAGGGTAACAGTTTCACTCGTGGCATTGAAAATATTTACCAGCCAGGGAAGGTCACTCTTCAATTTCTCCAAAACACTTTTTCGGGGGCTTGATGTGGAGAAAAACGGAGGAGGTGAACCCCAAAGTGGAAAATCATCTGCTGCAACTGAAGAATCACGTAATATATTCATAACAAGTTGTAGAAAAATAATATTGCTCAATAATGAAGATGATGATTTTGAATACTTTACATTTGCATGAAAAACTAAAGAACTCAACTAATTAGAAAATTTTTAATTGCATCTGTCAGGATGTTAGGTTAGGCTTAGTTATCAATGAAATTCTGAAAACTTTACTACTGAAGAATGTAATTCCAATTGGTTAGCGAAAATTCTCAATATACCTTAACTTTATATCGGAATCTGATACAAAATAAGTCTAAAAAATTTGGCTTTTGCTTGTTTATTGTACATATATTTTTTATATCTTTAACATATCTTTTTTCTCTGCAATCGAGTAATATAGTCTGTAAAGTAGTGTTTGTTACTACGTTTTCCACAAAAGAAAATATCTTAAAAAGTATTACACATATGATAGGAGAAAGATCTAAATCTAATAGTATACAGTAGGTACTTACGTCTATTCCCACCAACGATAAGTGGTATTTGATGATTGAAAGGTACTGGAAGGCCTGAAAAACATCGAAATTAACTACTTGGTAGAAATTTTCAATTTAGAAATACCTAAATAAACTTCAAAAAATATCCGACAGAAATGCTCTTAATATTTTACTGTAAGAAATCCAGACTAGTTGAAGCCATTTTAATGAATATACATTGACTAACAAACGAATAATCAGTATGAAAATTGAATAAACGAATTATAAAAACGCTATTATGAAATCTTTGCGATGTTCTTCAAATCTACATCAGTTTTCAATGATAAAAAATTGATGGTTATAGCTATTAACAATGATTATAAACCCTTCTTTATTGATAAACTAATAAAATATATACAGAGAAAGATACAATTACAAAGAATTTTTCCTATTCATTCAGAAAAACAACAAAAAATATTCCATTCAATCAATTGAAGAAGTGGCGTTTTCAAAATATTTTGTAGTGATAGTTTTTCCAGAGGTCAAAGTGGACTTTCTATACAAAAAAGAATCGATGAACATAGAAGATCAATATTATTGAATAAACCTAATACGGGTTTTTCTCAACATAAATATAATCCCAAGAAGGCCGAAATAGTACACAAAGATAGTAAGGGCAAAATATTAGAAACCCTTGAAGTCTTGGAAATTTCGATAGCCAAAAGGAAAGATTCACCTATTTGCAATGACCAGGTGGATTTCTCCGTGAAACCAGTGTTGAATTCTGTGGTTTAGAATATATAAGTGTTAGATGTACATTTTGAAATTCAGTAACATTGCATACTCTTGATAACGAGTGAACCACCCGAAACATATGTAGTTTTTAATATATTCAGTGAAACTTTTTTTTTGGGTTCGTCATCTTTGTACTTTACCCGTTATATGATTTTTCATTTATATAACTGCTGAAACTCATTTTACCTTTCAAACGTCTAATTCTTACCCGGGTTTCGAACCCAGATCTCCCTAGTGAGAGTCCGTCTCTCTCCCACTACGCCACAGAGACAACTCAGTGAAAATTAAGTTTGTGTTATGTTTTTGACGAATTAGTCGCTTTAGTAGACAAGGGGGACTATTGAGAAATTTGATAACAATTTTTCTCATATGAAAATTATTGATTCGATAAAATTTATGTATCAGATCTGTATAATTCGAATCAAAAATCTGAAAATTTTTCAGATAATACTCACTTAGTGGTCCTCCAAAAGCGGAAGCAGATGACAGTTCTGAAACAAAAATCAGGACATGAAATATTATATTGATTTAATATTTAATTTTCTAGTTAAAATATTCAGTTTTGGAAATATAAAAATGTGATCATCAATAAATTACTAACTTGTGTGGAATGCACTCAATTGAAGAGGTGCGCCGAAATCTGAAAATAAAAACGAATAATCAACATTATAATATTATGTTTCTTAACATTCAATACACTTCTAACCGGAAATTATTATTATAATTCGATGATGAAGTTTATTGTTGAATAAACAAAGAAATATATTAGAGCCGAAATAAGATAATTTTAAAAGGTATGATTTGCTATATCACAGATATTAATTCAACAAAATTGAAAATGTTCATTCTAAAGTCAAAAGAAATGTAAATTAGACATATGTGTTATATTATTTTAAACTCTGTCAAGTTTGAAAATATTGCGTCAATGTGAATATTATCAATATTCAAAGTTCTTACTCGATGATTTAGAAGCATCTTCAGGGTTTGATTCTGTCTTCGTGTCATTTGGTTTGACGACAACTAAAGAGCTGACTGGAGTTACGAAAGAATATTTCAGAGCAATGTCCAAAGCCTTCTTTGTCAATTCTGTTTTATTGTCCGCTGCATCTCTATCTTCCAAAATTTGTTTGAGTGTTAGATAAGCCCAATGTTTTTCCAAGCTTCCAATGGGATTTTCAAATTTGGGTTTCAGTTCTTTTGGTCCTGGTCCAGCGTAGCAATTTACCACGGGTGCGAATCCTGGGTCGATGGGTCTGTTATCAATAACGGAAGGAACTGCTGCTGATTCATGAGTGGGATCTGAAATTGAGGTTAATTTCCAAGATGATAGTAATTTTCGTATATATTCCTATACACGTAGGTATTGAAGTTTAAATGATTGTTAAGAACGGAATACTATCTTTAAATGTTATTGATTAATATAGTTTTGATTACTTACATCTTCCAGCAACAACAAGTTCTGATCCATCAAAGAAAATCGGGAAATTGGTCTTCGTAACTTGAGACACTTTCTCTGCCACATATTTGAAGGCTACTTTGTTGAGGAGTGGGGATGAGATGTATTTGTAGAAGGACTCAAGTTGAAGGGCTGCGTCTGCTCCTTCGTAAATATGCCGAGCGAATGCTTGATTCCTCAAGGATAATTTCTCCAAGAATGATCTGTCAGCTCCGTCTCCAAAGGACAGTGAGAAAATTGGGATTTTACCAGAGTTTTTTTCAGTGATCTGGAATCAAATCAATCGTTAATGATTCAGATTAGTATTCGATTGGAAGGTGAAGTAAAATATTGTCGGGAATAAAATAAATGGAAAGAAATCTAATCAGGTAACTAGAAAAAGTGAGTATACGCTATTGAAACAACTGAAAGGGGGACAACTAAAAGACAAAATAGAAGATAATGGAATGCGGCTTGGAAAATTGAAAGAGTTTTTGTAATTGAGGGTGCTGCTTAGTGAGGGTTTAAGATGCAATAGAGTGAATACTAATGAGGGCAAATAGGTGTATAGAAGGACTAATAGGAGTAAGGAAAGTAAGGGAAGTGTTAGGGAAGAAAATTGCAATACTGAATGATTATATTACCACTTTTACTGCATGAAAAGTTAGAGATATACGAAAGAATGATATTGAGAAATATATATGTAAACAAAAATTGATGGTATATAGAAAATAAGATGAAGAATTGTAGGAACTTCAGAGAAAACAGAGGGATTAAAAATTGAGGTAGATAAGAAGAGGGTGAACTGGGGGCGACTGAATCACTGCGAAATAACATGTCGTAATGGACAATTAGTCACATACAGCTTTTATAATCGAGTATCTGTAATCTCAATATTAAAAACTATGTTATCTGAATACCTTGGATACAATAGTCTCTGTATTAGTTTCCCCAACTGTTGGATCCCCATCAGTCAAAAACATGATGATTGGTTGCCTCTTGTCATTGTTTTTGTTGTCTTTCAGTAAATTTAAACTAATTTCTAATGCAGAGAATATATTGGTACCACCTGTAGCTCGAAGTCTTTGTACTACGCCTTTAGCTTTCTCTATATTTTCTTTATTTAATTCAAAAGATCCCGGTAGAGTTTGATCCTGAAATCGAAGTCATATAATTATGCAGATTCCATCAAAATTATCGTAAGAGTATATAATACGCTCAGAAATACATACAGTTTCATTTTGTTTCGGAGGTTCGTTCCAAACGTCGTACCCACGTTTTTGGTACTGTATTTTTTCACCAGGTATATCCCAGACGTTAACATCTGAATTGAAGTCGATAATGTTGAATGTGTCTTCTTTCTGGAGTTGATCCAATATAGTTGTCATAGCTTGTTTGAGTTGCTGTATTCTTTTTCCACCCATACTACCGCTTGTATCCAAAACAAATATCACATGTTTCGAAAGTGGTTTAAGGTCACTTGGAGCAAAGAAATGAACGAAGTATCCATCAGAAACTAATATCTAAACAGAAATGATAATAGAGAAATATATAAGACATAGAAAGTTAATATCTTATGTACTATCATCTTGAAGTCTTCTAAAGTAACCATTTAAGCATCTCAATTGAAATGATATAATTTAGTTACCTCTCCTCCTTCAGGATCTCTTTCAACATCATATTGCACAACGAATTGACCAGCAAGACCATCGCTTTCCTTCTTTCCAAGATTTTTGGCCAGTTCTTTCTGTCTTTCGACGTCAGGTTTGAATGACACTACAGCTCTATTGTTAGCAATATTTTCAATTACAGCTTTGGGATCCAATTTTTCATCATTTTTCGATATTTCGTTACCAGAACGTAAAGATGGTGCTTTAACAAATTTCAGTGGTCTGGTCTCATTGATGTTCACCTTAAAATTAGAAATCGTGTGTTTATGTCGTATTATTTTCCAATGTACTAATTTGGCATATATTGTTGAGTTTAGTCACCTGCACTCCTAAATCCTTTACTGGTTGTCCAGGATGTAAGTTTAACACTATTTCATATTGTCCATTTTGTCTAGCCAATAGTTCTTCGTAAGTTAAGTAAAATGTTGCCTTGCTTTGTGGTTCTATATTAACTGAAACAGTAAATCTGTTGGAATCTCTAGCATTGACTTCAACCAAACCAGCTGCTGTTCCGACAGAGACAGCCTGAAAATGAATAAAATGATCAGTAACATCATTGAAATTTTTGATTTGTTTGTAAATACATTGTCGTAGGTTTTTTTAGCTTCTTCTTTTTCTTTAACGTAAGCTTCATATTTTTTGCCATCTATCTCCATTACAAAGCCAGATATATATGCTGTTTCTGGAAGAACGACTGCAAAAGTGGCTTCTTGGGCTTTTTCGTCCACATTTTTCACTTTGCTTGTCACCAGAGTGGTAGCAAATCGATTGGTAACATTGGTATCAACTTTCATGGAATAGATTTTAGGAATTTTTGGCGTATCATTCTGAAATCAATATCCAAATATCTATCGCTGTAATCACTTTATATTGCAGTTTTTCAGGAAGAGTTAAAATTTTATTATTATAATATATGTAGGTACTATATACAATATCCGAACACTCACATTTTTCTCTTCTTTCTTAATGTCAGTTTCTTTATTGTCAACATTCGGAACTGTGACCCAACTACCTGTTGATGAAGGAGTGATAGTTGATGGAGCTCCTAATACAGTAACCAAGCAGATGAGGGTTATTAAAAACCCTTTCAGAACTAATTCCATATCCTTAAAAATAATAGTGTATTGAAAATATTTTTCAAATTCCTCTATTTTTATAAATATTATTTAACTTCTGGTACATTAATCAATCCATTTCCGAAGTCAGTAAAAATTGTAGCGTAACGGAAAAGCGTTGCGTACGATAATGGACTGTCTATGTCTATTCAGAAAGAATGTATTGCTGATTTAGATAAAACTAAATTGAATAAATTAAAATTAACACATCTGGCTCAAGTTTCACTAAAAATATTAAAAACTCTACACATTTTTCGGAAGGTTAATCCATTATTATGAGTGTACAATGTTACTCTTGTATGTCAATGTGGAGTAACATTGTATACTCTTGATAATGGGTTAACCACCCGAAACATATGTAGAGTTTTTAATATATTTAGTGAAACTTAAGCCAAGTGTGTTAATTTCAATTTATTGTTTATAACAATATTGTTTCGCCAACACATCTGATGAAGCCACTTTGTTGGCGAAACAATATTGTTATGTTTAATTAAATTATGGTGAAAATCAAAAAACTTCCTAGTTTCACGTAAATTATGTATTTAGATTTTCATCAAGTATTGATTGATGCCCAATCGATTAATGAGAAAATACTGTATGCAAATTTTGAGATTCCAGAACCAGAATAGACAATTCATAACTTTTTAATATTACAGGAAAAAATTTTCTTGAATTTTATTTGTTTTGTAGAATATTTTGATTGAATTGTAGATAATTTCATTTGATTGAAATCAATGATTGAAATTAGTAACTGTATCTGACAATTTCAGTTGAAAATTGAATATAATGGACGACTTTCTAAATCTTATCTCCTCTTATTTAACACAGAAAAAACTCATATCTTTCTTCTTTCCTTAAAAATCAACATTTTCTCAGAATATAGCCTCTGAGTTTGATAATAATGAATTTAAATAAAAGAACAGAATGAATGAACTATGAAAAATTGATATTCTTCAGTATATTCGTTAAAGATACAATACGTTTGAAATATCTATATGGATCTTGAGCATTTTATATCGCTGAAGATTTGACTGGAGTGTACCTGATGATCGTCTTCACATTCCTTATTTTTCGTCTTTCTCTGCCCATGTTTAAGTTTATATTTATAGATTCTATACCGTTAAGCAGTAACGCAAGTTGTTGAGCTATAAACTTCAGAAATCTCTTCATATCTCTCGATCTTTATGAGGTCTTTAAATGCTTGGTTTCGAGGGTTTTTCCTTATTCGTACTACCCAAGAATATAACATTTTCTACCAATTCATTTTTGTAAATAAAAAATAATCGAAAATTTTTCATGATAGAAAATTAATTTGAGTGACATTTTCTCGTATATCTTGTTCATTTTTAATAATTGATGAGGCCGATACTTGATGTAAATCGATGAACATAATAAAACAATTGTTAAACAAAGATTTACACATATATTAAAAAGAATACTGCATGACGTACGTTTCGATGAGATTCACCTTTTTCAAATGCTACGCGCAGACTAATGACATTTCCCGAATCATTCGAGAAATGTCATTAGTCTGCACGTAGCATTTGAAAAAGAGAATCTCCTCGAAACGTACGTCATGCAGTATTCTTTTTAATATATGTGTAAATTAGTTTAACAATTGTTTTATTATGTTGTTCATTCTTAGTGAATATGTGTACTATTTTTTCAAAATTATTACGTATATTATTATAGTCAAAAATAAAAATTTTGAATTTATATCAATTCATACGATAAGATTTGAAACTATTCTCTAAATTGTGTAAACAATCTTTTATGAACAAATGATATATCTTACGTAATTGCTAGAATTAAATGAATAATGAATAAAGTTTGTTGAGTTACTGTAGCACGTGCAGAAAGAAAGAAAAGGGAAGCTACAGGGGTGGTACTGAAATTTTTCAAAACATTTTTTCGAAAAACTGGTAGATTTCAAGTTTTGCCTAGCACACTTGTTTATCCTGATGACTCTATTGAATGCGCTTTCAAGTATAAATTCTGTTGTGACTTCACACAAGTACTTACTTGAACAACTTGTATATAAAATAAAAACACTTGGCGGGGTCACAAAAAATTTTTTCAAAATGGGGTAACACCCTGAAATAATTGTCAAGTATTTATTTATTATAAATTTTGTGATCCCTAACCAAGTGTTTTTATTTCATATATTAAAAAATGTTTCTCCAAGAGATCAGCAAACACTCAGTCAACATTGTTAAACAACTTGTTCTGTTTGTTTGTTTCCTATTCATTTATAAAACTCGCTATTCATAAACTTATCGATGTGTTTTCGGGTTATAAAATCAGTAAAGTAGGTTAATCAGTAAAAATGTGTGTGCTCAAATTTTACCTCCTTAATTAATGAGAAAAAGAGTGTAGAATTATGAATAAAACGAACGTTGATAAGGTTATACTGAACCTGAAATTTGGCACAGGGTATGTTAAAAGGTCCCGATTCCCATTTATCTACTAATAGATAAAGAAAAGTTAACCCCTTTGACTATCCAAAAGAAGTGTTAAAAGTTGAAGAGTTGGTGCTATCTGTAACAAATTAACGAGCTGACACAAAACTTTTATATCACAACAAATTTTTCGAAATTTTGAACATTAGACCAATTATTTGACTGTTACAGGGGGTGACCACACACCCTGTATATACATCTGAAGTGTATCGAAGTTTTTGTGGCAAACTGATCACAATTTAGTTATCAGTTCGATGAATAGTATTCCTATAAAACAATCTGAATTGATGTATTCTAATTATTCCTATATCTGAAAAAGTTGTTCACAATATTATTTGAAAATAAATAGTTATGTTAAAAAAACTCACCAGTTAATTATTTTCTACGCTCTGCACTGATACCACAATCACAACATTCAATGTTGATGCGGATGCAAACCGGTATTATATATGAAATAGTCTTCGAACGAAAGAATGACCTCGTACTAGTGATGAGGGAATTACCAAAGATATTCAAGTGAAATGACGTAGATTGCTGTTGTAGGAATAGATAATTAAGTTGTTAAAATTTCAAAAATAAACTGTATTCGAGATTTTCTCCAGTTAATTTGCTTATTAAAAGAAACAGAGGGAGTAAAAGCAATTCGCAATTCCTTTAAAAATGTACGACAATAAAGAACTTGACTACGTAATTAAGCTGTAAAGATTCCAAAAATATATGCCATTAGAGATGTTGTCAAGTCTATTTGTTTAAATTGTAAAATAACATTCATTCAATTGATACAATAATTACAACTAAGGAGAATGCTCACAAAAATATGAAAAGAATAGATGATTGAGTTGTGAAGATTTAAAAAATAGTTTGATGTTTCAATTTTTAAATGTCGCCATAGTTCAAGATCCTAAAGCGATCGGACTTTTTTTCTCATACAGTGGTTGTGCAGCTAACCTTGTGACTCCTGGACAGGCTTCGTCCGAGGAAGATAACAAAAATAATTTTTTACTCAACTTAAATTGGTACCTGCGGATGGTTTTTATATATGTTTTACAGAACATTTTTTTGAAGTATTCTCTGAATACATAATTTCTATCGCGGCTTCTGCTTCTAGAATGCTGGGTTATTTAGTCAGAAATTGGGGCAGCTTTGTTAATCTTTGCACAATGAAATGTACGCTTATAATGTGGTCTCCTTTGTACAATAATGTATTGCCGACCTGGAGGCAGTTCAGAAGAAATGTCTGAAGTATACATATGTACTACAAATGTTAAGGGCAGTCTCCTTCGAGAGGCTTCGACCATTCCATCGTAACCGATAGTCTGGAAATTGAATTATTGAATTTGAGTCGAGAACGGTTTGGTCTAACGTTTCTCTTCGATCGACTCTCTTTCTTCTTCGATTTCTTCCTAGCAAAATAAATATTCGCATATCAAGGCCTGGTCTCAGGCGGAATAATACATTTTATGCCAATTACAGAAGATTTATTATTATTTGCGTACAATTTGTTATTTTTTCCTGTAGTTGGATTTATATTTGTTGGGAATAAATGTATTACTATTATTTTTGTTATTATTATTGATTACAGCCTTAGTTTAAGAACCAGCTTCATACGATGTTGAACAGGGAATGATAATAAATATCAAAGCGCTGAAAATCGAATATTCGTTTTGCACTGATAACTGAATCAACCACAAATAGGAGCTGGTAAATACAACTCTTTGAGGGTGCTATCGCATGGGAGTTTCTAAAGATTCTCTTTCTGTTGTGATGCAATCATCTGTTAAGTATTTCGATGACCATTCGAAGAGCTTCTAAGGGTGTTACATAAGGGGTTCTTCAGTGGTCATTTACAACACCAAATTTATACAATTGGAGGAAGTAATATAGACCCCTATAATGATAGAGGATGAACTGACGGCTCCCCTCTTCTTTTTTACAGCGCAAAGTTTGGGAACCCATGATCTATGGTGTTCGTTCAAGAAAATATTGTGTTAGTTCTAGAGGTGTAGCTATAGCTTTTGCATGGGAGGAGGGAAAATTGGAATAAAAAAACCAATACTAATTGTAGCTTTGTACTAATTGAATCCTTTATTTCAGAAACCACGTATATGCGCTTTTTTTTCAACCTTTGGAAAACTGAAAAAACCTGTTTTTTGCAGCTTAAGTATAGGTCTAGTCTCCTTGAAATATTTTTTTACCAAATCAAGAACATGCTATTGGAATAATCTATTTTGTTGAATTTTTTTACTTCAAGTTTTTGAGTTATAAATTTTTATAAATTTCTAAAAATTTATGACTCAATGATATATTTTTGTCATTTAGGTGGTTTCTGAAATAAACAAATCAATTATTCTTTAACTAAAATTTTAGGCTGTCATCATTCCTGTCATATTATCATTCCTGTTTGATAATATGTTTTTAAATTCTGAATAACTATGACTTAACCTTTTAGTTCTAAGAACTAACGTATTAAATATTTTTGTTATGTACCACATCGCGATGGATAGAGTAGTTTCTTTATTTGAATAATATAGAGAGTAGATAAAAATGTTCTTTATTTTCAATACACCTTCTGGTATTTGTACATTTTTATAAGAGAACTTAACTAAGATTATCATTCTCAGTCAGAATTTCAGAGTTTTTCACAAGTATCTTTTGGGACATAGATGTTCATCGTCCCACTTCTATGTTTACGTGGTTGTTCCAGTTGGACAGCAAACTCCTGCAAACCTGTAACAAATAATCATTAGGAAAATCGAGCAATTTACTACGAGTAAATGAAATTTATTTTTGAAAAGTGTTTTTTTCAACTCACTCTTGGAGTGGACAGAAGAACTTTGAATATGTTGGAAGGTCAGTAAGAAGATTATAAACTTGATGACAGTCTTTCAGTAATACGCATGTTCCAGTTTGGTTCAGGGGTGTCCTTGGACATTCTGGAGCATTTGGAAGAGAAGTAGGAGAATCCAGTTTGAATTGTCCTGTGAAAATTCAGAAGATCCTTATTAGAAATTACCCCCACCCACCTATTTAATGGTTGAAAAGTATTCTAATATGGAATTTAGAATGTAAAGGTTTGCCACAAAATTCCTGGAAAGACTCAAAAGAAATATTCAAAAATTACAATTCTTTTCACATGGCACTGATGTGACAGATGTTTTTGTGTTTGTAAAATCCCGATTGGTTAGAGTTATTTACAATCAATATTTACCTTGAGGTAAGGTCAATGTTCCATTTTCCGTATTGAAAATATCCACCAGCCAAGGAAGATGTGTCTTCAGCTTTTCGAAAACATTCGTAGTAACTTCTGTCGTTAAAAGTAGGTATGGAGTAGAGGCAAATTGTGGCATGGCGTCATCTGAAAAATAAGGCGAATGTGAAATATTCATTGAAAAGTTCAGCAAATACTTTTCTGAATGAGCTAGCAATTCCGACTGCAACCTGATTAAAATCAAACTGAAAATATCTCTAAAAACCAGAGTAAGTAAAGAATGAGAGTGCACCGTACCGAGTGACCTTGACCTTTAAAAGTGAACGTGGTGGGGGTAATAGGCGGAGTTGGCCTTGAATCAGTGGTGAGCAGTGGGGGTTGATGGGTGCGGTTAATGGTGGAATTGACCTTGAATTCTCAAGGCCGTACCTGACAAATAGAATTCAAGGTCAATCCCCACTTTTAACCCCACCGATTACCCCCACTGATTCCACTGATTCAAGGCCGACTCCGTCTATTACGCCCACTACGCCCACTTTTCAAGGTTAAGGTCACTCGGTACGGCAAAAAAATGCCAATTACTTCATAATCTCTAGAGGAGATTTAAAAGAACCTATAGAAATACATCAGAATACCAGTAACTTACGAATATTCCCACAGGAACTGCAGAAAACGGTGCTGCTTTCTACAGCTTGGATATTCAGAAAGTTTCAGGGGCATAACCAGGATCTTCGTCATAACGACCGCCGCCAAGGGTTCGATTATTCAAGAAGGGCTCCAGAAGAGCTTAATTCTTTTGATATTCATTCAAAATAGGTCAATGCCAACTGTTTATCTGTATTTTTATTGTTGTGCAGGACGCTTATTACGGTCGACTCATATCTTTCTTTTACTGAATTTAGAGATGAGATATCATTAGATTTAGAGAAAAATATGTTCAGTGAACACTAAATTGTCTGCCTCTGATTTTTGACAGTTACATACTCTCTGGAAACTATACGTACAAAAAAAATGAGCAATTTGAAGGATCACATAAGGAAAGAAGATATTGTAGAAATACCACTGATCTGATAGAGAGAGGGAGAAAGAGAGAGAAATTGAGACAAAGAGGTAGGGAGTGCAAGTTGAAATGGCAAAGGCCATCCACATGGATGGACAACGACAGACGGTAATTTGGAGTTTTTAAATGAGACCCTGAGGGAAAAAAAATGGAGTCTGCATCCAATGAAGAGATGTGTAGATGATATTCAACTCAAAGTGGGAAAAATTGCTGAAGAGGATTAGAGAATACCTATCTCTAGCAGTGCTGCAATTATGGTTTTGAATTTTGGTTAAATATTTTATATTACTAGTTTTCGAAACTTACATAAGTCTTGTCCTACCAAATGTACAGCCTCATAAGAAGCTACGGAGCCTGGAAAAAACGAAAAAGGATATTAGTTCAACACAACAATTTTGGATAGGTATTTTTGTGACATAATATATGAAATGTCACTCACCTGCATTAGGATATATAGACATTGGTCTAGCAAACGACAGAGCTGCAAACGAAGACAAATTATTCTCTATATCTTTCAATATTCGCCATATTGTTTGATTAGAGCTGAAGAATGGATGACAATATGAATGAAAATGAAAGAAAAACGTGACAAAATAATGCAATATTTCAAGTATTCCATTTACTAGTGGATATATTTTCACTTTATTCTTCAAACTCTGCCTAAAATCTCTTCATTATATATTATGAGTGGTATGTAAGATATAATTCATATTAAATAATTTATATGAAAATTCAAGAGCAATCTGATGAAATGTAATTGATCATACTTACTGGGACCATAACCAGCAGCACCTGGGGGTCCATCTGAAACAAGAATCAAAAGAATGAGATAAATGAAAGATAAATTATTAAATAATCGATAAATTATTTAAGTTAGAATTGATATTTTTGAAATTATGATGGATAACATTTTCCACAACATAGACTTACTTGTCTGGATTGTATGGAGTAGAAGATGTGAACCATAACCTAAGATTGAGCAATACGAATTAACATTTTTATATTTATAATCACATACAGGGTGTATTCTGTTGAACCTGAACACCAGAATATTTCCTGTAAAATATTGAATTCCTAAATTGTTTTCGTGGTATTTTGAGTCATATTGTTGCTCTTGATTTTGTGAGCAATGGTAGTAGTACTTCTCCAGTCTCATGCCTTCTTTTAGTAAGGTGAAGGAGTCTAATTTTCGATATTTATTATTAGTTTTTTTGTCCAATAATGTATAAAAGTAGTTAACTTTTTCTGACTGTTCGAACTATCCCACTCGGATATATTCGGGTGTTTCAGGTTAACACAATATTTTCAATACGTCTCACTTCATCAACTATTTCAAAAAAATCAATTAAATATTTACTATCAAGATTTTCATTTAAACACTATTTTTCAGATCAAATGTTAATTGAAATATCATGGAGAAAAATAAGAAATAGAATGTTACATAACTCATTCAATTATTTTCTTCAACTATTAGATTTAGTTCTGCGAACTAAACTAATTTATGAAGAGGTATTAATTTTTATATTTACTTGATGATTTAGAAGCATCTTCAGGATTTGACTCTGTCTTCGTGTCATTTGGTTTGACGACAACTAAAGAGCTGACTGGAGTTACGAAAGAATATTTCAGAGCAATATCCAAAGCCTTCTTTGTCAATTCTGTTTTATTGTCCGCTGCATCTCTATCTTCCAAAATTTGTTTGAGTGTTAGATAAGCCCAATGTTTTTCCAAGCTTCCAATGGGATTTTCAAATTTGGGTTTCAGTTCTATTGGTCCTGGTAAAGCATAGCAATTTACCACGGGTGCGAATCCTGGGTCGATGGGTGTGTTATCAACAACGGAAGGAACTGCTGCTGATTCATGAGTGGGATCTGAAATTGAGGTTAATTTCCAAGATGATAGTAATTTTCGTATATATTCCTATACACGTAGGTATTGAAGTTTAAATGATTGTTAAGAACGGAATACTATCTTTAAATGTTATTGATTAATATAGTTTTGAGTACTTACATCTTCCAGCAACAACAAGTTCTGATCCATCAAAGAAAATCGGGAAATTGGTCTTCGTAACTTGAGATACTCTCTCTGTCACATATTTGAAGGCTACTTTGTTGAGGAGTGGGGATGAGATGTATTTGTAGAAGGACTCAAGTTGAAGGGCTGCGTCTGCTCCTTCGTAAATATGCCGAGCGAATGCTTGATTCCTCAAGGATAATTTCTCCAAGAATGATCTGTCAGCTCCGTCTCCAAAGGATAGTGAGAAAATTGGGATTTTACCAGAGTTTTTTTCAGTGATCTGGAATCAAATCAATCGTTAATGATTCAGATTAGTATTCGATTGGAAGGTGAAGTAAAATATTGTCGGGAATAAAATAAATGGAAAGAAATCTAATCAGGTAACTAGAAAAAGTGAGTATACGCTATTGAAACAACTGAAAGGGGGACAACTGAGAGACAAAATAGAAGATAATGGAATGCGGCTTGGAAAATTGAAAGAGTTTTTGTAATTGAGGGTGCTGCTTAGTGAGAGGTGTAAGATGCAATAGAGTGAATACTTATGAGGACAAAGAGGTGTATAGAAGGAGTAATAGGAGTAATGAAAGTAAGGAAAGTGTTAGGGAAGAAAAAGATTGCAATATTGAATGATTAAATTACCACTTTCACTCCATGAAAAGTTAGAGATATAAGAGAGAATGATGTTGAGAAATTTTAATGAAGCCAAAAATTAATGGTGTACAGGAAAGGAGATGAATAATTGTAGGAACTCCAGAGAAAACAGAGGGATTAAAAATTGAGGGAGATAAGAAGAGAGTGATCTGGAGGCGACTGAATCATAACGAAATAACATGTCTTAATGGCCAATCAGTCACATACTGCTATTATAATCGAGTGTATATAACCTTAATATTAAAAAATATGTTATCTGAATACCTTGGATACAATAGTCTTTGTATTAGTTTCCCCAGATGTTGGATCCCCATCAGTTAGGAACATGATGATTGGTTGCCTTGTATCTTTGTTCTTATTATCCTTCAATAAATTTAATGCAATTTCCAATGCCGAGAATATATTGGTGCCACCTGTAGCTTCTAATTTTTGCACTACATTTTTAGCCTTCTTTATATTCTCACTATTCGCTTCAAAAGACCCAGGTAGAGATTGTTCCTGAAATCAATTCAATGAAAATAGCTGCAAATTCATCTGATAATTTAGCATCATCACAAAAGCAAGTGGTCAAGGTTATTGAATCCATATGTACGTACAGATTTATTTTGTTTTGAAGGATCGTCCCAATAGTTTTGTTCGACTTCTTGGTACTGTATTTTCTCACCAGGTATATCCCAAACATTGATATCTGAATTGAAGTCGATGATGTTGAACGTGTCTTCTTTTTTGAGTTGATCTAATATAGTCTTCATAGCTTCTTTGAGTTGGAGTATTCTTGTTCCATACATACTTCCGCTAGTATCCAAAACGAATATCACATGTTTTGATAGAGGCTTTAGGTCACTTGGAGCAAAGAAATGGACGAAGTAACCATCAGATACTAGAATCTATTGATAAATGATGTATTGAAGTTGAAGTATAATAGTTGATTTTTATTGGGATCTGATATTAGGACTCCATTATTTCCGAATTCTGAGAATCTAGTTATGGTCAGTAGAATTCAGAATAATGAGTCTAAGGATCGATTGTATTTTCAGCTCAAATAATATATAGACCTACCTCTCCTCCT
The DNA here is from genome assembly GCA_030704895.1 of Henosepilachna vigintioctopunctata. Lineage (NCBI taxonomy): Eukaryota > Metazoa > Arthropoda > Insecta > Coleoptera > Coccinellidae > Henosepilachna > Henosepilachna vigintioctopunctata. Next base: position 5,985,465 of record JARQZJ010000125.1, read on the forward strand.
TGGGGATCTCTCTCAACATCATACTGCACAACGAACTGACCAGCAAGACCATCAGCTTCCTTCTTTCCAAGATTTTTGGCCAGCTCTTTCTGTCTTTCAACGTCAGGTTTGAATGAGACAACAGCTCTATTATTAGCAATATTTTCAATTACAGCTTTGGGGTCTAATTTTTCATCATTTTTCGATATTTCGTTACCAGAACGTAAAGATGGTGCTTTAACAAATTTCAGTGGTCTGGTCTCATTGATGTTCACCTTAAAAAAAGAAATCATATTATTTCCCAATGTACGAATTTGGCATATATTGTTGAGTTTAGTCACCTGCACTCCTAAATCCTTTACTGGTTGTCCAGGATGTAAGTTTATCACTATTTCATATTGTCCATTTTGTCTAGCCAATAGCTCTTCGTAAGTTAAATAAAATGTTGCCTTGCTTTGTGGTTCTATATTAACTGAAACAGTGAATCTGTTGGAATCTCTAGCATTGACTTCAACCAAACCAGCTGCTGTTCCGACAGAGACAGCCTGAAAATTAATTGAATGATCAGTAACAATGTTGAAATTTTTGATTTGTTTGTAATTACATTGTCGTAGGTTTTTTTAGCTTCTTCTTTTTCTTTAACGTAAGCTTCATATTTTTTGCCATCTATCTCCATTACAAAGCCAGATATATATGCTGTTTCTGGAAGAACGACTGCGAAAGTGGCTTCTTGGGCTTTTTCGTCCAAATTTTTCACTTTGCTGGTCACCAGAGTGGTAGCAAATCGATTGGTAACATTGGTATCAACTTTCATTGAATAGATTTTAGGAATTTTGGGCGTGACTTCCTAAAAAAATATCAAAATGAAAAAGGCTGTAATAACATTCAATTTCTAATATATTTATAACAAATTTTATAATATAACAATATATTTATTTTTGAATAAAACATTGCAATAAAAACTTCATTCGTTTTGTTCTTTCGCTATAAAATATATGAAAATTAATTAAAAGTATCTGTTTTTTGAGACGAATATTCAGTTTTATTACCAGTTTTGATCTTCGAAGAATACTCACTTGATTTTGAGATTCCTTTTCAATAGTACCTTCTTTAGGATCAACATTTGGAACGGTGACCCAACTTGGAGTTGTTGAAGAAGGATCAATGGTTGATGGAGCTCCTAACGCAGAGGCCAAAAAGAGCAGGGTTAGGGAAAACCCTTTAAAAATCAAACGCATATTCTAAAAAAAGAATTTATGTGTTAAAACACTCAGTCTAGCTTCTTATCGAATATCCTCAATAACTTAAGCATATAGATTTTTTAAAAATGATTATTAAATACAATTTATATGTACCAACTGTTCAACATTAAGATTAATTTCTTAATATTTCAGAGAATATTAATAATATTTTATAATGGAAGCATATAAATTAGACACGATTTATTCATTGAAATATATTGTGTTTATTTTAATACGCTATATTTACGTAAATTCTATGAGAATAGAGGTAAATAACGTCATTTGGTGAAGTGCTAATGAGACAGGTACTTGGCTATTATTGCAAAATTGTAATTATACTGTTGAATAATATGTTCATCGAAAATTATGTGGAAAAATGTTTGTTTTGACTGAAAACAGGTTTTTTATCTGAAGAGTTATATTTTATATAATTGCTCAGCCATCATTGAGAATATTGTCGTTAAATATCGAGATAATTATGATGAGAACAACGTTTCAATGAAACAATATTTTCAAGGGCAATTTTCAAGAGTTTTATATCCTCTACTTTCGATGTGGAACAACACACTTTGTATTTTCTTAAAATACAAAGTGTATTGTATTAACGAAATTAAATTAATTTCGTTAATTTTCAGGTATTTGGAGTTACTACTCGCAAATCAGTGTTTTTTGGAGTCTGTAAATCATTAATGACAAATTTCTCCGTTACAAACGACATCTTCAGATGCTCACAGAATAATGTTATTCTGTAAGCATCTGAAGAAGTCGTTTGTAACAACGAAACGCGTCATGCTATGTAGTGAATAAAGTCTAAATCATAAGTTCAAGTGTTTGAATTTAAGTTTATATTCAACTAGATATTTTTATTGCAGCATATGCCACTTTGGTTGATATTTAAATTATTACCAAATAAAAATCCTTGTTTATTTTATTATGAAGTTGCTCTGTACGACAAGCTTGATAACTTACTCGTATCTTTAGTAAAGGTTAATTTTCTGATAAATGTTGATTTAAATGAATTTTTCTATGGAATATCTTTTCATGCCTTCGAAATTTTCGAACTATAATTTCATAATATCGCTCCCAAATATCGTAAACTATTATCAATTCATCGATGTATAAATTTTGGTGCAAAGGTGTCTAGTATTGATTGCCCAATTTCCATGATCTATGACAAGAAACAAGACTAAAGACTATCAATTTGCAGCTCATGTAATTTCATAACTGGTACTACATAAACTCTTCATCAATTTTAAATACTCGTTCTTTCATTATCTTATGTAGATTCCCCAAAAGCATATTTTTGTATTACATTCACGAACAATTTCTGAGATGCTATCAATGAAAATGGTAGATATCTATTGACGAGAGTTCCTCTACTACCACTGAATTCAAAGACAAACAAACAAAATTCCTGTAAGAAATTAAAGATTTAATTCATTTCGATTTTATATTGTAAAACACTTGTGAAATATGTGAGTTTTTAGTGTAGGTACCTATGTTTTCTGTATATTATTCTGAAATCTTTCAATGTTTTTTTTTCAAATGAACAAACTCGTTATACGACAACTTATGGAATAATTTAATTTTTATTTTCATTATTCAATAATTCGATACGTGTGATTATCAACTTACCGGCTTATTATTATTTGCTACACTCTGCACTAATACCACAATCACAACATACAATGCAGACATAGGAACGTAAACTGGTATTATAAATGAGCTAATCTCCCTCCAGTTCAATATAATGACCTCATCTTATCCCAAGTTAATGTGGATCTTTATGGAATTACCAAAGATATTCGTGCGAAGTGACGTAGGATTCTGTTCTAGGATTCAATAATTAAGTTGTAAAATTACGATAATATCCTTACATTTAAATAACAATACTCTCACTTGCGCGTAAAAATTCCTGAAAACGTCGTGTAATTCTCGAAATGATTTTGTTTTTATTTTCTGTTCTTTGTTGAATTACCGAAGATAACATGTTATTTGTGATAATGCAGGATGTGTTATCAAAACCCTCAACACTCAAATATTTCCCGTGATAGCAGGAGTTCCCAAATTATCTATTGCCACTATAATAGTTATTCTTAATTCATTTTTATATTTGAATTCAGCAATAAATATCAGGGTGTAATGAATCAACTTATCAATTTAAGTTGTCACAGGATGTCATAGTGCGAGTGGGCAGTTATTAAATTTTTGAATTTATAATTAATGAGTCTTAGCGCAAATCTATTTATTCAAAGATAGTTAAATATCCGAATTATTATTTCTATAAATGTGATAATTAATTAATATGGAGTTTTTTTGGTTTTACCATCTCTGCAGCATAATTATTATTAGAAATGTAAAATATACGTAAGACTTAAACCAATGATGAAAAAACAATCAAGTACCAATTTCCTTTGTGTTTTTAAACAATGAAGTTTGACCACAAAAAAAAGAACACTCACAAGAACAAATAGATGAATTGATTTATCCATATTTCAACTCGCCTTACTCATCAATTTGAAAGATAAAATTTAAACTACAATTGAATTGAAATTGACTCAATTTGAGCTTTATTCTACTCAAAGAATAACACTTACTAGCTGGTAATGGAAATATTATTGAAAAGTTATTGAGATTGAAGGGTTTCTACCATTGCTTACAATATAAGCAACATGCTGATGGCTCTCATAATATCACAAGAAATTTAATTCAATGAATAAAAATTAACACACTTGGTTCAAGTTTCACTAAAAATTTCAAAAGCTCTACATATGTTTCGGGTGTCTTACCCATTATCTCTGGATAATAGTAAACTCTTTATAAAGAGTTAAAAATTTGGACGAAAAAGCCCTAAAGCCACTTTCGTGGTTGTTCTTCCAGAAACAGCTTGTATATCTGGGTTTGTAATAGGAATAGATGGAAAAATATGAAGCTTACGTTAAAGAAAAAAAGGAAGCTGAAAAAACCTACGACAATGTAATTCCAAACAAATCAAAAATTTCAACGATGTTACTGATCATTTAATTCATTTTCAGGCTTTTTCTGTCGGAACAGCAGCTGGTTTGGTTGAAGCGAATGCTAGAGATTCCAACAGATTCACTGTTTCAGTTAATATAAAACCACAAAGCAAGGCAACATTTTATTTAACTCACGAAGAGCTTTTGGCTAGAAAAAATGGACAATATGAAATAGTGATAAACTTACATCCTGGACAACCAGTAAAGGATTTAGGAGTACAGGTGACTAAACTCAACAATATATTCTAAATTCGTACATTGGGAAATAATAAACACTTGATTTCTTTTTTGAACATCAATGAGACCAGACCACTGAAATTTGTTAAAGCACCATCTTTACGTTCTGGAAACGAAATATCGAAAAATGATGAAAAATTAGACCCCAAAGCTGTAATTGAAAATATTGCTACAATAGAGCTGTTGTGTCATTCAAACCTGACATTGAAAGAAAGAAAGAGCTGGCCAAAAATCTTGGAATGAAGGAATCTTTATCAAGAGTAGAGTGTTTTTCTTGATAATGGGTTTACCACTTGAACCATATGTATAGTTTTCAATATATTCAGTGAGACTCAAGCGACGTGTGTTTATTTTAATTTGTTGTTTTCAACATAATGTTTCACCAATTGATAAGCGAAACCTCTGTGTCATCTTTAAAAAATTAGATTTACCATGAAATATTTCAAATGAGATTAATAAATCATATATTCAAACTAAAACAGGTCAACACTTCAATCACCAAGAGAAAAATGTTATATTATGATATTTCAGGTAGGTAGATTGAAGGAATCTATACTTGAATGATGATATTTTAAAATAGTACTTACAATTATTCACAGAAACCGCGGTATCTACTTCAAACGAATATTTAGTTCAAGGATTCAATCATACTGTAAAATTTATTGGGTAGGTACTTATAAATTATAGGATTTTTCAAATATCGATATAGACAGTTCACAAGATTCCAACAATAATTTAGTAAAGTATATTATTAATTTTTGAGTTTGTTATATTGTTTACCTGATGGGGAATTTCCCGAGGTACACAAGTTTGTGTTATTAATTTCACATCAATGTTGCTCATCATGAAATCTATTTAATACTTTAATGTAAATGATTTACCCGTAATGACTGCTACAATAAAATTTCAACACTTTCCTTATATATTTAATAGTGTTGGCGTTTACTTGATATAAATCCATTATAATTGAATATAAACTTAAATTCAAACACTTGAACTTATGATTTTCGTCGTTACAAACGACTTCTTCAGATGCTTACAGAATAATAACAACATTTTGAAAAACACAGGTATAATTATCAGGGAATATCATGATACACAGATTAACTAATATACCTTTATCAGAAAAAAATTTCAATAAAGAACTGAACATCATTGAACAGATTGTATTTCTTCACAAAAAACTCTATCGGAAAGCTATCGTAAATGTAATAGTTCAACATACTTTGGAACCGTCAGTCAAAAAGTCAAAACCTTTTTAAGTAAACATAATTTTAATATTTCATTTAAAACGTACAAGAGAAGACAAATCAGGTGTTTACCAATTAAAATGTGGAACATGTCCCGGTATATATATATATATATATATATATATATATATATATATATATATATATATATATATATATATATATTATATATATGTAAAACTAGTAGAAATTTCGGTACTAGAATACAGGAACATCAATATAGCTTCGCGCATAATAAAAGTAATTCGAATTATGCTAAAACCATTCATTAACAGAAAACCATACTTTTGATACGAATTTCAAAATTTTACACAATATAGAGGGAAGTAGTCAATTAGATTATTGGGAGGTAGTGGAAATAAATGGCCTTAAAAATTCTGAAAATTTGCTCAATGAACAGATAGAATTAAACAATTCACAATAAAACAATTGTTAAACAAAGATTTACACATATTGAAATAAAATCAGTCTTGAAAATGAGCTAACGCTCGAAACATGTTGACTATACATATTGTTAAATAAATCGTGAAACATTAAGCCAAGAGTTTAATTTATTTCAATATTCAATTATGTTTCACCAAGAGTTAAGCGAGAATTCAATCTCATTAAAGATTTACACATATATTAAAAAGAATACTGCATGACTTACGTTTCGATGAGATTCACCTTTTTCAAATGCTACGTGCAGACTAATGACAATTTCTCGAATACATACAATATATAAACTTAAATTAAGAATACAGAGAAAACAGGTAGATAACAGGTAGAAGGGATCAATTCATGCTGAACTACTATATAGTAAACTAAGTTATTTTGAAAAGATAACTTAGTCTTTTCAAAATAACTTAGTTTACTACATAGTAGTAAACTTATATTAATATAAACTATGTTTTTATTAATATTTTTAGTCACCATATTTTGTATTTCAGTATTCGTTATGTATTTTCCTGTAATTGGGTAGTTACGTCTTGGAAATATAATCTTTATTATTATTATCAGTTAGGCATTGAAAAAAAATTTTTATTAATAAGTGAAAACAGTAAACTAACCTAACCCAAAATCACTTTACCTAACCTAGCCTGTATATTACGCATGTAGTCTACATGTAGGGGATTAGACTGGGTGCAGTCTACGTGTAGACTACCTTCAGTATACTTGTAGTCTACGTGTGGACTATGTTTTGGCTACGTTTAGTTTTCGTATAAACTGCGTGTATGCTGAGTTTAGGCTAAAAATGATCACGTGCAGTTAAGTGAATATGATAGAGCCCCTTTGTGCTCTACTACACTATAGTGTAGTCTGATATAGGCAACGTGTAGGCTCAGTTCAGACTACGTAGAGTTTTCGTGTAAGCTAAGCTTATAATACGTTTAATATGTGTTGTGTAAAGATAGTTAGAGTCTCCAAATATGAAAATCAAAGTTTAACCGTTCGAAATCAATGAGAGAACATTGATATTAATATTATTTACATTGAACATTAATATTTGTCATTCAATCGAATAAGTAACTCATTATTTTTCATCACTAAACATCGAACTGGCCTGACCTAAACAAACCTAACCCAACCTACTAGTAGACTACGAGTAATTCAGTTATAAGTTTTAAGTATCATTACTTTCATTGATTTTGAATCTTTTTCAATCAATATTCATTAAAATTTACTAATTTTTCAATAATTAAGTAATGTGATCAGTTTGTATATTACAAATATTTTTCTTCGTCCAAATATTAACTTCAATATAACATGGTTCTTAAAGAGATTTTATTCTTAAATAAGATTTTATTGCAGCATCCATTATAAATTCATAGCAAAAATTGATTGAATTTTATAATATGATGATCAATATTGAAGGATTTCTCAGACTGTCTGTCCGTATTTCTGATTTAGTTACATTTTTGTGAACAAATCGTGAGTAAATAATTATATTGCGATAGTGTTCCACTGTAAATCATTTTTATCATAATGAACTTTGACCAAAATACGATTTATTTTTAATGAGATAATGAAAATTATTATGAATTCATAAAGTACACAATTCTTGAAAAATAGAATACTCGTGCTGTTTTTGTTGTTAGGTATATAGTTATAAAACTCATCAGAAATTGATCGACGTAATATATAAACTGTTAACTATAGCCTGATATTATTTTATATAAACTAAAAATCCTAGCAAATTCCTAGCAAATTCTCATTGAAAGACAGAAAGTTATTCTTGTTTATTTATATATATATATATATATATATATATATATATATATATATATATATATATATATATATAATACATATATATATTATATATGTATATAATAGGTACATCCTCTTCAGATAATGGTATCCAACGAAACTCGGAAAGATAAAACCGGCAAAAAGCAAATACGTAACTTGAATTGAACTATTCATACTATATTTATGTTGGTACTTTGCAGACCTCTTCAAAAGCTTCAGCAATGTCAAGGCTAACAACTCTTCGTGTTTTATATCTATTCTTCGTTGGATAGCTTGGGGCAATGATGCAAACTGTTGATTTCCCGAGTATCTGTTTCATTAAAGAGTAATTTAATATCAAATATAGGTATTGTAATCGAAAGAGATTCATTATGCAATCAAATAGAGGGAAGCAAATCAATCGTTGTATTTTACCAGTGAATTTGCCTTATTAATGTTTTTGTTAAATCAGAAATAATAATTTTCATTCTTAAATCATTGAAATATTAGAAAGAAAAAACTTCAAATAAAAAATACTAAATAGGTTCTACTCCAATCATAACTTTTTTTTCTATAACTTTTGTTAAAGTTCAACATCAAGAGGCATTGTATTAATCATTTCGTTAATTGTATCACATTATACAATTATTTTCATTTTATTTTTGATTTGGAAGCTTAACTATACGGAATACTGATATTCTTCTATCTTTAGGTACTACAGATATTTAAAAAAAAAAAAAAAATGAGACATATGGGTTTCAGATATTTTATTCGACAATGTCAATTTATGTCAATATGTCAATAAATGTATATAAACAGACGTTCAGACGTCACAGCAAATGCCAGCGTACCTGTAAGCATAAAAAAATGTATTACTTATCGAAAATATTTAAATAATAACTTGTGGATTGTATAAATTTTAAGGAAAAAATATCCTCTTTCACTTTGGTGAACTAAAAATAAGAATACGTTTTGAGCAGATTATCAATATGTGGGTAAACAAGTAAACAAGTAGTATTATTTTCTCGAAACAAATCGGATAATGTTCGACTACCTATAACTTTGTTGCGGATGAAACTACAAGCCAGAATAAGTCAATAACCGAGCAGAAATTGTATGAACACGGTATACTTCAAATTTCTTTCAATTTGAGCTACTAGTTTAGGAATTAAAACTTTTTTATGTTGTCACTCTCTAACTGAGTGATCATCAAAAATCTAAGGTTCTTAGCAGACATAGAGGTTTCAAATTTCGGATACAATTAGTGTTCAGTCTATAAATTAATAACAAACTGAAATATTTTGTAATTTTGGAGCAGTTTTCTGGATAAACCGCATAATTGACTTTGGAATATCATATAAATATATAGGATAACAAAAATATCTTTACAGTGAATAAATCGGTGTACCTGTATATGTATAATATAAGACTATCTACAAAAAAAGAGGTGGCATCAAAAACAAAACTTGTGAAAAAACCAAGTCTCCCAAACAATGTATCTCACAAGTAATAAATATTCATTTTGAGATCGCCAAGTCAATCTATTTTATTTAAACAATAAGAGATTCTTAATATTGATATGGTCACTATAAGACGTTGTTACCTATATTTTGTTATAATTTTGCCGTGAAAATTAGTTGAAAGACAAAGAATACGACAGTGATACATTAGGAAGAATAAAGAGAAAATAAAAATCCCTTCATTCCGTTTACTACGTATATACTACACACAGGTATATTTGCACAGGAAAAAGTGTTTCTCGGTCTATCGGCCCAAATCAACAGACAGATCGATCTGCCATGAGAGATATATGCTTCTGATACTATCAAGAATAACATATCAAAATCTGAAGTTTCCTAAAATATGTCTAAAAGAAATTTTTCTCAATTTTCAAATGGTCTGCCACAAGGAAATAACCGCGGGAATGGTCTGTCCTTTCGTTTTTGAGTACGTATAATAATATATTTCAACATATCAAAACGGCAGCTTTCCTAAAATATGTTTTTTTTTTCACCAAAATATCACAAATTTATACCTGCGCAGTACCAAACCTACCGCGACTTGGCTAAACCAAGTACCATTTCATGTATGGTAGGTACAACTCTCTCACTGAGAAAACTTTGGGCTTTCCTAAAATATGTGTCGTCAGATGTTTACTGGCTCTTAGACTTAAGACAGAAGATCCTTAAGTAGACACTGAATAAATTATTCTACTTGGTGTAACATGGATCTCACAACTTTTTCGGTAGAAGAAAAAAGTTGCGGGACTTGGTTTCATGTCGAGTTTTGTTTTTGATGACATATATTATACATTCAATGAAAACCATACTTTTCTATTGGACAGAAGAATCTGAGAAATGTTGGTAGGTCAGTGAGAAATTTAAATGCACTTGGGCATTGGTGAATAAGGGTGCAGTTTCCAGGCTTGTGTAGAACTGTCCTAGCACATGGTTGCTTAGCTACTACTGTTTCGTTCGTAGCTAATCTATAAGCTGAAAAAGAAGAAATATTTTCAAAATATTTATTAAACTATGTTTTGATGAAATAATAATTATTTTAGAAACCTGAAACCCTCTAGTATAGGCACGAAAAAATGTACTCTATGTTTTCATGCTTCGAAAATAGCACACATTTGGACTGATGTCGAGATATCTGTTATAACGCTGTGCATTCGAATGGTATAACTTAGTTGTGAAAAATCTTAGTGGTCACCATGTTTGGTCGAAGAATGGACCTCCCTGAGGAGTCCCTGAAAGGGCAAACATGTTCTGTTTCGTATTTCCTCCAGGTGTAATGGCCATTAATATATTTTCCTAGAGTTAACTCCGTGCAGTATAAGGAAAATATATTGCTTACATCTAACATGCTCTAAAAGAGTTTCGTTCATCTTTGTGCAGTCAACACTAGCCTCCAGTAGCATTCTGAATCTCCTGAGATTAGCGATTAGCGAACGGGTCTCGTATTGATGAGTAGCTTTCCTCTGAAGATGCCTACCAAGGTACTAGGTGAAGCGTATTGAAATTCCTGTTAGATCACCCTCAAAAAACATACAAATTGAGGCAATGAATTTTGAGACTTACTTTCTGCCTTAGGTATTCTAATTGCGTATTTGTTGGATATTGATTTGAACCAATCCTGCTTTCGCAATTCTGGTAAATCAACTGGTAAAGATGAATTTGGTGGTGGAGCGAACACTGAATCCTCTAATTCTGTAAAATAATGTTAAGAAAAAGGATTAATCACCTTGGATTGAATTGAAATCTGATCAAAGATTACTAAAAAATTTACTTGGCAAGAGAGCTCACAGAAAGGTTAATCAGCTGTTAATCAGACAGTATATACTTACTCTCCAATTTACTTGTCGGCAAGGCAAACGTTTGCATTGGTTTCGCTAAAACAAAACAAGTAGAATATTTCAATACTTTCAATTTAAAATGTGAAAATAGCAACCTTCAAATTCTGAAGACGGGAATTCCAAAGCAATAATGCCAACCGTCGCGTCGGCCAAACAGACTAAAGACGCGTTCCAAAAGTGTTCACAATGATCATATTCTATGTATCTAAACATGAAGTTGATCGTTGTGAGCGTTCAATAGAACGCACCTTTAGTTTGTTTCCAATCAGTGAATATCAATAAATAATCGCCTGATTCGAATTTAAAATACTATACATAAATAATTATATATTTTACATTGGTTAATACTTTGTGAAGATGAATATTTCAGTTTTTGCTGTATTATGTGCAGTATTGCTGCAATATGTAGATCTACTGGAGAATGAAATGAATTAGATTTACTCACCAAAACCATTATACAAAGGGCGATCAGGTGGAGGAAAAGAGTACATTAGCCTGTGCCTGTTACCACTGAAATCTGTAAACGAATACAATTATTCTAACCTTAAAGATTTTTTAATAAGAAATAATGTTTTATTATCATTTTCATACCCATTTAAACATTAAAAACGTTTTTCAAGTTTGCACTTACGTGGAACAGGCAAAGTAATAGAATCTGTAATAAAAAAGAAGAATTAGATGCTAAATTAGTTCGATATAGAAATTTGAGTTCGAGTGCTCTAAGTATTTATAGGATAATAGAAACATTTTTCTGAATTATTCCAATAAAATATTAGCTAATACAATCAGGGACTTTACTATATCGTAAAATTTTTGCATAGTGATATTCATATATGTATGTATGGATAAATTAATTATTAAAATTGTTATTCATTGTCATCCATAATATAGAGCCACTTTGGAAAATTCAACAAGTTAGAATTCAATTCAGTCACACAAAATTTTATCAATTAGTTTCTATTTAAATATATTGTCACACTATATTTCATTGCAGAAAATAGCCTGGCAACACTGTTGACGCCCACTACTCAACTCGAGCGCAACTTTCTGTCAGTGCTGTAATTTTGGGGTTATAAGTCACATTGTGGGCCTAATCTTATACTGAGTAGTAGGAACGATGGGACTGGACCAGTGTTGAAGGGTGCTACAAACAAAACTGCTTTCTGAGGTGCTGTGCAGGATCCCGAATGGACAATATGCTGTCATGTACAACTTGTGGCCTTGTCATAAGACAAAAAAGCAACAAATTTTTTTCAGGCAACCTAGTGGAGGTGTTTGACTGGCCTGGAAATTCACCAAATCTCAAACCAATCGAGAATGTTTAGAAGTTGATGAAAAAAAACAAACGAAAAAGCGTCGGTTGATCGAGAGCTTGATAAAAGTGTACACAGAAACGAAACCATCAAAGAAATCTGTCAGAAATTCATAGAAAGTATGCCCCAAACACATGGTGTTCTGTGATTTCTTAGGTATACCAAGTGAAGCTATTAAATAATTGATATAAATTCCAGTATTATCTTGTCATTATCAATTTCTTTTATAAAATTTTGTATGTAAAGTTTGTCGTTTTGATGAACAAAATTAAAATTTATATTTATAGCACAAACTTACTAGTTTTTTTCTGAAAAAATGCCAATTTTGCGTTGTGGCAATAATGATTTGATTACCCACTTTACATGTTGTAGAGTTATGTTAATTATGATTTCACTTTATTGATTATGAAATACGAGGTTTGTTCAAAAGAAAAGGTAAATTTTGAAGTTTTTCGAAAATTATTCATTTATTCGTCATTATCCATTTTGTCCCTTTCAAAGTGATCCCCCTCAGATATAATGATCTTATGCCAGCGCTTTTTCCAATCCTCGAAGGAATTCTATGTTCATCAGCTCGTTCTTCAATTCCGACTTCATCTCATCAATTGTGGCAAAACGCTTTTCTTTCATTGGTCTCTTCAGTTTTAGAAGTAGGAAAAATTTGAAGGGAGCCAAATCTGGTGAATACGGTGGTTGAGGCATGGTATCGGTGTTGCTTTTGGCCAAAAAATGACGAACGAGAATTGATGTGTGAGCTGGTGCATTATCGTCATGCAGCATCCATGATTTGTTTCTCCACAATTTCAATCGTTTGAGCCGTACAGCTGCACGTAAACGTTGCATAACTTCCTTGTAGTATTCCTTATCAACCGTACGACCTGTTGGCAAGAACTCAAGGTGCACCACGCCGTGTAATCGAAGTAAACAGTGAGCAAAACCTTCATATTTGATCGAAATTGGCATGCCTTTTCTGGTTTTGACACTTCTAGCCGCTTCATCAGAATGATTGGGTATTGCTTTCAATTCATAACTATATATCCACGTTTAGTCATCACTTATGACCTTTTTAATAATAATGCGACGTTTGTTCAATATTCAGCAATTTCGAAACAAACTTCCCTGCCTAAAGTTTCATGCCCAAAACAAAATTACATGGCATCGATGTGCCAAAATCCTCTACAACTTCCCTAATAGTGATTCGACGATTTTCCAAAAGCATTTTCCTCCACTTTTTCGATGTTTTCTTCGTTTTTTGACGTGGTGGCCACTCCAAAGGGCGATAACATCAACATGTTATCGCCCTTCACTTATAAGCACTTTTCTGAGACAAAGTTGACTGTCCAAATGCCACAGGCAACCTTTTGAGTGCGTTGGAGAATTTTATTCCATTGTAATACAGATTCTTTAATTCATTTTTATGAAAAGTAAAAAATCGAATAACCTAACGTTTTCAGTTGTCAAAAACAAACTACTTATACAAAGTGGCTAATAATGTCAACATATGAGAAACATATGTGTACCAACATAACAAAAAAAACTTTCGATAATCTAATGTGCACAACCCGCGGAAATTCAATGTTCACCTTTTCTTTTGAGCAGACCTCGTACTTACGTCTATATATCGGTCGATGCCTTTTGATTGAATAAGATGTCTTTTTATATGAATTAATGTGTTTTGATCCATCACGATGACCTAAAAAAAAAGAAGCATTATAGTCTGAGTATATTTAGGTTCATTATTTATTAAATTTATGAGAATCTTCTCGAACTTGAAGGGGGAATGAAATTTATAGAAATACTTATTAATCATGCTTTGATGATTTTGAAATCAGACAATTATTGTTATAAGCTGGTTTTTGTTCCCAAAACGTGAAAATATTGATTAAACTCTTTCCAATTCAATAGTAAGGTCATCAATAGCACTAAGATACTCTCTATGTATTTGCTTATTCGTACTTTTTACTGATTTTTTCCTTGAAGGTGTTCTCTTATGTGGAATATAATCTGTAATAAAAAACCAATACGATACTAAATTAATTTCAGTTGTTAGTTTGTTAGATAAATTAAGGCAGTTCCTAATTACAGCGAACATATTGAGGAATTTCAGTATTAATAAAAGCGTTTCTTTTCCTTTATCAAACAATTTAATAAAGATTTATTTCATATCTTTATGCGGAAAAATAAATTTGATAAGAAGGAATGGTATTTTCGAAATTTGAAAGAGTGTCAGATACGATCTGAATATTGTTTCGAAAAAAGGACAGTGGATTACAAAAATATTCGAGACATCCAAACTCAATTTTTAGTCAAAACTTTCTAAACTTATCGTCATTTATTCTTTACTGTTAGAGTTATAAACAAAAGACAGGATTTTAGCTAAACTTTTAATATGAAATGACTTAAATGTTTGGTAAGATAAACACAACAACCTTCACCTTGAGATGTTACAAGAGAAAGTATACATTCAACACTTAGGTACATGTAGATCTCTTTTTAACATCTATCAGTATTTCCCAACCTTGTTTGTACCATGCCCTTTCTGAAATTCTTATGGGCAAACTCCACTATTCTCACCCCACCGAAAAGGGTGAAGAAGTTGAAATTTAGAAGTGCGAAATGGTCAAACTGGTGTCGAGTTCATTTTCGAATTGGCCCTCTTAACAATCAAATTACCCCGCTGTGAGTCGTGGGCCCCCACCTTGGGAAACACTTATCTAGACCTTGATAGTCTGATAGTAGACAATGTGTATATCGTATTGAAATCAACAGCATGTTAATTTTATTGGCATCCAGGTTCTTTTACGTAAAAATATCAACATTGATATGCTCAGCAAAATAACAGAGTATTCATTCTTACGAGAAACTTCAAATTGTTAATCTTCAACAGTCGTCACTCAAAATATGGGATATTAAATATGTCAATTTAAAAATTTCAATTTTCCTTTATCTGTTATTTAGAAATTTCATTTTGTATAATTATTTTGGATCTTTCCCTACATTCTTAGTTGGTATACCTGACTAGAAATTGATTTTCTGTGTTCAATTTAAGGTATACGATTCTTTCTTACTTGTTAAACATCAGTTTATTCCATTCCCCATTCCAGGACCACATTATTCTATGGTCCTCACTCCAGGTTATTCATAGAACTACCTGGTATTTTCTGTGAGAGCAGCTATAAGTATTGAATTTGTAAAATTATATGTATAGTTTATTCAGCATTTGATAAAGAAGTAGTACTTCGAAACGCGCCATGTGTTATTTATTGAATATGAGAAAATTTATGAAATATGAGAAAATTCTAAATATAGTGTCATTATTGATATTAATTTTCTCTAAGTATCGGCATCATAAATAGTAAATATGTTAATATTTTCAAGGAATATTTGAAATGGAATATAAACTAAAATTCAAACACTGGAACTTTTGATTTACACTTTATTGACAATACAGACTTCTTCAGATAGTAACAGAAAACTGACTAACAACCTCAGTTAATATTGAAACAAATCAGTTTTCTGTTAGCATCTGAAGAAGTCGTTTGTAACGACGAAACGCGTAATGCTATGCTATTGTCAATAATGTGTAAATCATAAGTTCAAGTGTTTGAAATTAAGTTTCAATTCAATTATAAAGGATTTATATCAAGTAAACGCCAACACTATTAAATGAAAAAAAATAAATATTTCAAATGCTTACTTCCAACTCTCGATTGGTAGGTATTCATTGAGTGCAAGGGAAAAGAATTGTGAAATTGTCCGACATTACCAAGACCTACAAACAGAAATTTTTCTAGGTTGACTGTTTCACATGTAATTTACAATATTGATGATTATCTTTGTTAAATAAAAAGCGAGAATGAAATTTATGCCTAAATGACCAGGAGGTTTCGCTTATCGAATGGTGAAATATTATGTTCACTAATAAACTAAAAATCAAACACTTGGCTTAAGTGTCCCATATCACCATATGTATATATCCTCAGCAAATTATGACAAAGTATTTATTCTTCATAGAAACTTCAAATTGTTAATCTTCAACAGTCGTCACTCAAAATATGGGATATTAAATATGTTAATATTGTCTAGAAATATTTGAAATACTTACTATCAAGTCTGAATGGAATGATATTCGATGGCCGCGAGGGCAAATAATGGTGAAATTGTCCTGCATTACCAACCCCTAGAAACAAAAATTCTTCTAGGTTGAGTGTTTCACATGTAATTTACAATATTGATGATTATCTTTGTTAAATAAAAAGTGAGAATGAAATTTATGCCTAAATGACACTGAGGTTTCGTTTATTACTTGGTGAAATATTATGTTGAATAATAAATAAATTCAATGGACGATGAATCTACTTTGTGATAGTTCATATTTAAATGAGAGGTGATAAAAAAAACTTGTCTGAAAATCACTGACTGAACAATTTTTTATTCGACTAGTTTCGCCTTTTAAAGCATTATCAAGAATCAAGTATTTAAAGGCGAAACTAGTCAAGTAAAGAATTGTTCAGTCAGTGATTTTTAGACAAGTTTTTATTGTTGCCTCTCATTTGAATAATAAATAATTGAATAATTGAAAAATAAATTAAAATTGAAACACTTTGCCTAAGTTTCACTGATTTTATTAATAACTCGACATATGTTCGATATCGCCCATTATCACGAGTAAAATTGGGAATTAAAACTGGCATTTCTATTGATAATATATATTGAACTTATAATATACTCAGTGAAACTTAGGCAAGTGATTCAATTTCAATTTATTATTGAATTTTATGAGGATATTAGATGGAATACAACTTGACGGTGGTTTAATAATGCCGTTGTGTTAAAAAACAATTGGATAATGACAATACATTCACTAACTTAGATGTATATTTAGTAATACAAAAATTCTAGTCGGCATGAAACCCCTTTAGCCATAAATAAGGAAAAGCACTGCAATAAAACATTCGAAGTAAGAAGTTTTAAAACTTTCACAGGATTTTGAAGGATATACCCAAGTAATAATTTCGTCTGAGGAAAATTCAATTAAAATTATCTTTTATAGTAATATGAAAGTATGCATTCCAGATATTGCACTTATACAGAAAACCTAAAGTGTAAGAGTTACAAAATTGAAAACTAATGTAACAATAGAAAAAATCCACTAATTCATCAAACAGCCAACTGACAAAGAACAAATTTTCCTATGAAAATTTAATTTGAATGTAAGTTGCATCTCTTTCATTCATTTATCGTATTCTAGAGCCATCAACATAGAATCTGAGTTGTTAAGTTCTATGATGAAGTTTGTGTAACAATTAGGTCTCATAGAGTAAATTCTGTAGATTTATTTATCATAGATCTTTCATCTAAGAATTAAAGCGGTAATTTATTTTCATAAAGTATACTTTTGTTCTCTTTCTTATTCTTTATCTTTTCAATATGAATGTTTTATTATAAAATTTAGCGAATATCACAAAATGGATAGTTTCATTTCAATAGAGTTTCAAATTCGTTAGAGTTATTGGATTTTCATCAATATTATTTCTATTCATTTGCCTGAAATTTGAATTTAAAGGCAGAATTAATCCAAAATAAAAATTGTCACTAGTTAATGACAAAAAATCACTGTATTCGGTATTTACCTCTACTAGTGTAAATTTTATAGGCATTCTCTGTATTGACTGCGTCAGTAGCATTAGGTTTCACAACAACCAAAGAAGTGACAGGAGTAACGAATGAATACTTAAGAGCCAAATCAACAGCCTTCTTGGTAAGTTCGGATTTGTCATCGACCACTTTTCTTTTTTCCAAAATTTGTTGAACAGTCAAAAATGCCCACATTCTTTCCAATGACTGAACAGGCTCAACAATCTTAGGTTTCATTTTGATTAGACCTCCAGGTCTCCAGCCTTCTATCAGATACTCATTCTTAGGATCTAAAAAGAGTTATATTTAATTTTCAGATAATACAATTGCAGATTATATTATGAAGTTGGGGTTAGTTCGTTATTTATGATGATTTAAAGGCGAGAGATTATCAAAGTGGAGTTACCATAGACTTACTTGTCATTGAGTTGTTCCATCATTCATTAAAATTCTTATGAAAAGCAACTCTATGGTTTCTTCACAGTGGCCTGTTTGATAGACACTCTGATAATATTCTGCTTGTCAACCATCCCGAATTCCACACAAACAAACACAATTTCATCATTATTCGTTGTTTTAAAATGTAGTTATACAACGAAATTGTAGTAAGTGTTTGCATAAAGTGAATCTTTCGATTTATTAGGTTTCTGCATTCAAATTATGAGATACAAGACAGATATTATTATGTTTAAAAATAAACTGTTGAATTTTCCTCACCTTTAGGTATCTTTCCAGCAACTACAAATTCTGAACCTCTGAAAAAAATTGGAAAGTCATGTTTTGTAGTGACGGTTGCATCTTTAGTGTAGCGGAATGAAACATCTTTCATGATTGGTGAAGATATCAATTGGTAGAAATCTTGAAGCTGCAATGATGCATCTGATGCATCAAAAATATGTCGAGAAAAACCCAAATTGTCGTCAGATAATTTTCTGAGGAAATCTTTATCTGCCCCAGTTCCAAAAGAGAGAGAAAATATAGGTGTTTGCTTATCCTTTGGATTCAATTTAGCGATCTGAAAAATTAACGATAGGATAATTGAGGGAATGTGACTGAAATTCCCATTATTATTTTTTATTCCTCTCAAATATTACTGCTATGGGGTATTAATATGAAACTCATAGTAATAATGGGTGTTTTTTTTAAATTGAATAACACACTCAACTTGCATCATATATTCTAAATTTTTATTGAAATTGATAACTTGGCCTTTGCTATTTACATTTTAAGGATAATTTCATGTAAATGTTGTCCGCGGCTCCGTATCGAATAGTACGTTCAGAAGGTCCAATTTTGCGTCACTTTTTCCAGCATTTCGGTCTGTATCCCACGAATTACGCGTGTTATGTTATCCTGTAAGACTTCAATCGTGTTCGACTTGTCCACATACACTAATGACTTTGCATAACCCAACAAGAAATAATTCAGAGGCCTCAGATCGTATGATCTTGGCGGCCAACTCACAGGGCCATTTCGAGAGATAAGCTGCTCACCAAATTCATCCTTCAACATGTCCATTGTTTCACGAGCTGTGTGGCACGTGGCACCGTCTTGATGAAACCACATGTCAACCAAGTTCAACTCGGCCAATTGGGGCAAAAAAAGTGACGTATCATGGCTCGATATCGTTCGCCGTTTACGGTAAATTTTCTTCCACGGTCGTCTTTGAAGAAAAATGGACCGATGATGCTACCTGCCCATAAACCACATCAAACTGTCGTTTTGGGATTTTCATTAACATGTTCTAAGACCCATTCATAAAAATTAGACGTTGTGGTAGGTCATTCGGCTTCAATTCTTGCAGAAGTTGAATTTTATTGGCTTTCAAACCCAAATCAACACGTAAAATTTTCCACGTGGTTGAGTAACACGTGCCAATTGCTGAGAACGGCGACGAATTGACATTTCGCGATCCTCATTAACACTGTACGCTACGGCTGCAATATTCTCTTCAGTACGCACTGTACGCATGCGAGACAATGGTTTAATGTCAAACATTGTAAACATGGTGCGAAATTTGGTGATAACAGCACGAATTGTTGATTCACCAGGTCGATTATGACGACCATAATATGGTCGTAACAAACGATACACATTTTTCACAGAGCCCGAATTTTGATATTAAATTTCAACAATTGCAATCGTTGCTCGTTTGTGAGTCTTTCCATGATAAAATGGCAGAGTATACTGAAAACTTTTCACTTTGACAGATTACGTTTGGATGCCAATACCAACCAGTGCCGCCAACCTGAAAAACTTAACTCTTAAAAATCACCCGTCATATAATAAAAGAATGATACAAAAGATTCTTGAAAGTTATTCTTAAAACAAACTTATTACTTTCCACAAAATATTTTCAAGAATATCAATCTGTTCAAGGTCATTCTTTCTTTTTGTTTCATCAAATTCAATTATGTTCAAACCAGAATAGCTATTTTTCAAATAGTGTTGATTTTGTAAGATAAAAGAAGAATTAATTTTGTTCTTTGTTAAAAAAGAGAAGTTTTAGGCGCTTTTGTCTTTCAACTCAACAACTTGCCGGAAGATGGCATTGTCTGCATCTGAAACTTATTATCAGCGTTGCTGTAAAATCTACTTACGGATTTTCTTATAGCATCACTTCCAGATATACCGACGTTAGCTTGTCCATCAGTCAAAAATACCATTAAAGGCTGATGATATTCTGAAGAATTTTGCTGTGCTTTTTTCACAATGAACAAACCAACTTCCAAACCTCCAAAAATATTCGTTAGTGATCTGGGACCTATAGTTTTAACGAAAGATTTCGCTTCTGCTATGTTTTCAGTCGTGGCAGGAATTGATGGGGGTATTTCTTTTTGCTAAAATAACGAAATCAATAAAGAAATTTAAAGAGTTATATTTAAATGTTGAATATTCGAGCGGCATTATATCTTCATGTTTATAACCTTTAACTTTTCATGTTTCGACCTGTAGGTAATTATTAACACCTATCAAAATGAGTATTTCCCAAATGTTGCGTTAGGATACAAATAAATTTGGAATTTGAGCATTTTAATTTTCAAGTGAAATATTTTTGCACCTAATTGTAGGAAATTACTGAATTCCTGAAAAATTACTTGACATTTTAGGAACGAATTAGATGTGTTCTGGGTCAAAATTCTTTCTCCTACATGGTCAGCATGTTTAAAGAAATAAATGAAATTTTTGTCTTATTGTTATGAAATCAAATCCTCTATTATCGCCCAAATTGATTTGTTATCGTCTCATGATTTCATAGAGGAAAAATGGAACACAAATTGGATTCCTATTCCCCTTGTGTGAGGTATAACCTAGGTTGTTAATGACATATGATCTGTCATTCCCAACGCATCTGTCAACTATATCCACAAGCCAACGAAATAACAATTAATCATTCATATATTGATAATTTGAATTCGTGTTGTTTGCTTATGTATCAATAAATTTTGATATAGACGTGAATTATGTTATTTTTAAAAATTATTGTCAAATATACAGTTGATTATGCCGTCTCACATACGAACTAAAATGCCAAAAATATTCTTTCTTACCATAAGTATCTTTTCTAGTTCCCCATAAGCTGAGTTGTATCCCAAATTGAGGTCAATCCAACCTGAACCTTTATTCCAAACATTTACTGTAGTATCAAAGGCCACTATACTGAAACTGTCATTTGGCTGCAAATCATCTAATATGCGAACCATAGCGTTGATAAGCTGTTGCACTTTCCTACCATACATACTTCCACTTATATCAAGGACGAATACGACCTGTTTTGGCATATTTTCAAGTCCTTCGGGTGCGAAAAAATGAACGAAATAACCATCATTCAAAAGAATCTATGGAAAATGTGGGAAACAGAATTTAAGTATTAGATTTGCAAGAGAAAGAGGCTAAAGTATATTTAAGAAAAGAAACACAATGAATAAACGAAAAACGACTGCTAAATTTGAAATACATTATAACAATAATCTGAACAGTTGCTTTATATTTAGTTTGTCTGATAAAAATATGGTGTGTCCAAACAAAATAATAAATAAATGTATAAATCAAAATATTTGTTTTCGTTTTGAATGAATCTTATAATTACGTGAAGATTAATTTACGGAAATTAATTAACGAAAATTCATCTAACGAAAGGGTTAAGAATTTTTGCGAAAGAGTTTTTCAAATTAAATTTCAATGGTAGTCTGTCAGGGGTGTATCCAAGGAGGTCAAAGGGACACGTGCCCCCCAAGACGAATGAAGATTGCTCTGGAGATAATTTTTGTGGAATTGTGGCTATGGCTAATCATTCATTAGTTTTTTATTTCTTCATACATTAAATAATATAATTTTCGTGCTATCGAACAATACACACAAATTGTAAAGAAGATTGAATGTTTGTAGATACCTATAATGAATAGTATATTAATTGTGAAATCGGTAATTGTGCGTGTAGAAACATGTAATATTGACATATTGATAAGTGCAATTTTTATTGAAATGATTCTCTTACCTCGCCCCCTGTAATATTTCTTTCTACGTCAATTCTACTGAAATTCAAACAATTCGTTCACAAGAATAGTGGAAAGCGAAATATTTATAAAGAAATTAATTTTTCTACTGAAAATGGTGTTATGTAATTAAGAAGTTGTTAAAAATTATTTAAGAATTATCGTATTCATCAAGGTATTCTGTTTTTTTCATCAATCAGTAAAATTAGTATTATAAACAAATTGATCAAAACATTGCTACTAAATCTAAAAAAGCTACTACTCACCTAAGAAATATTGATTCCAACTTCTCATAAAATGAATTATCTCATCAATATGAGTGATTATATTATTCATATATACATATATCCCCTCTTATAAATTATCTAAATATTGTTTATGGGATTTAAACAGAAATCATTTATCAAAATATTTCTGTTGAGGCAATCATAATCAAAACAAAACTTCTCAGATCGATGATGTCAATAAAACACATATTATTCTGAAAATTGCACTACAACTTTCTGTAGTCCTATAAAAATGTAAGATAATCCTTCTAGGAACTTTAGCAACGTATGTCCTTGTACTGTTCGAAAATACAATAGAATGTATGAAATAAAAAGGAAATACTCTTTTAAAAATAAAAAAGAACAGTTGATATTAGTGTTAAATTGAAATTGAATTGAAAAATAAGTTCATAAAAATTTGAATCTTCACTTGAGAAATAATTATCTACGTATTTCACTTTCTGAGGCTGCGCCACATTCTGATTTTATATTGAATTATTAATATTTAAAGTAAAATTCAAATAAATTTGAATTTCAATAACACTAAATGCTAAAGATCAAACAAAGAACTTACGAACTCAGATATATATATATATATATATATATATATATATATATATATATATATATATATATATATATATACGTATATACATATATATATATATAGTGTACGTTTGAGACATGACATTTGTGACTACGGTATTCCATTCTCTCACCTATGTGTTCGTGTTTCGGTGTCAATGTTCTTTGTGCTTCCTGTCAATTCATTCGATTGTTTATAAATCGTTAATTTTGGTTATCATATGGAAACATTTTTATATCTACAATTTTAATTTCTACTGATTATTGTTTTAATTATTTTAAATTCTGCTTATTATTTACTGTTTATTATTATTATTATTTTTAAATAACATATTCCTGTTGGATGGCTGTTGGCCATACCTTTTATTCTTAGTTTGCCGTAAGTTGTTAAACACTATTTTTTACTAGTATAATTGTATGTAAATGTTTTTCAGAGTCCTGATGAAGATTGTAATCACAATCGAAATATAGACCAGGCATCCAAATTGTCCAAATAATAAAACCTATTCATAGTGGCCTTTCATTTGCCTATAACCCACACAATTACATTTAAATTACCAGGCAATACTCCTTCTGATTAATATATATATATATATATATATATATATATATATATATATATATATATATATATATATATATATATATGTTCGTGTTTTATATATTAATTTTTTATATATCTCTTCAAGTATTATCATCTTTAACTTGAACTACGCCGTTCTGACGATAGGCAATAACCTTGAAACATATGTAAACGGCTGTTATATAGAAAGATGTGTAGGTTTTCAACGTAAGTTTCTTTTACTTAATTTTAGTTTACCTGCATTAAATATAATTCTTAGAATAATTCTTTTATCGTTAAGATTGTCTGGGATTTCCAGAAGCTATAAAAGTCCCACAATAGCCGGACGGTATTTCATTGTCGTCTGCAACGTTGTGTTGACTCTTCCCAATATGTTTTGGGTGTATAAAACGTGTACGAAACAGTGTTTCGTGTTTTATATATTAATTTTTTATATATCTCTTCAAGTATTATCATCTTTAACTTGAACTACGCCGTTCTGACGATAGGCAATAACCTTGAAACATATGTAAACGGCTGTTATATAGAAAGATGTGTAGGTTTTCAACGTAAGTTTCTTTTACTTAATTTTAGTTTACCTGCATTAAATATAATTCTTAGAATAATTTTTTATATATATATATATATATATATATATATATATATATATATATATATATATATATATATATATATATATATAATAAAACGAGCAATAATGTGAAATATTTCAGTTGAGGAAATCATAATCGAAACAAACTTCTCAGATCGATGATGTCAAGAAAACACATATTATTCCGAAAATTGCCCTACAACTTCCTGAAGTCCTACAAAAATGTGAGATAATTTCTCTCGCAATTTTAGCAACGTATCTGCTTGTAAACTACTGTTCGAAAATACAATAAAATGTATGAAATAAAAAGGAAATACTCTATTAAAAATAAAAAAAAACAGTTGATATCAGTGTTAAATTGAAATTAAATTGAAAAATAAGTTGATGTAAATTTTAATCTTCACTTGAAAAATACTTACCTACGAATTTCACTTTCTGAGGCTGAACAACATTCTGATTCTATACTGAATTATTAATATATAAAATAAAATTCAATTAAATTTTAATTTTAATAACACTAAATGCTAAAGATCAAACAAATAACTTACAAAAACTATGTAATATAATGTAATTTTGAATGAGGTTCCTTAGATTTTCTTCTTTTTGATGGAAATAAGACAACATAAGACTTTTCTGAATATCTCAGATGAAAAATGTTCAAGGATCGATGAGTCTCCCAGTATTTGGTACTGTAGAGATATTTGAAAAAATGAGACATACGAGTTTCAGATATTTTATTTGACAATATAAAATTAAATCAATATTTATATACATTGTAAATATAAATATTTTTATATAAAATAAATTTTTATATTTATATATTATATAATTTTTTTTTGCTTTATTTTTCGAAATCATCTCCAACAATACTGATGCATTTCTCATAACGTTGTTCTAATTTAGTTATACCAGTTTTAAACGTAGATTCGTCAACCTCCTCAAAATACTGATTTATAGTTTCGATAACTTCTCCGTTGTTATCAAATCTTTTACTGCCAAGCCATTTTTTGAGGTTAGGAAACAGCTATTAGTCGCTAAGGCTAAGCCTGGAGAGTAGGGAGGATGCGGCATCAATTCAAACTTCAATTCGTGGATTTGGACATGTCAAATGGAGTATGAGCTAGAGCATTATCGTGATGAAACTAAATTATTTTCTTCGCCAAATGATGTTTAATTTGCACCTCGTCCTTCAAACGTAGCAATAAGTCTGCGTAGTATTGACCACTGATAGTCTTACCCTTTTCAAGGTAATCAATGTATATCATTCCTCTCGCATGCCAAAAAAACAGTAGCCTTAACCTTATTTGCCGATAAAATTGTTTTTGCCTTCTTTGGAGTTGGTTCTCCCTTTCCAACCTACTGTTTTCTTATCTTCTGTTCTTCATTCTCAGGAGTGTAGTGGTGAACCAAAGTCTCATCAACAGTTATGAATCGACGCAAAAGTTTGTTTGGATTACACCTGTACAGCCCCAAATTTTACAGCGTAGAAATGTTTTTTCGAATCAGTTTTTGGTCGACCGTTAGCAAACGCGGCATCCATCTTGCACAAAGCTTTTATCGCTTTTCTATGCTCAAATGGTTGTGCAAAATATTGCGCACACAAAGACAAATCAATTGCAATCGCAAAACAAACACAAAGTCAAAAGTAAAATTTATAGGAGAGATCTCAGAACCCTTAGAAATTAAAACAGGAATAAGATGAGGAGATGGGCACTCCCCATTGCTCTTCAACTGTATGCTGGAGAAGGTAATGAGAGAGTGGAGGAAAAGAATTGAAAGAGGAAGGAATTCCTAAATTCCTAAAATAAAGATTGGAAGAAATAAGGAGAACCTTGAAATTGATTGTCTAGCTTTTGCGGAGGATCTAGCAATATTGGCAGAAAACCTAGAAGATGAAAGAATAGATAGATAGGCATAGTGAAATAGATAGCGGAAAAGGCTGGACTGCGAATATCATATGAAAAGACAGAATATATGACCAATAAAAAAGATACACAAAGACAGATTTCAACAAAACATGGGAAATTAAGGGGGTTAACATGCTCAAATACCTTGGAGAGTGAATTCAATCAAACGCCCTTGACAAAGAAGCTATCCATACAAGAGCAAGAAAAATTGAACTAGCATTCCGGTTGACAAAAAATTTATACAATAAGAAGTCCATATCTATTAATGCAAAGCTAAGACACTACAATACAGTTATTACGCCAGAGGGTCTTTTTGCCTCAGAATGCCTTGCACTGAATACGGCCAAACAGTTAGAAGAGCTGGGAAAAAAAAGATAAATTATACTGAAAATCCTGGGGCCAAAGTATGAAGATGAATAATGGAAACTGTGAAGCAATAGAGAGATCTACACGGAGACAGATAAGATAACTGACGCAATGAGGAGAAGAAGAGTGACTTTCTGCGGACACATTAAAAGAATGAATGAAGGAAGACTGACCAAGAGACTATTCAATTACTTTGACAGAAACCGCAAGACCCAGATAACATGGATCAAGGAGGTCAGAAAAGACATGGAAGAAATAGAAATCGATGGAGAGGATGTGAAGAGGAGAGAAGAATTCAGGAAGAAGATCAAGGGATTCGGGTGTTTTCAAGAAAAGGAAAAAAAAAAAGCTGGAGCAAAATGAACAGAAGAAAGAAAAAAAACCATGGAGAACGAATGAAGGAGTATTGGAAGAGAAGAAAGAATGGAGAAAAATATTTGTGAAAAGTTATTTCACGTGGTCCATAGTCGGTCAAAATCGAAGGAAGAAATTGAATCCACATTTTTATTTTCAAGCATGCGCTTAGTTTTATCGAATATTATCATCTACTACCACTTTCACACTTTTTTGTAATTTTTCAGTGTTTCTATGTATAGGGTTATACGGAACATAGAAATAACATGACGTATTGACTATTTCGACAGATGAAAAAACAGAGTTATCCCCAACCTCGTTTACGTTTACGATCTCATAAATTTCAAACATAATAGTAAATATAACAAAAATATAATACAACGCGAAAATGAATTGAAAGTTGTATCATATATAAGTTACTTAATACGATGTGATATAATCCTCTATTATGTGAAATTAGAATGAAGCTGTAAACTTTAGAAGCATGAGTAAGTTAAGAAGCAATCCTGGACCAGTACCAGATCGGTGGATGTATTGTCCTAGAAAAGCTAGTGAATTGATAGTACAAAAGTTTATGGCCTTCAAGACACCTTTATCTGCTAATTTTGATTCTCAAGTTCCCCCAGAATGTAGGTTTCCACCAAAAATGTTATTTGATTTATGTAAATCAAAGAAGGTAAGCATGATATATCAAGAACTTCTATAAAAAATATTTTAATGTTTGCTTGCTAGGTGAAATTTGGACTATGGATAGACTTGACAAATACTACTAGGTTTTATGATAAAGAAGAAGTAGAAGCAGAAGGTTGTAAATATATTAAATTACAATGTCGAGGTCATGGAGAATGTCCCTCAAAGGATCAAACATCGGTATTTATTGAATTAGTTAATGATTTCATCATAAGGAATCCATTAGAAGCAATAGCAGTTCATTGTACTCATGGATTCAATAGAACTGGATTTCTTATTGTATCTTATTTGGTTACAAAATATGACTGCAGCTTAGAACAAGCTTTAACAATGTTTGCTAAAGCAAGGTATGAAGTAACAGTGAAGTGAAGTAAAACATATCTGTAAAGTATTTTTCAGACCACCAGGTATATATAAAGGTGATTATATTGAAGAGTTATATAGTAGGTATGATGATGTAGATGATGTTCCTCCAGCACCGTACAGGCCTGACTGGGAATCTGATGATAGTACTTCTGAACTTAATGGTTCTAATGATCATTTGTCAAATATGGCATCTACTTCTTCTGGGAAGTGAGTACAAAATTAATAATAGTACATTAATTTCATTGTCTCACAAAATGAATGAGTGGTCACATGTGAGCAAATATAAGAAGTTCTTTGTATCCGAGCTTCAAGGAACAGCTCGTAGTGACAAATATAGAACACATACCCAACATACAGTATTGATTCTATTCTTATCTTGTTTTTAAAACTAAATGTAAGAATATGTAATTTTAAGGTGTATATGAATAGTAATGACACTATTTATAGAATATTCAGGAACAAAATAATGCCTTAAGCTTCAAGGAACAGCTCTTGTGACAAATATAGAACACATACCGAACATACAGTATATATTCTATT
Organism: Henosepilachna vigintioctopunctata; assembly: GCA_030704895.1. Lineage (NCBI taxonomy): Eukaryota > Metazoa > Arthropoda > Insecta > Coleoptera > Coccinellidae > Henosepilachna > Henosepilachna vigintioctopunctata. Next base: position 6,014,450 of record JARQZJ010000125.1, read on the forward strand.
CTAATCTTGTTTTTAAAACTAGATGTAATACTGTGTAATTTTGAGGCGTATATCAATACTAATGACACTATAGAATATTCAGGAACAAAAGACTGCCTTAAGCTTCAAGGAACAGCTCTTGTGACAAATATAGAACACATACCGAACATACAGTATATATTCTATTCTAATCTTGTTTTTAAAACTAGATGTAATACTGTGTAATTTTAAGGCGTATATCAATACTAATGACACTATAGAATATTCAGGAACAAAAGACTGCCTTAAGCTTCAAGGAACAGCTCTTGTGACAAATATAGAACAAATACCCAACATACAGTATATATTTTATTCTTATCTTGTTTTTAAATCTAGATGTAAGACTATGTAACCTTCAACTATGGTTGAAGGTCTTCAACCTTCAACCATTTAGTTGTAATTATTTTACAAAACTTAGGCGCAATTATACGAAGTCTTCTATGACTTATGTTGGATAATTTTTAAAGCAGTTGTATATCTGCCTCATTGTATAGATTCATATTATTTAATTCACACTCAATATGTTTTGTATATTTATTTTCCTTATGTATATAAATATTACACATCATAGTAATGTTGATCTTTTTTGAATGAAACACATGAAATTATCTTTTTTCTGTAATTTTTTCTTAAAAAGGAGATAACATTACTTAAATGTTCTAAATTACTTAATGAAAACACTAAAATAATTTCAGGTCAAACAATAAGAGACAAAATAACGTACCTCAATTCATGGAAGGTGTACCTGGTGTCTCTGCATTCACAGAACAACCTAAAGCCTTTCAGTTACAAAATAAAGTACGGTTAATGTGTGGTTGGAAAAGTAAAGGATTTCCAGGTTGTCAACCTGTTACAATGGACATGCAAAATATCACGCTGCTACAACAGAAGCCATATATGGTATCTTGGAAAGCAGATGGTATGAGATATCTGATGCTAATTGATGGCCCAGATGAGGTTTATTTTTTTGATCGTGACAATAATGTTTTTAAAGTACAAGGCCTTCGTTTTCCATACCGAAAAGATCTCAGACACCATCTAAAAGATACCTTACTAGATGGCGTAAGTTTTTGTAATAAAAATTTCTTTGAAACTTCATGTTGAATTTGACCTTCTTGTTATTAGCCACTTTATTGAATGATACTGATTACTTGAGAACAGAGTTGAATTGTGTTTTGTTGCAGGAGATGGTAATCGATAAAGTAAATGGTGCAGATATTCCAAGATTTTTAGCTTATGATATTATAAGATTTTCAGGACAAGAAGTAGGAAAAACACATTTCAGACCTACTAGGTTACAATGTCTTGAAAATGAAATTATCAATCCGAGAATAGCTGCTATGGAAGCAGGTCTAATTAATAAAGCCACTGAACCATTTAGTGTTAGAAAAAAGCATTTTTGGGAAGTTACTCAAGCTGAAAATTTATTAGGTGAAAAATTTGCGGCATCTCTTTCTCATGAACCAGATGGACTGATATTCCAACCAGCTAAAGATGTAAGTATTTTATAACATAATTTGAACGTGCTTAGCATTTCTTGAAATCAGAATATTTTTTTCATATTCCTTTTACTTTTGTTTATGAAGAAATCAACATTGGTGTAATATTCATCAAATGAGATAAATTGTGAAATAAATAGTTAGGTCTCAAATAAATAATTCATTTAATTTTGAAAGCCTCATTAATTTATTCACTGATAAATTGATAAACACAATAAATTTAGAATAAAATCCGTTTTTTTTTTTACATTATTAGAGATTATTTCAATTTCAGCCTTATGTAGCTGGTAGATGTGATAGTGTCTTAAAGTGGAAACCGGTAGAATTAAATTCTGTGGATTTTAGAATGAAAATTGTTAAAGAAGGTGGAGAAGGGTAAGTAAATATCAACTTTGTTACAATACAATTTTCATTTTGTTGTTTTCAGGCGTATAACACAAAAAGTGATACATTTATATGTAGGCCAATTAGATGTTCCATTCAGCAAGATGAGATATAAAAAGGAATTGAAAGATCTGGATAGTAAAATAATCGAATGTAAAAGCGAAAATAACCAATGGGTCTTCATGAGAGAAAGAACTGACAAATCTTTTCCCAACAGCTATAACACTGCTAAATGTAGGAATCCTATTCTTTTTATATTTTTAACACAGTATTCACTGTATTTATTACATTTCACTATATATGTCCTGTGTATAGTTAACACAAATTCTGCTTCATAAGTTGATAATGACTCTTCAGCCTAAATATTGAAAGAAATTGTGTTGTAACCTTATCATTTGGGAGTGCACTATAAAAGATTCAGATATCAAAGAATAGCATTGGTCTCTTGTATAATTGAAAACACTAATTCCAAAAATTACACTTACTAGTGTAATATTTCGAGATAATTCAAACACTTGAGTTCGATTTACAATTTCATTGAATATAACGTGACGCTTTACATCTGATTACAGTCTTCTTCACACGCTAACAGAAAATGATTCTTCAACAAATCAAACATTATTAGGTCTAGACTAGATATTGATTCGAGTATATTCAGAATGATTTCAATCAGTTAACCCTTATATTGATATCAATTCATTTTTAATAATCATGTTGACGGTTGTAATAATTGTGTATTTGTTATTCATTTTTAGATTCTGAATATATTGTTTTTTTCCAGCCGTTTGTGCAAGTATATCAAATCCTGTTACAAAGGAATACCTTCTTAACTATATAGCTGTACATCGCTATCATGATGATTCTGAGATAATGCCACCACCAAGTAAAAGGATAAAGAGATGATCATAACATAAAATTAGTTAATAGTTATTTATTTTCTATTTCTTAATATAAAAATCTTATCTCGTATTAATTTTGTATATATGAGGGTGAACATATGGAAATTAAAAATGAAAGCTAAGTACACTTAATATTTAAGAACTTAGAAATAAAATTTAAAATACTTGAATTTTCATAAATTGCAGCCTTATTTCTATCACAATCATAATATTATAACTAATAAATACAACTATCGTTCAACCTCCACTTACTATCTTTCATCACAACTTTAGATTCCCTCAATAGCTTGTTCAAATGAAGTTTAATACCGTGTTCTGCTGCTTGATGAAGTTTAACTGGGGTATCGATGTAAATAATTTTTACTAGATCTGATTCGGTAAAGGCCTGCTGCCTGTTGTTATTCAAAATTTCAAGAATTTGCATCTCTCTTTCCATTCTGTGTGAAATATAGTATCGAATCCTTTCCTCAGGGTCCTATAAAAAAATGTTTGATAAGAATTGTTCAGTATTTAGGAAATTGGGAACCTTAATTTCACTAGCTATTATCAAAGACAGTGCAAGAGCTCAAAGACAGTAAAATCTCATTTTGAGACAACTAATTCATTATAGCTGTATGTAAGATACAATGTGATTCAAAATGAAAACCTCTCACTGTAAGTAGGAAAATAAAATGCTCTCGTCTACAAATTTCAAGTTAGTTTTTGTTGTGTTTATAAAATTGTTACTTTGATTTTATCAAATGAATTTTGTTTGGAACTGAAGTTCCAAACCTCAATTTCTTTGATTTTTTAAGTTATTTAAAACAACCATGTCTGATTGTAGGTATTCATTGAAAATGTTAATTCGCGATTGATAATCAACTAAGTCAAAGCGATTTAGATACAAAACTAGTAAATAAGCTTACATTAATCACATTTCCATGCCCAGGATAGAGGGTAACAGGTTTAAGCTCCAATATAGTATTAAGAGAATTCATATAATCAAAAAGATCCTCAAATACTGTTGTGCCTTCGCCCAATATACAGTCGCCGCTGAAAATAGCGTTATCTTCCAACAAATGCAACGAAACGTGGTCAGTTGTATGTCCAGGCGTGTGAATCACACGAATCGTAGCACCTTCTACTGTAAATTCCTGATTATTCTTCATAATTTCAACATCGTATTTTAGTTTCAAATCTCTAGTTTCCGTAGTTGGGTGCTTCCAAATTTGTGTGTATACTGCAATAAATATTCTTTGAAAAATGGGAAAGCAAAGATAGAAAGTCTATTTTAGTACTTAACAGTCGGAAAATTTTTGTAGTATGATAATTCCGAATTTTTAACAACTTGGAACAATTTTCAGTAATATTTGAAAGTCAAGATTCTTTATTTCTCCGAAAATGGAGACTTCTTCGATAAATTCTCAGTTTCTATATTCCATAAAGAATAATATCCGCCTTCATAATGAAGCGAAGATCAAAACTTCGTGGCTTTCAATGGCTACTTTAAAGTTTGATTGTATCATCTCAGTATGCATTAAAAAATCTAAAACACTGAGCTATAGAGAAGAAAATATACCTGTTTTATCCTTAATCTCCATAACATCGGCTAGTCCTCCAATGTGATCATGATGCCAGTGGGTTATTAGTATGTGAGCTAATTCGATTTTTTCGTATTTTAAAACGCTCCTCAAATGGTTAATGTACTGTGGGACGTCTGCATCTCCGGTATCAATGAGAATACGCCTAAAATTGAATATATTTTAATGATAATCAAGTTTATAGAACTTTTGAGAAGTGCTGGTGGTAACAGCAGTAGATATAACACAATGCTTTCATTTGAAAAAATGAAATCAATAGAAAAAATGACATAGTGCAGCTGGCTTTAAGAACAAGTAAGATATGTCATCTCCATATCACACATTCATCAGAAGATTATTCAAGTGAATATTCAAATCAATGATACACTTGCTTAAAGCACAAGACAGACTGTTTTGTTCTACAAGGTACACTTCTGTCTCGTCCATTGCCAAGTGAGGCAACGACTTGTTACGACTCCAAAGTGCTTGACTGAATGATCTGAAAGATGTTTTCTATAAATTCCTATAGATGTAATTGCAATTTATTAATTACTTGACAATTTCCACTTCGAAGTCAAAAGAAGGCGATTGGAAATTGCAGACTTGGCGGTATAGGAGTCACTAATGAGTTCATTTTAGAGCAAATCACTTTGTTTTTCTTTTGATTGATTTATGTTATTCGAATGAATGTCTTACAGTTTTCTTTAATATTATTGCAGTTTCACTTTAGTAAAAAATTATATGTATACTTTATCAAATCAAGCTAATATCTAATAAACGTTTCATACTTCTTAATCAAACATTAGTGACCGAGATAGATTTCACAGATATTCTAGATCAGGGAAGGCGAACCAATGGCACGCGACACAATATTTTAGGCACGTCGCCGATCATAAAACATGTGTAAAAAATGTGTTAAGTAGGTATTAAACATTCCAAAATGTAACTCTTTTGTTTACTTTATTTCATAAAGAGTTTAGATAGTATTAATTATTTTCCAAATAATCTGAAAGTCAAAAGGCAATAACCCCATTAAACATTTTTTAGAAAAAATGGCACATTGATGCATAAAGGTTCGCCTACCCTGTTCTAGATCTTATAGGTAGTTCATTTTATTAAAACAGTTTGAAACTTCAACCTTCTTCTAATAGATGAATGAATAAGTGTAAGTATATACCTCTTCCCGGTTCCAACAATGTATGTATTAGTTCCTTGCAATGTGAAACATCCAGGGTTACAGCCCAACACCCTTATGATTCTAGAGGATAATTTCGTTACTGCTGGTATGACTGCCGCCATTTTCACTTCTATTTGAACACTATAGGTAAGGACTAGGGTAGCCAAAGTTCAATTCAAAACGATTATACTGCAAACAAAAGCAAAATATCAATGCGTTATCAGTGGTAGAGGTAATAACTTTATAAATAACCTTGGCGCTAAACGAGTAATCGCATATGTTTATGTCCAAAAATTGTAAACACTAAGTCTGTGAACCTTTGTACTTCCCAGAATTATTACTTGTCCTTGGTAGTACAAGGTGTCATTTCATCTTAAGCTAAGGATATAAGGATAATAAAAGATAAACATGTTCTAATTAAAGAGAGAACGTGTGAAACTGTTTTATCTCTTCGAATTTGTGAGAGATGGCAGCAGAACTCAAACACCAAGAAAAAACATATACTTGAGTGGTTAACTAAATAAAACATCAGCTGGATTTTCCACTAGGTAATAAACTTAGGAAATATTTGTGATATATGATGTGTATATAAAAATAAAAAAATACTATTTGAAATATCCTCTCTAAATGTAATTCTTTCAATTATATTTACGGTTACAGTTCCTTAATTTTTATATACCTACTGTCAGATTGTAAGTATAATGAAGGTATTGAATATTTTTCGAAGAATTTGAGGCAAAGCCTTTTTGAAGAAGATATGAAAAGTTAGACATAATTATTCATTCTTTTTTAACGCTAAAAGGGGTTTTCAAATCACTACAAATTTTATATTAACTATTCTCTTTTAAGTGTAATTCCAAATGCTCCAGACATTCAATTATTTGTTACTTTATGGCTTTTAAACAGATTGAACCATCACAATGATTTCTTGTAGATAAATTGGGTACAATCTGTAGGCCATTTAACTTTTTGAATCATGAAAATCGATAGAAGGTACAGGAGATATGACAAAAAATCTATATATTATTTGAGCTAGTGAAAATGTAAACAATATGGACCGCTAAACATTTTGTTTTGGCTTAATTTTATGGAATTTTTGGAAATCAATTTCAAGAGATATTATCTAGTCTTTTGTTCGATAATTATAATCGAAAATTCATTTGTAATGTTACCACTTAATTAGGAAGTAATTGTGAAAATCTGGCATTCAACGATTGATATCCACGTATGTACTGAATAGTCATTATTATAATTTTGTAGGAAGGCGATAATTTAATTATTAAAAAAATATGATCACTATATAATTCAATGTCGTTAGAAACATGGACGTAACACGTGAAAATGCGTAGGAAACTGCAAACGGTATCGATATATACATATATTAATAGTATATACAGCACTTGGAAGCAGCCATTGACACGTGTTCTGAGCTTGTTGGTCGAAATAATCTGCGCAAAGGCGAAGCATTGATCAAATCTCCCAATCCGGACAGTTCGTGCAAATGCTAAAAGTGGTCACTTCCTTTGCAGATACTTTTTTGTTATCTTCCAACTTCAAGTTCGTACACCTCAAACTTGGCTAAGGCGTTCTGATGACAACCGACAAGCTCGAAACTCGCGTTAGCCGTTGAAAAATACTTGAGAATGTTTACGATATAATTGTTATAAAATGAAGAAGTATGATACTTCAGTAAAGCACTTTTATTTCATGCTAATTAATATATTATATTACAATATAATAATTATAATCACTGTTTTCCGCGGATAATTTTAAACATTTAGATAAAAATTGATTCGACAAAATAACGAAATTGATTTACAAATTCAAAAATAATATTCTAAAAACAAAACAATGTACAAAAGATTTACTTGTAGTGTAGTTTCAGGATTATTCTGGATTTTTTTCTGGTCCTTACTGAAATATCAAATCGAAACATTTTCATCAGTTATATCTTGGATTCTGCGACAATAAATATCATAAATTGTACCTACTGGACGCCAATGATCAATTATATATCACATATTTGGAAACTACCAATAATTTGAAAAGTATTTATGCCCAAGAATAATAAGCATGATGACATTTTAATTTTGTTCTATTAAATACAAAATATTTGCGAGTACTTATATATTATATTGAGTGATGACAATCTGTACTTCAGTGTAAAATTTTCTCACGAAATGAGGGCTTCCATTATATTTTCAATTTTATCTATTGCAGTAGTTTCTGCTTCTGCTGAATTCGAACATCATGTTCATGAAAACATGACAGAAGTTGAAAGGGTAAGTTACAATATTTCCTTCTTCACTCTAAATATTTATTAAATAATGAAAAATTCATAGATATACCCCATCTTTTCAGATAGATTTCCTTTATTTTGCACTCTTCTTTTTTGTTTTAATTTATATCTCTGTGACATCGACTTCTCTGGTCAATACAGTAATATTTAAATGTAATTCCCTCCAACCAAAAGAAGTCAACAGAGGTCAAATCCTAGGTGAGATTTATTTCTCATTATTGGTGTTTGTACATACCAGATTTAAGTAGTTATAATATAACGTTAATTGAATTAAACTCGTTGACACTTCCACTGCGAATGCGATGATTTGAGAGATAAGAAAACATTTATTATATCAGTGTTTTTATTCCTAAATTCAAAATTATTTTGATGATTTTGTCGAGATGATTTCATGATCAATGAAATCATCTATTAATAGTTGTGAAAATTTCATTTTTAGCTGTACCTACAGCAGATGTAGGTCTATATATTGTTTAAAATAAGGATTTCCCAAATTTATAGGTGACAATTTAAGCAAGAAACTCAAGTAAAGTGGTCTGAAATTACAAATTTCAATAGATGTTAGAGTTTTTCTCTCATTTCATATTCTGTGGTTGATTCTTGCTTTTCGGTGTTTTACAAAATGATTTCCGTGGTAGTAAATAATAAAAAGTTATTATTTGTAGCGAAATATAGAATTCGAATAAGTATATAGTTTAATATTTAAGATAATATTTTTACCATTCCAATTTTTTGTTTATAACTATTGACTAACTTTAATATCATAAATGAAAAGCCCTGAAAACAATTTATCTTAAACATTTAATAACGATTATGTGTCAAATGATATCAAAGTCAAGAGAATGATTCTGAACAATGTGAAGACGCCTTGGTAAAAAAGAGACCTAAACAAGTTACTCTATGTTAGAAATTTTAGTAGTAGTAAGAGTAGTAAACTTTATTTAGCACAGCTACACTTTACAAAAAAATATGAGTAATATATACAACAACATTAAACAACATATTTCACCCTAGATATTATTTTTTACAAAATGATACAATATATATTTTTTAAAATCATTATGATTCTGACATAATTTTAGGTTCGAATCTAAACTATTAAATAAAATCATTCCTTTCGCACATAAATTATTTAGGCATTTAGATGTACTGCACTTTTGTTCCCTAGACCTTGTTTGGTAACCATGTACATCTTCAACGTATTTTACACTGTCAAAGATATAGCTCGGAACCTTGCCATATTTTATTTTATAAACAAAGTCTACAGTTTTATATACTATATGCTGCATAACAACTTAGTGTTTCTAAAATATGTGATACAAGTGTGTACCTATTGCACTACAATAAATTCTAAATGCTCCATTTTGGAGGTTTTGCAACTTTTGAATATCATTTTGAGGCAAGGTATATAATACAGTTGAACAAAAGTTTATATGTGGTAATATTATCGACTTTACACTAAATACTTTATAAAGACACTAACATAATTACTTATCCTTGCTAAAAATTTACTTTTCTTGAAATTTTACTCATAACATATATAAAATAATTTTCAAAACTCAAATTCTCATCGATAATGACACCTAAATACTTAGTTGATTAAAATTTATTATTTTATTAGAAATTTGGAAATCTAGAAAAAGGTGTTTACCGAGTTCTTAGCAAAACTGAGCGTCCTGTATTCATTCACCTATCATTTAATAATATTACAAAATACAAATTCTTTCTTGGTTGGAATTGGTTTATATACAGTTATATAGCAATATATACAGTTAACAGTACAGTATATAGAAAATGAAAGAGTAACAAGAAGTATTTATCTGTTCCGTTGTGATTTAGGCCTTCATTCGCCACGACATGAAAGATAGGCTCCTCCTATTACCAAGGAACAAACTGATCCTTCACTTCGAAAGTGACAAGAAGGTAAACCTTGGCAACGAATTCACTCCAAAAGACACCACGAATCAACCAAATGTGATCTACGAACCTGAAGCAGAATCCTTCTACACTTTGATAGCTTTCGACATAGACTCACCAAGACGTAACGCCACCTTCTTCGGAGAAGTTATCGTCTGGCTTGTGGTAAACATTCCTGGATCGAAAGTTCACAAAGGTGATACACTGGTCGAATATTCACCTGTATGGCCATTCAAAAACACCGGATCACACCGCGTAATATTCCTACTATTTAAACAGAAAGAGAAGCAGATTTTCGAGGAAGAGTACGTCCAAAGATCGTTCCTGTCGTTCCGCCACAGGATTGGTTTCTCCACCACGAAGTTTTCTTTGAAATATAACCTTGGCAGCCCTATCGCTGGAAACTTCTTCGAGACTCAATTCGATGAAAGTTTTATGAATGACGTAATGAACAGATATTGGCATAAACATTAAGAATAATTGTATTTCAAATTTTGTGGAATAAAACCTTACCGCATTCAAAGTTTGATTTTTTCAATTGCACCTTTCAATCTTCAATAGGTAGAGTAAAAAAGGGACTAAAATAATTATCTAAAGAACTATTTTTATTTCAACTTTTATTATTCTCAAATAGTTTTCCATCGGGTTTCACCTAGTTTTTCTTTACATCTAGGCATTTGCTGAACACGGACTAGGAAGCACATTGGCATTCTTTCCAAAGCAACGACTGATTGTTTATTACGAACACGACAAGTATGTAGATCTCGGCTCAGAACTCAAACCAATGGACATCCTGAACACACCAAACGTAGCTTATGATGCCGATCCAGATGAATACTATACCCTCATAGCAATAGACCCAGACTCTCCAAAACGCAACGCTCCAACCTTTGGGGAACTTCTCTTATGGCAGGTGGTTAATATTCCAGGATCAAAAGTCAAAAGTGGAGAAACTGCGACCGAATATACAGCAACATGGCCATCGTCAGGGAGTGGAATACACCGCTTGGTGTTTTTACTATTTAAACAGCAGGAAAAGCACGTATTCACAGAAGAATATATCCCAAGTATGCCGATGCCAATACATCACAGAATAGGTTTTTCGACAATAAGATTTTCTATGAAATACGGCCTTGGAGATCCTATAGCAGGCAATTTTTTCGAAATTCAGTACGACAACAGTTTCATGAATGAAGTACACCGATATGATTAATAAATATTCCCACACGAATACATTGTCAATTAATGAAATATATAAAGCATAAAGTGATTATTTTACGCTGTATTTTTTTCATGTAGCAGTGAGTAAATTTTAGCTAAACTCATTAGTATGATGATGGAGTTGTATTTACCTAAATCTTGTTTTAATTTAACGAGCCTATTATTTAATACAACAGTTGTTTAATTTTTTTAATCAAAACAAGAAAGCAGCAAAAGACATTAAGAACTATAGGCCAATAAGTCTACAACCAGTATCATACAAGGTATTCACAAAGATAATAATAAACAACAGAATACAAAGCTCAACCGCAAGAACAAGCCAGATTCCGCAGCGGCTTCAGTATAATAGCCTTCATTCATAACCTCAGAGAGGTTTATCAGTCGAACCAAAGAATACGACCAACCACTAGCACTGGCACGGCCACCTTTAATTAAGGCCGTGAAATGAGCATGTGGCAACAGGGTCGCTGTGAGATACGGAATAATACAACCCCACCATTACTTGAGCTGGTATACTATATGCAAATAGGACGCCTCTTAAAATTTTCGCTGTTTGATGTTAAATAATTCAAAAACTAAATAGAAATTTAGAGAACGGTACTTCGGTATTTTTAGATATAATAGAGTATGCTTTTAAAACGTTCGAGATATATCTTATATCTTACCTGGAAAATTCACTACTGAAAAATTAGACAAAAGATTTAGCAAATATTGGCTGTTAGGGGGTTCTAATTTTAATGTTAGTGCCGACGAAGTTGTAAATGCTGAAAAAAAAATTCAACTTAAACATGTATTCGCAAAAGCCTCAAAGAAAGAATTTTCACTTTCAGATAAACAAAAAAGAATAACAAATTGTTGTGATGAGACTGATCTTGACTATGACTATCCCCAAAATGTGGAATGTGACAAGTTTACTTTCATTTTAACTACGAATTATTTGAGAGAATAATTCGTAGGAATCAATTCAGGATATATATATATATATATATATATATATATATATATATATATATATATATATCCGGTTATGCCTCACACAAAATATCCAAAAAAGTACAATCTAACATCTGCATCTCGCTTGTTAATGACAGTATAGCAAATTTGACTGATAATAGATATTTTAATTATTTGCAACGGGGAGGACTGAATATACCTCCAGATTTAGTTGAAAATGTCTTATTTCACATGTGTTCCATATTTGAAAAAAATTTTAATGACATTTCTCTCGAACGGACATTTTTGAATAAAATACACCAGAAAGCCATTTGGTGTAATCTCACTATTTTAAGCGTGTCATTGGATGAGTCCTTGAAAGATTTTTATTGTTGTGGTTTATGTGGTGAAGGCGTTGAAATATTCTGAACATGCTCGTTCCATTTTTTCTAATATCTTTTTGAATAACTTCACAAAAAAAATAATGAAGCCAAACACGAAAAAACTGAATCACAAAATAAACGAAGAAAGGTCAATATACTTTCATGAAGTAGTTTTTTGGTTGCGCTAATCAGAAATATAATATTTATTTATACTTAGGTAAATAATTGAGTAATTCCTTAGCGTTTCTTTCAAGGTTCTTTTTCTCTCAAATAATTCAATAAATTTGGTTAGCAACTTTTCATGTATATAAGTCCCATTAACTAATGTATTTACGTATTTTATACGCAGAGGGGCTTTATCGAAAACATCAATGTTTTCTTGCAATAATAAAGATTTACTTTATGAAGTAGCTTTATGTACTGACAAAAGCCAATATAATATTCTATATGTATTAAATACGAATAATATTTCTTATTCGTTCGCATTATACAAAAAGCGTTGAAATAATGCTTGAAACTTTGGGAACAACCGACTAGGAGAGTAGACCACTAACTCAATTTTGGCAACACCGCCGGACTACGCTCTTCATGGCCTAATTAAAGTGGGCCGTGGCACTAGCCTTCATTGACTTTGAGAAAGCATTCAACGCGATATAACCCAGAGCAGTAATAAATGTCTTAAGAGAACAAGGGTTCGGCAAACCATACATTGAGACCCTAGCAAATAAATATATATATATATATATATATATATATATATATATATATATATATATATATATATATATATAGGGAAGCCAAAGCGAGAGTCAGGATGTATGAAGGTACTCCAGAATTTTCAACCAGCAGAGGAGTTAGACAAGACGACGCCACATCACCAAAGCTATTTACGGCAAAGCTAGAGAGCATCTTCAGAAAGTTAGACTGTCCGAACAACACAGGTCTGAAAATAGATGGAATATACTTACACCATCTAATATTCACTGATGAGATTATTAAACAGTTTAAATAAAAATCAATCAACTACTCGGTGGAATTTTAGATGTATTCAAATTATTATCTGAATCTTAATATTATCAGATTATTGTAACGTGAGTCACCAAACTACGGTTGTACTAACAAATAATTTGCGAGGTGTTATTAAATGATTAAGCTTCCTAAACCAGATTTAACAGTTTTAAACAAATGTAACACGATTTTAAACCGAGATAATATATTGTCACGTTCCATCAGTTACGGAAAAGGTTGTTTAAATGAGTCAATTGTTACCAAAACGCCCTCTGTCCACAATAAAATTGAATTACCTCCGTGACATGTTTCCAGAAAAAACCAGATAGTTTTCTAAACGATTCAACAATTATTTTTCGTGTTTCTATGAAATATAAATTGCTTCAAAGATTACATGAATATGTAGCGGAGTAGTTTTTTACAGAAATTCATTTTCTACCTTTTTAATATTCAATATGAATTTGTTATATTTTAGTCAAATAATACATAATAGATTGTTTCAAGAAGTTATTAAAAATTGATCTTAAATTTTCTGGAAATATGAAAAAAAGTATGAAACAGTAAAACTGATTATACAGAAATAAAATTTGGAAAAATGTTGAGGAAAGTCCCTCGTATGCCCCCCTCTCAAACTTCATATCACAGCCTCTTAAATAAATTATTCCTTGAATCTGAAAGTATTCAAATATCTAGAAATTTTAAAAATTCATATCTATCAATATTATTCGTAAAGCATCGAAGAATTATATAATTAAATAATAAACTGAATAAGTGATAAACTAAAACTGAAATATTGTCAATAACATTTTGAAACCACAAATAAAATAAAAATCAAAAGAGGTAAGTTCAACTAATATTTATCAGAGTTTACATGTTATAAGCAAGTTAAGCAGTAGATATTATGAAAAACCATTAGAAATGAATATGAATACCAAAAGATAAAATATTTATTGGAGATCTAACTTCATTCAACGTAATACTTGTTCCTTTCCTCAAAGGTAGTTCTTTATGAGGACCAGTTAAAACAAAATTGCATCCACAAAGATCAAATTTAAGATAAAAGGCATCAAAGACTTCCAGTAAAAGCAGAAATTTACAGGCATATACTCGTAGTACAGTCATTATAGTTCCAAATAAAAATGACGCGTTTCGTCGTTACAAACGACTTCTTCAGATGCTTACAGAATAATAAGTCGTTTGTAACGACGAAACGCGTCATGCTATGTAGTCAATAAAGTGTAAATCATAAGTTCAAGTGTTTGAATTTAAGTTATATTCAATTATAATGGATTTACATCAAGTAAACGCCAACACTATTAAATATCTAAATACAAAGACAGATTAGAAAATCCACTTAATATCATTTGTGGTTTCGTACAATACAACACTGTAAAGAATCTGTACTACTATATTTTCCAAATTCGACTTATTTCGTATAATTTTCAAGTATTTATAACACTTCAATTATTTTGAAAAAATTCCAGAACCACAGAACTGTCAAGTACGATAATTTTATAATTATTGATTTATTATTATGTAATTGTTATCTCAATGAAAGCACGTACACTCATTCATGCATATAAATTAACCGTTGTCCTTGACATACCCAGAATAAACCTGGAAAATATATCACTACGATGATTTTTCATATTATCATTCACTTTGAACGCATACTTGGAAAATTCATAGTTAGAGTATTGAATATAAAACTTCCAGGTTAGCAAATTAATTGATTATTTGGGTCGATACTCGATGAATTTCCAATAACATAATCAAAATAAAATGAATCAGTTAAAACACTTAACTTGACTTCGTCAGCTGTAAATGATTCTGTCAGAATCAGAATGATGAACACTGAAAAATGTTTCAAAACACTGACAGATGTAATACCTAAATATATATAATGAAAACTATACCCCAATGACTATCCAAAAAGTGTTGAGACTGAATATTTGTCCCATTGCTTAAAATATCAAGATCAGATCCATATCACAAAAAACTTTTTAGGAATTGAGTTTATTAGAGTAAATATTCGGGTTTGATTTGACGCAACACGCCCTGTATATTACCTCTAAAGTTTATCCAAATACTTGTATTATTTGAAAAGAGTGACAAGTATTGGTCCATTTGTTGAAGGTAATCTCCCAAAGTTAATTTAAATTAGTAATATTATCAGCATTAATTACAACTTCAATTTTTACATAAAACTAGTCAATATCTCGGTACCTAATGAAAGAGCAACTTCCAAAATGTAATGGAATCAACAATCTAATTTTATACATGAAAACCATTGTTTCTGATAAAAACTTCGTGAATTAAAAAACAGAAATTCTATTATTCACTACAATCTGCTATGAATAAAATCAAAGTATCATTGCATGGCTGTTCTGTGGTAATGAAATAAATAGACAATAGTTCGTAACGATAGTAAACAAAACAAAACCGTCGTTTGAAGGTTAAGGATCCCCTGGTGAATCACGAATGTTTTTTTCATCAAGCTTCATTAAACTCGTGGAAAAATCTGGTTAATCTAGTGGTTGCCGGTAGAATAGAAGCTCACGTTTATTCATTAACTGACCGACAAGGTATATAAGAGAGTTAATATCAGTGCAGTGAATAGTTACTCGTCATAATCCTATGGAAGAAGTTACCACGATGAAAACAGTGTTCTGTATGCTGGCTTTCACCGCCTGTTTGGTTTCATCAGACAACGTAGGCGAAGTTGAAAAGGTTAGTGACATCCATAAAGTTTTAAACAAAAAAAAAGTAGGAAGTTTTTTGTACTTACGATCGTTCAGTTTTTAACACACATACAGATGAAATAAAATTGGATTTCTGAATCTCTATGAAAGTGCCCACAGAAATTACGTATGACAAATAACTGTTTCAGTGAAATTTATAAAATAACACGATCATAGATAAGTTAATTGTCAGATTTTCATATAAACAAACATGAAATGCTATTATATAACTAAGATTTAATTCTATCGTTGAATGAGTGAATGACAATAACACTTGTAGAAATAAGAAGAAATGAGATATTATGTTATCGTTTAATAGGTAGGTATTTCCCATCGGTTGTGAATACTATATCGATATAGATATACGTAGTCAGATTTAAAAATAAATCATATAATCTGTTATATCATCATTCATAGAATAAATAATAAAAATTACTTTTTATGAAATTCAAAGAAAAATACCGGAATATATTCGCGAAAAAAATTTTTGAAAATGTACATAAAATACAAAAATGAAATAATGTACAAAAAAAGTTTTTGAAGTAATTTTGAAATTATCATTAAATTTATATAAACATAATTAAATATTAGTGGAAAAGCTTATACTGTTCGTTGAATATTTTCAATATTATATTGATGAAGTTCCTTGCATAATATAACTTTCTGAAATCAATATGTACGAAGACAATAAGACCTGATTTCTTTTTAATTAATAACATGTTTCTCATATCATTCACTAATTTGCACATGCACAGGAAATTCAGAAATTATATTTTGTTTTCTTTAACATTTCCGTTTTCAGATGTGAAAAAAAACGTCCAATATTTGTTTAAATCATGTCTAAACATTGACCAATTTTTTAAAATTTTGTTTTTATCGTAGAACTAGTTAAACCGTATTATGTTAAGGTAGTTCAATTAATAATGAATAATCAATAATAAATTTGTGATACAATAGATTCCGTTTCCGGAATGATAAGCTGAATTTATTCAATTATTTAGTTTTCCTTTATTATGTAATTCTTGATCAATTTACGCAATAATTCCATATTATAAGAATTTGAAAGAATTTTATCAAACACGTTTTTTTCAATGACAAATCCAATTGATATAATTTGTTGGACATTGACAGATATTTATAATGAATCTCTAAATATTTCTGTCGTAGTTGACAATCGGAAGAATTGTCAAATTTCTTTCAAACCAAGATTTTTCTATAACAAAATAGTCGACGAACGCAACATTCCCATAATAACTACCAAACAAGTTTAACAACACTCTTCTGTATGCTAAATCATCATTTTCACATTGGAAAATTAGATTTAATCTCACATTTGCAATCAGAAAAACTCAATTTTAGGAAAATTCAGAAACCAAACTTCTACGATTTTTCAAGTTGGCAGAAAAACACTTAATTTAAATGTCAATGTCAAATAAAGTTACCGACTTATTGAATTCTTCTTCAAATATGTTTGTTTCAAAAATATCACAGAAAACTCTTCATAAACTGTCACTTGGGAAATTGTCCATAAAAGAGAATTCAAAAAAAGATTACCTATAGTTAGCAAGTTCCAATTTCACAAATTCTTTCTTACAAGAATTTGTGAGAAAGAATCAAATTTTTAGGTACAAGAAATTTTTGGCAATTCTCATTTAATTAATTGTTTCTACATTCTTCAAACTGTTCGATACTATGAAAAAAGGACACTGAAAATTTTCAAATGATAAATAGAAAACACCAACAATTATATATCGAACACAATAATCATCTGAATTAACAATGAGTATAAAATACGTTAAAAATAAAAACGCTAGATTACAATCAGAATAGAGGAAGAAATAGTTAAACTATAGATCGAACTTACAGTATTTACTCTTCTTAATTCACTTCAAACAGTCTCACTATAACTCGATAAGTTCTCCAGACCAAACAATCATCAAGAAATAAATCAATCTGAGTTACAAATTTTATTTTATACTAAAAGCTAGACTTTAGCCTAAACATTAAAACAACACATCACATAATCGCAAATGCCATTGGCTGATGACCGATAGCTATTTTAATTATAATTAGCGATAAAAGATAAAAGGTCAATATACGAGAGAGGTCGCTGATGTTTTTATTCCGTAAATCATTCTCCAAATCAAGGACTAGCTTCTTTGATACATTTATACGTTAACATTGATGTCTCCCCAACGTTCACGTATTTAAAAAAAATATCGACCTATTAACTTCTTATCGCTGTTCAGCTGGTTCTAACCAGAAGTAAAACATTTTTCTAGGCTGAAGTGCATGTACTGGCAGAATGGTTAAATCATTGATAACCTAATATTTCATTTCAAAGATGACAGGCTAGCTCGTTAAATCGTTTTGAATTACTTCCGGGGTATATTTTCTTTCAAAAACGTGTTACAGTACTTTTTTTTACTAAAACGAGGGGTGCGTTCCATTATAAAATGAAGAAACATTCTGTGTATTCAAGAAATTCCTGGTAAGACGTCGAAATAGTGCATAGAAATAGGTTTGATTCAAACGCAATTTGTAAAATAGTTATTTGAGAGTATCATATATTCTTTGGGAATTGTAGTGCATCAAAAGTATAGACATTATCTCTAATTTCAATACTTTTTACTAAACTAACTTTTTTAAATGTAGTTTAGCGAAAGAAATGATTTTTTAGAGGATTAATTTCATTATTTGATATTCAAGCATGTTTATATTTTCTATATTTTAATGAAATTTACTTTTCTTATTCAAATTGGTACTTATTTGTGAATTTAAACACAAATGGTGAACGTTTTGCAAAACACTTGGTTACATGAAGACAAATTTAAAGATTTATTTTTCCTCAAAGGTTTCAGAATTTCTCTTTAACTTGAAGATATCCATTAACACGATGACAATATTGTTGAAAGTAACATATTAACTTCGTGTACAATTCTTCGATGTTAAAACTACATCTTTCATTGTTTAAGTGATAAAAATCTCAAAGAGAATCTAAAGAAACACTAATACAATAGAGTAAATTTAGCAAATATGTGTTGATCCAATATTTTCCGTTTACTAAAAACATGTTATATATTGATTATTTTCATATGAAATCTATCAAGTTAAATAATTATGGTCATTTATCGCATATCAATTTGACAGAGATATAATGTCCAACCACCAAATCGAAAACTGAGTATTTTCAGTGCCTTTCTTGGACTTTTTGAACTTACCAGGTTAGATGTTTGCAAGTTCAATTCTTTTAAGTGTTTATTACTTCGCTAATTATCGAGAATAATTACTGATCCTCGGTAAATTGCTCGCAGAAAAGATGGGAAATGAGTAGTAAATCACGTATAAGATTTGCAAAACAAAACTAAATTAGGTATATATCAGAATAATAAAGTCAGATAGAAATACAAGAACGAAAATCTGTGCAAGATATTTCCAAAAGAATATTCCTTTTGATTTTAAAACATCTTTATAAATAGTTACTTTTATTATTGTATTTATAAGCAAACCAAATGAACCTAATGTTAATTCAACGAGATAAAAAAAATTCACGTTAGTGACATAAAATCAATCCGAAATTGTGATATACTGTTGATACATTCGAATGTCAAAGAAAAAGTAATGAATTACGAAATGATTTTATCTTTTTTTTTTATAGAATGTGTATTTTATTAAATGTATTATATACATATAATTTCTCTGTTATATCTTTTAATTCTTTCAAAATAAATGTTAATATTTCTTATAGTAAGAAGGAAATAAGCTCCAAATATTATAATTCCATAAATGATAACTATTAAATTGAGCTAATAAATATTTTAGAATATTTTCATACTTCATTCATCCTCAATATTAATATTTCATTATTGTTTCTTCAGTGAAAGTTAATTGAAAATTACAATTTGCATTTGATAACTCCTTCTGATTTTCGGTGTTTACGTATATTCAATGAGTTTGTTATTTCCTTCGTTTCTTTCAGGCATTTACAGCCAATGAAATCGACAAGGATATGATAAAACCTGTACCACAGAAAAAACTAGAAGTTTTTTATCCAAAAACCAAACAGATTGTTAATCTTGGAAACGAACTGACTCCAAAAATGTCAGAGATCCCCCACAAGTGACCTTCGAAGCGGACCCCAAAGCGTTCTACACTCTGTCACTGTCAGACCCAGATGCCCCCAGTAGAAAGAATCCAACTCGCAGAGAATGGCAACACTGGCTTGTAGTCAATATTCCAGGCTCGGACTTGTCTAAAGGAGAAGTATTGAACGAATACGTTGGATCAGGACCTCCAAAAGATAGCGGTCTTCACCGTTACGTTTTCGTACTTTTCAAACAACCGGGAAAAATCACTTTCACCGAACCAAAACATTCGAAGACCGATGGAAATAGAGGAAATTTCTCCGTGAAGAGGTTTGCCGAAAAATACAATATGGGAAATGCAATTGCAGGAAATTTCTTCCAAGCTAAATTTGACGATTCTGTTCCAGAACTACACAAACAATTTAAGTCTACATAACTTAATTTACATTTCAGCCTAGGCTTATTATGTATTTTCAAACTCAATCTGAAGCAAATGTGAATAATGTTTTTTTTTAAATTTACTCTCGATGTTGAGTACACTTTATTTAATAAATGAAATTTGAATCGATATTAAACTAGTAATTACTGACTTATTCACACCTGAACCTAAATATCTATACATACAGACAGAAAATACAAAAAATTAACTTTAATCGAACGAATGTCATAGTTTAGCTTACTCCATGATCATGTACTATGTGATCCTCTCCATCATCCTTTAACGTATAATTTTAGAGAACATTGAAATTGATATAGCCCTTGATGGAAGCAAAAGACAGAGTGTTTCATTCTACACAGAGCTCATCAGTTGTGCCACGCCCACCAAAAAGCTAAGCAACAATTCAATCTCTAATCACTTCTTATTATTAAGGTCACAATCACCAAGTGATGAATAGTTCGTCATGCCATCTATAGGTATCGATAGAAACCATATTCAGGACATGCAAAGGTCAAACGCCGAATATTTTCAAGTCTATGTGTATTTAAAGAATATTCTATCGTGTAAAACTTCAATATTTCACAAAACTATCTGAAAATGAGGACTTTCCATAAAATATAGAATCCTATAGAAATACCAATAATAGCATTCATCTTAAAGTACAATTAACTCTGCAAATAAAGAATGCTTTTTCTCACGGACTCACTTCAGCCTAGATTTGAGAACTTTATATATTAAATTTCCAAATGAAGAATAAGCTAAGCCTCTGATCGAACATTTTATCCGGCCCGAAGGACCAAATTTTAAAATCACAGGTTTAGTGATGACAAGTCTCTGTTGAATTAATTTACTAGTTAAAGTATATCTACTTAACAGGTGATTTCTAAAAAATATATTCCCATGAAAATTCAGAAAAGATTTCATGTTTTTATGTGTCTTATCCCAATGCGTTCGCTAAAATAAAATCTCTAATCACCATTATTACACTCAACCTATTTTGTATCAAAATGTGATTATAAAGTTGATTTTTTCAGGCATTTATCGATAACCAACTTGACCAAGACATCATAAAAGCTGTACCGAAGAATAAGCTAGAGGTTTTCTATGAAAAACCCAAACTGATAGTGAATCTTGGAAACGAATTGGCTCCAAAAAATGTTATAGATGCTCCTCAAGTAATTTACGAATCAGACCCTCAAGCTTTCTATACTTTATCAATGGTGGACCCAGATGTACCCAGTAGAAGCAGCTTAAATCGCACTGAATGGTCACATTGGCTAGTTGTTAACATTCCGGGATCAGATTTATCCAAAGGGGAGGTTCTGGATGAGTATATTGGACCAATGCCACTAAAAGACACCGGTCTTCACCGTTACGTATTCTTACTTTTCAAGCAACCCGAAAAATCATATTCAAAGAACCTAAATACTCGAAAACAGATGGAAAAAGAGGAAATTTTTCTATAATGGCATTTGTGGAAAAATATCAAATAGCGGATGTAGATGCGGGCAATTTTTTTCAAGCCAAGTTCGATGATTCTGTAGTAGAATTGTATAAACAATTTACGGATTTGTAACTTTGAATTCGTTGACAAAAATATTTGAAATTAATGAATTATTTATTGATCAATTGATTCCATATGTGCTTAATAGTTTTAGGATACAAGTTCAGAGAGAACTGTTGTACTTAATAGTGATATAGAAACCATTAAATCTTCCTTAATCGAAATAAATGTGTTAGTGAGAGTGTGTTGAATTAATTTTAACTTGTAAACGTCTACGTATCTAGTCTCACTTTTAATTGTATTTATAGCCCAATAGTTAATTGAAGAATTTAATTTGTTGTTGTTTATACTATAATGAAAATGTTAATAAAATCCAGTTCGAATTAACCTGAGTACTTCATTCAAAAAATTGTAGAAAGTCAATGTTTAGAATAACATAAAGCAAAAGAATGTATGTGAAATCTAGGTTTCATCTCGAGTAAAGTCATTCAATTCTAAAACTAATGAACCATCGGGATTCAAGTATTCATTTAAAAAAAATTCTTCATGATATTTGATAAAAATGATATCCATAATGAAGTATGCATCTTAAAGAAATATACAGATATAATTGATAGATATTATGTATTTATGCTGTGAAGTATAATAAAGCAATAATAATAATAACAATAAGTCTTCGTTTTCCTACAACAAGGTAAAACACCCAGTTACAGCAAATATTCAAAAAATATATATACACCTAATTAACACCTAATGATTAATAATAATAATAATAAAGTTTATTCTCCAAATCAAATGTCATACAGAAGAAAAGAGAAAAAGTCAAAAGAGAGAAGAAAAAAAAACGAAAATCCATAATTATTCGAATTTTTTTTTTACCGAATAAGGTTCAATTTCAATAAGCATATTGAAAATTTTAGATTTAAATTCATTTATTTCAGAGATATTAATTAAAACCTTCGGTAACTTATTTAAAAATCTTATGCACATTTATTATACTTTGCATTTTTTTCTGTTAACGAGAGAGCATGTCTCGGAAAGTGGAAATGAATAGTGCGCCTCGTCATGTTTCGGTTCAGAAGATGATCGAAATAATGGAGGCTTCCTCAAACGAAGAGCAAACATTCCAAAATATGCAGACCAGGAAAAGTTAAAATTTTATGTTTCCTGAAATGGCCTCTACATGATTCACGATATTTCGCATATCATTGATTAACGATTATCACGATTAACACCTTATTAACACCTAATGATATAATGCTAACGTTTAAAAAATGATTATTAATAAAATAAGTAATTATAATGAAAAATAGACAATGAGAATATAGCTATACCTGCTTCAAAATTCACTATATGTACATGAAAAGATTCCAAGACTTATAAAAGCAAATGAGTCACTGTTGATATCACAATTGTCAGACACATCCTCGAATAGCGATGTAATTGCACAATGTGATTGTACGAGGGAATTAGTTTTCGGAGTACCCAATGAAAAAAACTGACTTGAACGTGAACATTGTCTAGGAACATGAAAATCAATAGAGCCAATAAGGGTAGGACAGTCTATATAACCATGTAAGAGCTTTTACAGAAACCTCAGAGACAACAAGTCCCTGCCACCTTCGAGTGATTTAGCTCCAAACCTGTTTAACAGATCACTTTGTCCATATATCATCTGGCCGGATAAACTTGATCTTCCCTCCGAATTAGATATTTGAGAATTTTTCGATGTATCGACTCTACATGATTTCAGACTTGTAAATGGGACGCCAAATCATACATCCGAAATCTAATTTCCTCTTTACAAGAGCATTAAATAATTGTATAACTGTTTTTGTATTAAAAAAGAGTTCAGCATTACACACAATAAACCCATAAGATTTGAATACCGTTGAAATTGTTTTATTTATATGAGTTACAAAAGTGAATTTCTGATCAAATATTATACCAAAATTGTGTAATCAAATTGTGTAGGCCGTTTCTTTTTAGCGAATGTGACAACGTTACATTTAGTTACATTAATATTGAGTTTATTGTGTTAACACCAATCAGAAACAGCAGTGAGACCATCCTGTAAGCTTATGCAGTCCTCATATCTTTCAATTTTGCGATATATTTTCAAATCATCGGCATACTATGACTATGAACTGCTAGACAGTCTCATTTACAAAAGAAAGAAAGTATAAAATTATATAAATAAAACTGTTATTTTAATACAAACCTGTGTTTTATTATGATTTAAAAACCAACAAAACCATTAATGACTTAGTTAATTGAAATATACGAAAGAAATTCTTTCTGTACATGAAAAAGCAATGAATATAAACATAAGTTGAGAACAAAAGAAAAATTGATGAAGAAAAGACGAGAAAATACACAAAAGGATATCAAGAGGTTTTGAAGAAACATTGTCATTTAAAAAGACGAATCGGATTGATGTTGCGTCCAAATATGTTTCAATTTTGCGATATATTTTCAAATCATCAGCATACATGAGGCTATGAACTGCTAGACAGTCTATTAAATCATTTACAAAAGGAAGAAGTATAAATTTATATAAAATAAAACTTATTTTAATACAAACCTGTGTTTCATTATGATTTAAAAATCGACAAAACCATTAATGACTTAGTTAATTGAAATATACGGAGGAAATTCTTTCTGTACATGAAAGAGCAATGAATATAAACGTAAGTTGAGACCAACAGAAAAATTGCTGAAGAAAAGACGGGAAAATCAACAGAAGAGCAACATCGGATTGATGTTGCTCCTAATTTTCACTAAAAGAATTTACAACAATAGTTTTTTAATTTGATGAACAAATATTTGTATCGTGGTATTTTTTATTCGATAAGAAAATTAAGTTGTTTAGTTTCGCATTTCCTAAAATGCTTATCCAATGGATTTTTATGACTTCTATGAATCTCAAGTCACGTGAAACACATGTTTTGGTATAAACAATCTGAAAATCATCAGAGAAAATGTGCGTATTATTTTCGGTATTATTTACAGAGCACTCGAAAAAGATAGTGATTAAAATATGTTGTTCATCTCATTGAACGTGATAAGAAATTCATTCTTATTCTGATCATTGTGGCAAGTAATGAATATATATCAAGCATGAATATATATTTATTAATAGGCATTGCACAATAACGAAGATCATATCTTTGGTTTCATCGAAAACAGTTGTAGGTCAATCTGACAAATGATTTTGAATAATCTAAATTTCTAGTATTTTTCGGTAGAAATGTAAATATTTACGTCTATATTTCAGTGAATTAAATTTGTAAACAATTTTCATTATAGTGATATTCGATTAATTTCCGAAAAAAATGACCACGTTTTCTTTCGAATGATCTTGTTGACTCAATAACTTCCAAGAAATTCGAATCTTCTCAACTAAGAAATTTGAGAGAAAAAATATTCTTTCGTGCAAATACCGCTGTCTAGGAACATTTTTCTGTTCTAGGAACTACTAATCTAGTTTATAAAGAAGAATAATAGCTAACAATAATGAATTATGTTTGAAACAATGAAAAGAAACTACACAACTTATCCTTAAAATGATAATTTAGAGGATTATATATATATATATATATATATATATATATATATATATATATATATATATATATACCAAAAAATATGGAAAGATAACAAAAAAAATCTTCTCTAATAGCAAAACATGGTGAAATTCTGCAAGTCGGCCATTTTAAATACCTCGGGGAAGTTATACAGTCCTCAGGTTTAAACCGAATCGCTAATGAACAGAGAATTACCAAGCTCCAAAGGGCCTACAAACTAAGATGGGCTCACTATAACAAAAAGTGCATTTCGAGAGGCCCCAAATTGGATAGCACGATTCTTCCAGAAGCAATCTACGCATCTGAAACAATGGTTACTCACGGTCATTCAAGAAATGGAGAACTAGAAAAACAAGAACGAAAAATTCTCAGAAAGATTTACGGACTAATCAATAGAAACGGCATCTGGATGAAAAGACCTCAGAATGAACTGTATCAAAAGACAACTACGATAACGGAAGAAATCATAAAACAAAGTTCTATGCACATGTCTACAGAATGACAGTCCAGAATACCGAAGAAACTACTCGATATAATTATGAATAGTAAATGCGGAACAGAGTGGCTAAAAGAGGTCCAAAAAGATCTACAACAGATCAATATAAAAAATCGGTGCGAAGATCGCACCGAGTGTCCCTATAAAATCGCACATGTGAAGTTTGAGCAAAGGTCAAATTCAACCTGAAACCATTCAATTTAAAAGGAAAAGACAGTTCAACCACCGAATTTCATAATAATCAATATCGACATAGCAGAAATGTTATTTTTTTGAATAATTTGTAATAATAACTTCCTACATAATTAAGGAACCTGTATAATAACGTTTCTACTGTTACAGTGCCGTTTCAGAAAATAATTTTGGTTCTGGTACCTACAATATCAAATAGTCAATTAAAAAGCGATATCAGTATTGAAGGTTATGTATGTTTTGGCATAAATTACAGGAAATCTCTTTATATAAATAGTCAAAAAATATTCGTGTTTATTCCAATTTGAAGGATATTACCAATCCCCTTTATAAAAAACTCATCATTATAATATAATTTGAAAAACTGTTCTTATTTTCGACAAATTCATAGCAACACACAATTTTTTTAAGGAAAATTAGTTTCATCGTAAGTCCTGAATGATTTGGGTCCAACTTCATTACTTCTAGTTATTTCAGAAAGTTTTATTTCACAAGGTACTTTTCCGAAGACCTTGTAGAACCAAAATGTTATTCAATGTTAACACAAACTTACATTTTCAACTTATCAGATAATTCAAAATTATGCGAATTTTTTCACTAATTGACATATCTACTGAATAACGTAAAATGAAAATGTATCATTAATATGGTGATTCAGTTTGAGTTTTATTGCTATATAGGCGTCTTCAAAGCGTCAATTCAATTGCTGCTTTCAGTACATATTTAAATCGTAAAGAATCAGTTTTCTGATTAAGGTATCTTTGATGATAAAACATTCAATACTTAATAATAATCATACATGTATTCTCAACAGATATACATTTAGACAAGTATTTATTATTACCTCTCATTTAAATATGAACTATCACAGAGTTGATTCATCGTCCATTGAATTTAATTAAAAAAAAGAGAGTATAAGCCAATATATACAACGAGTTTAAAATTGAGATAAATTGAAGTAGTAATAAACAAAAACTAAAGGAAACAAACTTAAATAAAAACAAAAATAAAATATTACCTATTACAAAGTCACATGAAGTCAACAGAGGTCAAAGAAATATAGTTGATGAAGTCAACGATAATAAAATTAAAAACAATAGCAATTGTAATATAAAGTAACCAAATGAAACAAACTAAAATTAAAATATTTTATATCACAAGGTATATGCAGACAACAGAAAGAAGTTCATGAAAATATCACGACATCCCATTGCGCTGTTCTTAGTGGCATGTCAAAATCACTGATAGCCCATCAAAATAGATATCACATCGACCCCAAACACGCACCATAAAAAATACATATACAGTTGTTAGGAGAACGTGACATAAGATTTGATCTGCTGTAATTGACGAAAAATGTATTATTCCACCTCAGACCAGGCCTTGGTACGCGAATATTTATTTTTCTGAGAAGATATGGCGGGTCAATACAATTGAGAAAAATTTTGAAGAAAAACGTTAGACCAAACGTTCACATTTCAACTTGAATAATTCAATTGCTAGACTATTGGTAAAGATGGAATGGTTGAAGCCCCCGAAGGATATTGCCCATAACATTTGAAGTACGTACACTTCAGACGATTCCTCTGAACTGCCTCCAAGTCGACAATAGAATTAATGTACAAAGGAGACCAAATTATAGACGCATGTTCCAGTTTACTGCGACTGAAGGAGTAATACAGCGTTTTCATTGTGCAAAGCTGTCCCAATTTCTGACCAAATAGCCCAACATTCTAGAACTAGAAGCCGTGATACTAATTACGTGTTCAGAGAAGGCTAATTTATACTCGAAAATAACCCCCAGGGCTTAAAACTCAACACATCTACCTAGAATTTGACCTTCCAATGTATAACTATGGTGGATTGCAGTCAATTTTCGAGAAAATTATAAACCTTTATCTTTACTGATATTCAGTTTCAGCGCATTGTAGACCACAAATTAACAGCATCAAGGGAAGACTGTAATCTGATAATCTTGAATAGCAGCAAATATAATATCAAGAACAAATATCGTTCAAGGATCAATGTCAGCAAGAAATGGTAGTAGCACTGTCCAGTCATATTATTCCCTTTCCAAAGTTGCATGATGTTACTCGTCATACCACTCGAAAATATCACGACTTCCCATTGAGCTGTTTTGAGTGGCATGTCAAAATCACTGATAATCGATCAAAATAGTTATCACATCGACCGCAACACTCATCATAAAGATTACATATACATTTGATAGGAGAACGTGACATAATACTTGATCTGGTGTAATTGACATAAAATCATTAGTAATTAAAAAGTATATAGTATTTATTTTTATTTTAATAATATTTACATAGTATTATTTCGCCTCAGACCAGGACTTGGTACAAGAATATTTATTTTGCTGAGAAGAAATAGCGAGTCGATCGAATTGTGCAAAATTTTTAAGAGAAACGATAGACCAAACCATTCACGTCTCAACTTCAATAACTCAATTTCCAGACTATCAGTTAGGATGGAATGATCGAAGACTCCCGAAGGATATTGCCCTTAACATCTGTAGTACATATACTTCAGACATATCCTCTGAACTGCCTCCAACTCGGAAATAGAATTATTGTATAAAGAAGACCAAACTGTATGTTCCAGTTTATTGCGAATAAAGGAGTATCCTTCACTTCTATTTCCTTAAACTTTATCTCAATTATCACAATCGCAATGAAAATTACTCAAATTGTTGTAACAGTCCGCAAATTTCAAGGATTTCGTAAAAGAGAAGCACGTAGCAACTATTCCTTACAAACTACCACATGCTGAGATATCTAACATGAAAAAATAATTCCATTGCCGTTTTTATCTTTGCAGATATCCTTGTTTTTGACTAAATCATTCGACACAATTATGTCAACGAGATAAATTTACAAATCCGTCTGCTACCAAATTGTTTTTAAAATATGTATCATACTCGTGATATAGAGAATCCTTAGATGATAAACTTTGACACGACAAAACAAATGAATAACGAATGATTTCGAGGTTTTTTATTTGAGGGAATCCGTGTTTTAAAAAGTCTCAATCTATATTATCACTTGGTTCATTTCTATGAAATACATTCAAATGTCATGTTAATGACTAATTCGTAATGAAAAATAATTGACGTTCTATTATATATCACTGCATACAAAATATTAACATAATTATAACATCTTCGTCATTTAGACAAGTTATTATAATACCTTCAAACGTATTTCGCTTTTTTGATGCATCTAATAGTTGATTTTTATTCTTAAACTAAATAGGGCGCGAATCGAGTATACGGGTATTTTATCAATGAAAATTTTACTTTCAAGTCACATACGAATTACGAGGGTGGGTATGAAAAATTTCAAGCCTGACCAAGACAACCGATGTTTTAAACTTTTTTTTTGCTTCATTTTTCAACATAATCTCCATCAACACTGATAAATTTCTCATAACGGTGTTCTAATTTAGTTATACCAGTTTTGAACGTAGATTCGTCAAGATCCTCAAAATAATGATTTATAGTTTCGATAACTTCGAAACTCGTTGCTCTCAAATCTTTTACCAAGCCATTTTTTGAGATAAGGAAACAGGTAATAGTAGCTGGGGGCTAAGTCTGGAGAAACAGAATTTTTTTCTTCGCCAAATGTGGTCGTTTAATTTGCGCCTCGACCTTCAAACGTTGCAATAAGTCATTGTACATGTATAATTCGACGTTATGAATCCACGCAAAAATTTTTAAAAAAAGATTACGCCTATACAGCCCCAAATTTTACAGCATAGAATTTTTTTTTCGAATCAGTTTTTGGTCGAGCGTTAACAAACGCGGCAACCATCTTGCACACAGCTTTTCCATGCCCAAATGGTTGTGCAATATAATTCGCACACGTTCAGCTGTCATCCTACAGGCCTCAGCTATCTCATATACTTTCAATCTGCGATCTTAGAATACTATTTCATAGATTCTCCCAATCATTTCTGAAGTTCTGACCTGAGTGAGGCTCGTCAGAGGTGCTCACACGACCCATGTTGAATTCAGAAACCCACTTCTTAATAGTTCACTATGATGGGGAGAAGTATTCTATTGTTGAATTCGTCTCTTCTTTTATTTGTTTTGGTTCAAAAACTATCAAATACAAGTATCTGATGACAGCACTTTCTCCAATTTTTCCATTTTCACGAAAACAACGAAATCGGAATAGAGTAAGAAGTAAATTAGATTCCAGCTCTTCTTCACGTTGAATATTTTCCTTCAATCTTGTTCAAATTGCTAAAAAATTGTATTGATTGATAGTTAAAATTCAAAATTGAGGTATTCTTCCTCAATTTCGGAATGTGCATATCTACCAAATCTATGCGCTCACTTTTCTATACCCAGAGCCAATACATATATGGTCTATCAAAGGCATCACCATGTTGACAGTTTTACAGTTTATAAGTGTTATTCAGAGCATTATGTACAGGACATTAAAATATATATGTATAGGTATGAATTAAGAGAAAATCTGTTATCTGGTTATTTAAAAGAAAATCTACATTCTGTTAACGAATTTCATGATTTCGTAACTAGATGTAACGTTTTTCGTGTAAATAAAGGGTGTTTTTTTAGAGGTATAGAACTTTAAGTTGGCATTACTGTTGAAGATGGCGACCGATTCAACAGCTGAGAAGTGATTTATTCTCAGTTTGGTTTCGTAATTTATCATAAATAGACTCACCCCTGAACAACGCTTGCAAATAGTGCAATTTTATTTCGAAAATAATGGTTCTGTGCGGAATACATATCGCGCGAATTTTGTTTAGCGATGAAGCGCACTTCTGGTTGGATGGCTACGTCAACAAACGAAACTGCCGCATTTGGAGTGAAGATAATCCTCAAGTGTATGTCAAAACATAGTTACATCCAGAAAAACTGACTGTTTGATGCGCTTTATGGGCTGGTGGAATAATTGGTCCGTAATTCTTCAAAAACGATGATGGCCAGAACGTTACAGCCAATGGTGATCGGTATAGAACCATACATGATTACTAACTTTTTCATTCCTGAATTGAACAACCATGATGTCCAGGAGCTGTGGTTTCAACAAGATGGCGCAACATGTCACACAGCTCGTGCCACAATCGATTTATTGAAAGACACGTTTGGTGACCGCCTAATTTCACGTTTTGGACCTGTGAATTGGCCTTCAAGATCTTGTGATTTAACACCACTAGACTACTTTATGTGGGGTTATGTAAAGTCATCGATCTATGCGGATAAGCCACAAACGCTTCACCATTTGGAAGACAATATTCGCCGTGTTATTGCCGATATACGGCCACAAATGTTGGAAAAAGTCATCGAAAATTGGAAGTCCAGATTGGACTACATCCGAGCCAGCCGTGGCGGTCATTTGCCAGAAATCATATTTAAACTGTAATGCCACAAGATTATCTTTCGAATAAAAAAAAATTCTCGTCAATCGAATGATCCATCGTTGTTTTATTGCAATTAAAGTTCTATACCTCTAGAAAAACACCCACGCATTTTATTTAAAAATTTACAATGAATGAAGATTTAATTAAATAAACACTTTGACAATATCTACAAAGTTCTGTGAGATTCATAGAGCTTTCAAAAAATCTATAACAGATTTCAAAAAACTTTTCTGAAAAATGTTATGTGATTGTGAATTTTGTTCATTTTGATAGGTCCTTGCTAATAGAAGTTTCTTTTATTATTATTTGCAGCTGAATGGATGGACATCAAGCAAACAAAGTCTTGACTAGTTGCACGTCACAAAACAATCGAAGTATTACTAATTTGTCTTCTTCATTAAACTTTCTTAAGTAAGCAGAATTTTGTACTGATAGCCTGAGCTTCGCAAAATAATCGCCATCACCAAGATTTTACCATTGAAGGTTGCTTTAAGTAAACTACTTATTTCAAACCAATTCGCCTGTTTGTTCATCAGTCAAGTAGTCATAATAATTTCTGTTGTTTTTGTTTTCAAGTAAAGTCAATGAAAAGTATATCTCTCTGAGTAAGAACCGGGGTTATGACCTTGTTCGCAGATGTACAGCTACAGACCCTTATAACCTACTGCTCAGTTCCTCTTAATCTTGTGAATCATCATTAATTACTCATCTTCAAAATAAAATTAAAAAATTTACTATAAATTCACGAATATATTCTTCAGTCTGTTGTTGTTTCTATAGTCTAGAGGCATGAGAGAAAGATTGTTAAGTCGGAGGTCTGAGTTCGAATCTCAGTAGACATGAGACATTTTCTGATTTTTTGTGATTGAAACATATAAAAAAAATTGTTTAACACGCATAAATGGAAAGGAAGTGGCACGCAAGCTTATACATTTTGTGATTGAAACATATAAAAAAAATTGTTTAACACGCATAAATGGCAAGGAAGTGGCATGCAAGCTTATGTATTTTTGCAAAGCAGATTTACTCTACAGAAGCATTCAAGAACCGAGCATCTTTTTTTTTCATAGTCTGAAAAAATAAAAGACTTCAGATATCTTTGTAATAAACAATCCAATTGGCTGGAGTCCTAAAATTGAGTAAGTCATTACATCTCGTTCTGAATTATTACCAATAGTAGGTCATACTGAAGAAGAGTAGTATGTTCAACATATACTTTCATCAATTTTTTTGTAAAATAATCTAAGATGATGTTTCTCCAAAATGATCTAAATATTATCGTATCTCTTGAATATGTTATATATGCTCAAGAAAACTCTCTTTTCATTTAACACTATCTATAATTTTAGTTCGTCATTTTTAAATTTTTTACAGTTTTGTCAAGCTTTTCCTGGTTTTTCGAAATACCTTATCTAGATATTTTGAAAAACTTCTCAATTCCCTATAGATTCAAAGTTCACGCCTGTCTAGAGTAGCTGATAAGTACTTCCTTATTAACTGTTTATCTTACAAAGTCTAAATCCGTTGTTTCATTTAAACAAAGATAATTAAAGTCGTTACCAATTTTTTCAACTTTCACCTACATTTCAGAATATACTCGTGTAATATTCAAAACCTCACAAGAGTGGTTTGAAATGTTAGCATGTTTTCGTGTATACAGGATGTTAATTTGAAATAGGAGTAGACGATATATATTTCAGAACTGAGACTGAATTTTCCCACATTACTTGGTAAAATATCATGGAGAATAAAGTTTATAACTAAAATAAAACTGAATAGAAATAAAATAATTAATGTGTATAACAGAAATAAACAGTAGACATGTTTCGCCTCATTAACTCATCATTAAGACTCCAAGAGAGATGGACGTTCTACTCATATGAAATCAATTGTTTATGAAAATTATTGCATTGTCAATGCTATTATTTTAATGATTTCAAGTTATTGAAAATTCAACACAAAGATTCCTGTCCTTTTATTTGAAAACATCGTACTTAGCTACATCGGGACATTGAAAAAATCAATCAGAGAAAGATAGAAAATTAAGTATTATCTACATTCGCAAAGGAAATGAGCACTCAGAAACGGAAACAATTATACTAATTGAAACGAACTTCGAATCAAAATAAACCTTGAAATAATATCAATACTTTATTATTGCCAATTCGGAATAATCATTTATCGATTTGTCTTATATTTATAAACTTATTAATCCCGATAAAAAGTGATATCCATTATATCATCATAATCTAAACTTGAAAGTCAATTGATAAATAGCTAAATCACGGATGCGCATTAATTTATCTGGTTTCGCACAAACAGCAAATTATCTCATTTTGTACTTGAACCAATACAATAGCACCGACCCTAAGCAAAAAGGTTGCCCACAACGTGCCCTTGCTACCACAAGAATTATTTACATCGAAAATCACGGCCTGTCACAAATCACGAGCATCAAAATGATTATTGACCATCGAGAATTATTTTTATCTATGAATAACAATATTATTTGAATCACATAGTGTTTATGAATCATTTTTCAATGACATATATCTTACATCTCTTCACAGCATTTTTTAGTATACTATTACGCCCATTTGTAGTAAACTTCACAATAACAAGAATATTATCTCGTATTTGTTATTGCAATTCACAGCTGGGAAATAATTCGTATTCATCGATGCATAAATCGCACCGTGAACTTAATGCAAGATTTGAATTTGCCGCCATTTGTGAAGGAAATTCGTTCGAAACCCTTAAGAAGTCAATCTTTGAGAGTCAATAGGTGAGACTTTATAGTTAAATACTTGTTTGTAATGATAGTTTGGGAGTTGCAATTGATTTTTAATGCCCATCTTCCGCATTCATAAATCAGAATCGCAGCATTTTTGACAGAAAACCCCTTCGTTCTATTCTTTTGTTCTATTCAATTTGTCATCGAAAGCATAGAATTTCGAATAAATAAACACTCAAAAATAGACAAAGCAATATTTGACATACTTCTGACATATATCAAATACATTCTTCAACTGATAAAATGGATAAAAATAAAGTCGTTCCAGACGTGTTGGACAAAAATCCCGATAAAATCTTGAAAATAAAATACAACTCTGTTGAATGTTCAGTTGGCGAAGTTCTCAAACCGAGTCAAGTCAAGAACCCGCCAGAAGTATATTGGGATGCCGTGGAAAATGAGTTCTACACGGTATGCATGACAGATCCTGATGCACCAAGTAGAAAGGATCCCAAGTACAGAGAATGGCATCACTGGTTAGTTGTAAACATACCCAGTCAAGACGTCAAATCTGGAGAAACTCTATCCGAATATATTGGTGCGGCTCCTCCAAAAGGAACCGGTTTACATCGATACGTACTATTGGTGTTCAAGCAATCTGGAAAGATTAAATGCGACGAGAAAAAACTCAAAAATACTTCTGGTTCTGGTAGAGGAAAATTTTCCATTAGAAATTTCGCGAAAAAGTATAATTTAGGGCATCCTATAGCTGGTACGCTTTTCCTTGCAGAATGGGATGATTACGTACCAAAACTACAGAAGCAACTATCTGGTTAAAATAGGAATTACCTATGAAATTGAGAAACTTTTACGTCGTGAAGTGGTAAAAACGACATAATATAACTTCTAGAATCTTGTTTGATGATTTGAATGTATTTACATGTGAATTAACGAAGAAATAAAGTTGAAAATACAATAATAATTTTAAAATGTTATAGATATAATTACAACGCTTTATCCATGTTTCTTTCTGTAAATTTGGTCTTCAAAAATGTGACAATAACGTAATTTTTAGAGTAATTTGAAAAAATGGTATTATCTACTCGTAAACATACTCAATCGTCTATAATTTTATATTTTGTTAAGTGACTTTTTAATGAAATTGGTAACAGGGTTTGTTGAACCCTTTTTATATACCTCCAGGTTCATTATTACAGCAATTACTATTTTTTCAATAAAATTAAATGAAATAGTTACCAAAAAGATCAAGGTGCTTCCCTTGATTAATAAAATTTATTCCTATTGACAATCTGAACTAACAGGATTGGCAGACTGACATTGAAACATGAAACAGGAAATTTTGGGTTGGTCGCCTGTTCCTTCACAATCTATTAAAGTATCTGACAAGAGTATTTCGTCACCATGTATGGAAAAAAGGAATCTAGTTCCAGAAATTATCGACAGCTTGCCTAAAAAAACCTTAAATGTGAAATTCCAGGGTCGATTTTTATGCCCCGGTGACATACTGAAGCCTAGAAATGTGAAAATGATGCCTGAACTAGAATGGAAAGACGACGACTCAGCCTTGTATACAATCTGCATGCTTGACCCTGATGCGCCGTCTAAAGCCGACCAAAGGTTCAGGGAATTTCTACATTGGCTGGTAGTTAACGCGCCGATGAACAATGTTAAAAAAGGAACAACTATTGCTGAATACGTAGGCGCTGCACCACCCAAAGGTACAGGATTACATCGATATATCATCCTAGTATACAAGCAGAAGGAAAAACTGAGATGTGACGAAAAGAAAATAACCTCAAAGACCACTTCGGGAAGAGCAATGTTTTCAAATAAGGCCTTCGCAAGGAAATATGATTTAGGATTGTTAATAGCTGGAAATCTCTTCTTATCTGAATGGGACGAATACGTACCAAAACTATACAGGCAGTTACATTTTTGTGAATGGAGATACTATTAATGAATTAAAAGGAATATGTACCATTCCTACTTTTTTAGTTCAAACTTAATAGCGTAAGATGCCTTAGATTGACGTTACCTCACCCACAAGGGTCTTATAAAACACTTTAATACAAAATGAATCAAAGCAAAGCTGTCCACTCGGTTATTACTCAAAAATGGTTTAATAATGCTTGGAGTATGATAGAATTTTCTGCTTCAGACATTAGTTAGGAATAATTAGTAGATTTAAAAGTCGATAACTCTGTGGGGTCATTATAAGTTGGAAAAGATGGGAAGTAGTTCATTTGTCGGTTGCATAATCTTAGAAATCATTACTTCCAGAAAAAATGGTTCTGGTAAAACTCCGGAGTTTATTGAGTTTCTTATGAAATTGTTACTATATATTATGGAAATTTTTAAAGTTCTCAAGATATAAATTCTATAAAAAATATAAAAATTTTTCTAAAGTCTGATAATGCTACTTTGCCAGTGTAGAGTTTTAGTACATTAACTACTAGAAAATTTTGAAGTCTATACTTCTCAAAAATTCCATTCACTTAGTAATTAGCTATAAGTTGACTGGGTCAACAACTTTTTCAATTAAAATCGTTTTTGTAAAATATTTTCTACTTTATATCGATTGATTTCGCTCTTTTGTTTTCTGAATTTTACAAACACCAAATAATTGAGGCGTGTTCTGAAAATTGAGAACTCAAAAAATCGGCCGCATTCTCAAAATAATTACTTTCAAAAATACGCGGTCCTGAAATGCCTGCTTGAAATAGAATTTCTTCTCCTTAACTTACTGTATTATTAATTAGTAGAAAAACTTCAGATTAAGGATTTAAAAACTGATAGTGAAAGTGTCAGTGACGATTTCTCCAATATTTCCTTATAAGTGAAATGTAAAAATCGAAATAAGACTAGTAGAATTGAAAGTACTTAAAAACATAAAATCACTACAGTAAAAATATATACTAATTCAGATCTTTGGCCTAGAAAGTGAGCAATAAGTAAACCTCTGAGTTATTTAAAAACAATAATGTCAGATTGAAAAAACCAATTGATAATAAAATGTAATTTATTATAAACAAAAACCACATATATATACACTCAATTATTAGTCATATGTTTATTTCTTTCATCAACATAGTCATCCCACTGTGCTTTATAATAATTCCAAGCTATTGGATCACCCAAGTTGTATTTTTTAGCAAAGTTCCTCACATCAAATTTCAACCTATTTGCTCTAGAAGTTTTACCTGTTTTAGGTGGTTCATCAAACATTATTTTATCTGGTTGCTCATAAACAAAAAATATGTATCTATGCAATCCAGTTCCTTTTGGGGACCAGAACCCAAATATTCAGCAAATATTTCACCAGTGGACAAATCATTGCCTTTAATATTACCAATTAACCAGTGTTTAACTTCTTTGATCTCGGGTGCAGGATCTGGATCAGTCATAACAAGTAGATAATATTTGTTAGGTTCTGTTTGCCAAGTAATAGTAGGTTCATCTTTGACTTCAGTTGGTGTTAATTCTTTTCCAAAATTTACTTGTTTGCCATTTGGATATTTCACATTGAGAACAGCTGATGGAAGATTGTCTACAACATCTGGCACAATGTTATCATTATCCATAATGCAAGAAGCAACTTGTAAGGATACCACTGCAAACACCATTTTAAAAAAATACAAGAACACACACACAAATAAATATAAGTTTACATACACACACAGGCTCACACACTACTAATTTACTAATTATTAAAGTATTAATTACTAGTTTCACGATAATATATTCACTGGTGGAAAAGCACTAAATTACGTAACTAATAAACAGTCTAACGTCTAATCAATAGTTTTAAAACATATATTAATCAAAACATCAAGTTCTTAAATGGTTTGACGAATAAACCTTCTTGTAATAATCACCTTTTAAAGATAATTATTTAGAAAATTCGTGACATCTTAGAATTTCAAAAGGATATTAAGTGAATAATCAAGAAAACATTGTTGATGCTTATCAGCAGCACTTATCATTCGTAAACTAAACGTATATAAGTAATAAAAACAATAGTAGTCAATGAAATAAGATTCTTCAAAAATCAAACAAGGCAAATCTATATCTGTTATATTTATGCTTTTCAAAAGACTTACCAAATGAATTTTTGGATTAAGTAAGCTTAAATTGACGTTTCCAATAGTAATAACCACAGAACATACCAAATTAAGGGCATATTCTGTGGTAATTACCACTGACGAATAAAGACATAGAATCTTTTACTAATTACCTTAACTTAGCACCAGTCCTACTCTAACAGTATATCGGCCAGTTACTATACCTGAATCTGACTGCGGCAGAACTGACATAAAAATGTAAGATAGGAATTTATTACGAAATTTTAGTACTTTGTTTCATAAGAGTCTGACATCGAAATATAAATTATAATAAATGAATGGAAGAACTGACTTTAAAATTTTACACATTTCTTTCAGAATGCTTTCTTTAGCTTGTCATCTCTTCTGAAATAATAATTGCTTCCTCTGTGGCGCCTTTTTCTAAAAGCAATATATTCAATATTTATCATTTCCTATACCAAAGAACTCGTTTCTTTTAAAATGCATAGAGCTATTCAATTTACACTTTCTTTTGAATTTTCTTTAGAGTATCCAATTTACAAGTTTGTTTTAGGTGAACAATTGGGATCTAAATAAAAGTTCAGCAGAACTAAGATGAATCAAGATAATATATTCATTATTTCATTCAGATAAGATCTGAGGGACTTGTTCTCAGAAGTCAATTTTGCAATATTATTCCGGATATGATTTTCTTCCAACTACTTTCATTTTACTCTGTAAAATTCACTATTGATTGCCACTGAAGTTATCTGCTTTTTCAAAAATATTTATTTGTGTTGTACTATGTCCAGTACTCATATTATTTAGAAAAAGGAATTTATATGAATTTTCTTCCAATATAGCTATTTTGTCTTGAGAGATGTTTCGATCCCCCCAGAAGAATTTATTGCAATTTTAAATGCACCGTATGCCCTTTCATCTTCAGTCATTTCAATATGATATTCAGGTGAGCTCCATATAAATCATTCATGTGAGCACTATATAAACAAAATATCTGAGCTATCACCCATTCATAATTCAGTGTCAGATAACTTTTCTGGATTTAGAGGATCCGCTTTAAAGAATCCTTCAAATATTTTATTCCAGACCGTAATCAGAATGGAATGTGGATTTTTTTGGATTAATTTAAAATTGAGAAGTATCTAGTTCACAGATATTTTTGGCACGTTATCTGTAAACTTTATACTAATTTTTTGTTGTGTTTATTTTCTCTAACTAAAGTTAGTGTTCATAATTGTTCTGGAAACTGATATCTATACATATTTGGAAAACATGCCTGATACTTGTGTATCAGTACACATTAGGAACTACTATATATATTTTTTCATGTTTGTGGAAAAACGTATTGACTTGAGAGTACATAAAAATCATATCTGTTCGAAATCAGTCCACACTTCAATTTGAAATATAAAAATTTCGAACAGTATCGATTGTCAAAAATATAGATGATATCTTCCAATATAGTTTAAAATGCGTCCGTATCAGAAAAAGAACAGAATAAAAAATATTCACGAATCAAATTTTATACCACATTTTATATTTCCGACATTGAAAATTCCAATTGGGCCTATCTGGAGCGACATAAAATATATATGGTTAAGAGATCCACCTTTTCCTGCAAGTATCAGACTTCTTCTGACTGTGTTATTGCTTTGTGCGCTAATAGTTCCTCTTTTATGGATTTTGGTATGTTTGGTTTTATATATTAACATCAAATTTATGAAATTTCGATACATCAATCAAAGAATTTTGCTTTGTTTTTCTTATTTCTTATATTTCAGGTGCCCCCCATTTTGTCAATGTTATTCCTGTATATTCTTTATCTTGGAGAATATCCAAAATATGGAAACTGGCTAGAAATACCAAATGTGCCATCAGAAGAAAAGAAAAACATGCTCAAAATTGTGAAAGAGATTTTCAAAAGATTAATGCTAAGAATATCAATATTTGTAACTTTGTGTGATTATGTACAAATTTTCAGAGCTCTCGGTTACATTAATTTTTAAAACAGGCTTCGATTAATGGTGATTTTTTTATTATTCCAGTTTAGTTCACCGGTGGTCTTATTTTTCAGTTTTTAAGCTTCCCAAAAAAAGGTAAAAAATAAGAAATATTGTTACACCCCTCAGTACAAATTGAGCAATCTCTAGACATTTTGACCATGACTACAAGTTAGAATTAGGCAAGCATTTAAAAACTCTTTAAAATGTTACACATATTAGCAAAGAACTATAAACAAATAAATATCGCTCCAATGAAATCAATAATGACTCCTATATCAGGGCACCAAAAACAAGATCATTTGTCAAATACAAATTTGTAATTAGTCAGCAATCTAGTTTTAATTCTATAGTTTATTTTTTCACAGTTACATGAATAAAATATTGAAACTATTAACTTAGAAAATATTAGTTGGGAATGTCAAGTCAGAAATTCTGTGCAACTACATATTGAATATTTTAAATTCATAGTATACACACTTGGATGACAGATAATTTTTCAAATGATTGTATCGTCTTTTACTTTCTTTAGCATTCTACCTTGAGTGAAAATGGTTAGTAGAAAAAATGTCACATAATTGAAAAAATTGTACTATATTATATGATACAAAAGAATTCAGTAGATACAAGAAAATCATTTATACATTTCTATTGCTAAAATGCATCTCAATTGTTTTCTAAAAAAACTCAATATGTAAGAATATAATTTTAAGAAATACAGTCAAGATATTCCCATTAAACGCAAAATAACTAAAAATATATAAAACAGATATGACCTTGCAAAATCATATTATTGATACTAATGGACAAGAAATATTTAAATCTTAGTATAAAAAGTATATACACATAGATCAATCAAAAAATATTTTCTACACTAAAGTACATTATATGAGCAATAATTTAAATTCTTTTGTACTTTAATTAGACTAACTTGTACATTTCTAAATTTATTCTAACATAATGGAAAAAAATAACTTAATTTTTTTAGTCACATTATGAGAGAACTTTCTTATGTAATAAATATATTGTTTGATTGTCAATTAAAATCAAGATCAATTAAAGTTGAATTGAGTATCAATTAGAATAAAAGAAATAGTCTATCATATTTTTCCAAATTTGGTTCTATATGTTATAGAACTATTACTAATTTACAATGTAAAACAGCCTCCAAGTTAATAGAATATCCTAAATATGTATATAGATATCACGGTTTTTATGTAGAGATCCACAATACAGGTGATAAGTACCCTCATCGGAGAAAGGTAAGTCTTCGTGATTCAGGATTATACGAAGATGGTAACTAAAATGGATGAGTAAATTATTGATAACCTACATTTAAGCATAAAATATGTATTTACCTGTGCACCAATTCTAGAGAGATATCTATTTCGTATGTGGAAATCAGATGGTTGACTAAATTCGCTACTTGTATCTTGAGAATTTTGAACATTCAATTTTTCCCTTTCCAAAATTTGTGCTGCCCTATAAGATAATCAAAATTATCCATTATTTATTTATTTCAAACAAACATTAGAACTATTATCAAACAAATACTTAAAATATAAAAATATCAAAGTTTTTCCAATTCTTGTGAAACTAATAATAGTACAAGTATTGCCAACTTGTTTACATTTGTTCACAATACACTAAAATAGGTGTAAAAATTTGAAAGAACAATGTAAAAACTCGTTTCTTCGTCTCTTATTGTTTATGTTTATAAAATGATCTGAAATATCCAGAGTGAATACATCATTTTCAATTTTGTCATGTGTTTAGATTACAAAATGTTTTCTTTTTTATGTAATGATAATCAAACTCTCAAAATGATCATTAACAATTACTATTGTTAAAAATGTATGGTAATATGGTTTATTTACGTTATATTATCATATTTACGGTATTTTATGACATTAAAATCATGTACTTTCAGGTTTAGTGCATGATGAATTTGCACAAATAGCCTTGTAACCTGTATTACTAATTATATATTAGTTTTCATACAAAAAACATGAAAATTATGTTTTAAAAATATAATATAAATCTCTTTTGTGTTCGATGATGAAGGCAACAGAGGAATACAAATCAGCAATGCAAGCCTTTGGTCATACTGTCTATCCAATAGAAGGAAACAAACTTAATTGTTCAGTGTTTTTACAACAATGTGAGCATTTAAACTTAAATACCTGAATTAACACTTGAATATGACAACATCAAATCAGTTTGATTATAAGACAAATATAATT
Source organism: Henosepilachna vigintioctopunctata (assembly GCA_030704895.1). Lineage (NCBI taxonomy): Eukaryota > Metazoa > Arthropoda > Insecta > Coleoptera > Coccinellidae > Henosepilachna > Henosepilachna vigintioctopunctata. The sequence continues at coordinate 6,057,283 of JARQZJ010000125.1, forward strand.
GAAACCTGAAGTATTAATTAGAATTGAACTAGTGTTGTCCTGGTTCGGGTCTAAGGGCCGTCGTCGGTTGGATATCTGGGAGTAGTCTACTCCCAGAATCAGAAATGGAACGACCTCTGAAGAAGCTCGCCACTCGTGCTAGCGAAACGTTAGGAAGAAATTCCAACCGACGACGGCTCTTAGACCCGAACCAGGACAACACTAGTTCAACGACTGGCCGCGAAAGCACAAAATTAAAAACAAAATGAAATAAAATACCGAACTTTTAAAACTGAACTAAAACTCTCCTCTCTTAACCGATTGTACAGTTTCTTCTTCAAATTAATTATTGAGGTATCAGCCTCAAACAACTCCCTAAACTCATTTAATGTGTGAGGGCTCTATAATCAAAACACCCCTCAAATTTGATATTCTATGCTGAGGAAGGCTGAAATTACCAGCCTCACTTATATTCACCTGATGAGCTGATTACGTAGTTTCAATCTATCGAATAGTCAGGAGTTTCACTAGCAATCAGTTCTGCAAGAAAACTACCCAACAAATACTCAGGCCTCTGTGCATGTGTAATTTCTTCAAGTCTACTACGGTAGGATGTGACATGGCTTTTGTAGAATATAACATACAAAGCGCAGACAGAATTTTGAACCTTGGCCAGGTTATATTTTTCCTTCTTTGCTAATAAACCATAGTACACCGGACAGCAATAATCAAATAAAGGGCAGACTAAAGATTTGGCAAGTCTGAACTTTATAACTTCATTAGCTCATACTTAAATCGTTGTAGTTCCTTCAGTATATAATATCGAAATAATGGAAGTAGGGTTGATTTTCATCAGCAATAATACTCATATTTAGTTGAGGTGTAACCTTCAGAGAAAGAACCAAGCAATATGATGCATTATGAATGAATCATTTTGAGTAAACATATCAAACAAAGAAACATTCCTAGACTTACGGCAACAAGTGATATCCGCTATTACTTTCAACATATTTTGAATCAGTATTAATCACAATATATTAATTATAACAGGAATTAGAATAGCTGACTTGCATAAAATTTATGAATGAATACTTACAGTGCCCTCTGTTTATGACGGATTCTAGCAGCAGGGGACATATTAAGAACATCCTTTTGAAATGAGTTCAATATAAATAAAATGATCGATGCAACGAGGGCAACTGAAACAACACATAAAATGTTTAATACATATTAAGTGAAGATTTATAATTTGTTACGTTGTTGTAGTGATAGAAGGAAACAAATTCTGAAAATTCCTAATTACTTTTTACTACATATAATGAATGATTTTGATGGAAGTTGAAGTTACAGCAAAATATTGCTGAAAAAGATCTACAACATATCTTCTCTAATAAATTTCATAATCATAATAAGACTTATTGCAACTGAAATGATTAATAATTCTACAGTAAACTACTAAATAAATTACAAGTGAAGGTCATCTTGCCAGTGTACTCACCTGATAAGTTACATATGAAAAATATTTCTAACCAAGTATATCCGAACTCTTGCACGACGACACCAACCAACAAAGTGAGAAGACCAAGACCTGCATTTTGAACAGCTGAACAACTGAAAAATTGAATAGAATATAATAGTATAAAAGAGGGTATTGAAAGTTTATCCAATAACTACATGTCATATCTTAAGAATAAAACTATAAATTCTGTACACACTGTAAACAGATGTTCAATAAACAATCATGGAATACATTGAGCCAATATTATTATCTTACTATTTAGATATACTCGAAAAATTCAAATTAACCAAAATAATGTAATAATAGAGCTAGGTATGTAAACGTGTACAATGTGATGCCGCCATTATCCTTCAAGGGATATATGTTAGAGAAATATTGTAATCGATGCCACGCCTGATGGAAGTGCGAGACAGCTGTTTCGTTCTGCAAGGGACTCGTCAGTCGCACCAAACCAAATGTTAGAGAAATATTTCAATATTTCTCTAACATCTCTACTATAACATTCTCTAATTACTATAAATATTTCATTCTGTGCTATTAGCACGAAAACTTCACTTCCCTACATATATAATAATAATAATAATCTATATTCAGTTCAAACGTACTTCAAACGTAAATCACTTATCATTGTTGAGAGAAAAGCTTAGTAGTACGTCCAAAATGGATGCGTATAAGCTCAGACGACTTTGATTAATAAACAATTTAACAATAATTTATAAAATCCTTAGTAAGAAACTAACAAAATAAAACAATTATTTCCTTTTTATAGAGCAAAAAAATCATGAACCGCCGTTCTATCAATAGAGCTCAAATAAAACTTTAATTTCTTTTTAATGAGGCTTATCGAATTTATATTCCTTAGGTACAATTTATGACTTTCTGGCAATGCATTGTAAAATTTCACGCTAAGGTAAGTGAAATGTCTTTGTGTAGTCGCTTTTTTAAAAAATGTAGTTAATGAAGCTAATGCAACCCTGTTACGTGTAAGATGAGCGTGCTTGAAATCCTGAAGTATTTCTTTATGATGCTAAGTATACATCAAACAACTGTACATATACAGTTGTCTGATATCTAGTATTCCACTCTCTCTGAATATGAAGTTACCGATTATATCAAGATACCAATTATCCCTGTTACCTAAATTCTAAATATATATATATATATATATATATATATATATATATATATATATATATATTCAAGAAATACATAAAAAAATGTAATCTCCATTAAATTAATTAACTATTTCATTAATTTTTAGTTACTTACACTCCATATGCTGTTCCCAACTGATGTTCGGGAATCACCAAAGACACTAGCGGCCATAAACTGCTTGCCAATATAGAATATGAAATTCCCATTAAACTCTAGAAACATGAGAAATAGTAAAATATATTTGGCAGTATATATTTTGACTTACCACTGCATAATATGGGTTTAATGAGATGATGAATCCTAATGCACCATGAGCAATAATGGTAAAGGTAATTCCCAAAATAATCCAATAAAGATTTCTTCCAGTTCTGTCAACAAGCAATCCTAGTAGAGGAGAAGCAATTCCGGAAATCAAGTAAATTATACTACAAATTCTGTTGGCCTCGTAACTAGACATTTTGAATTTGTTCATGAAAAAATCTCTGAAAGAATCAATATATTGATAATAATATATGATATAACATATATGAGTTTGTGTGGGTTTAAAATTATTTAATGCACTACCTAAAAGGTTTCATAGCATTTACAGAAGAAGTCTCTTTTATGGAGAATCTACCAATTTATTTTGGAAAACGATTTGGATGAATTTTTTCATTGGTGCTTGATTGAATCTACTTGATTTGTTTCTTTTTACCCAACTATGTAGTGATAATTATAGAAACTAAAAATTCTATTTCTACAAATACAACATAAATAATGACAAAATTGTTTCAACATCCCACAGAAGAGTGAAAAAGAGCAAGATATATAAAAATCTCAACAAATATTATGTTCTAAGAGCATTGATTAAAATATACGATGTAATGAGATTACATTTTTACACATATTATGAATGAAAAGCCATAAAAGGATAATCCTGGTCCTTTGTTATTTATAATGCAAATTAAAGATTAATTGTTACAGTTGAGGGAACTTAATACAGTGAAAGTTTTTTAAATTCCAAGAAAAACATATTCAAAAATGATTTTATGTATTATTTAGAAAGATAGAGATTTGAGTGGATACTATCAAACCACACACCTCATCATGTGTATTTTCAAGAAGTTTTCTTAAGAACAAAAAAAAATTCATTGCATTGGTTCTTGAATTTCCAAGAAAAAAAAAATTTCAACTCACTGTCCAATAGCAACAAATGGAAAAATTGCCACATAAAAGAAAACAATTATTATGGTGATCAACCAAAATTTTCCACTAAAAAATCGTATATCTGACATTTTCACTGGATCAGATAATACAGTATCGTTAACCCTTAAAATCCTTTCACTCCTTTTATCCATCAATCCCAGAAGCAATGAACAGATAAATGAAAACACACAAGTCAGTGTTGCTGAAAATTATAGCAATCATTAGATTAATTAGATAAAGTTCAATACATTTTTTTAGTACTAAGAAGACATCTCAATTAATATCATTAAATATCTACTAATAAACTTATTCAAATAATAATTTTAGTGAGAAAACTGAAAACATATTTCTCACCTATATAAAGAGTAAATGCAAGACCATCTGCCAGTCCAACTTTGTCTTTAACCCAATCGTAAAGACCTTCCATAACCAAAAAGTTAACAGTACTTCCAACTCTTGCAAAACTTAATTGAAGTCCAAAAACCATATTAAGAACTTTTCCTTTAAACCATAGGACTGCATAGTTATTTTGAGCAACTGCCAATGATTCAGCACCAATTCTAAAAAGAAGTTTTTACCATCTATTTATTATATTGCAGTTTAAACTCTACAAATTTTCAATGTAGAAGTGTTTTAACAACAAAGTTTGTAAAAATTTAATGGTCAAACTGAACTCGTTTATAACCAAACATTATCAATGATTTAATGGTAAAACTGAACATTAATATGAGAAAATAATAGAAATTAATGGATAAATTATAACAATATGATAGTACTTTTAGACTATGACATAACTAATTTTTTTAAGATTGCACCAAACTCTATAAAGAAAAATCAATACTGATCATTAGTTTTCATTTTAATTTTTACTTATGATTACCATGAGCATATCCAAAAATTCTAGAACTTAAAAAATTAATTTTTTAAATTGGAATCTATTCAAATTGTGCATCATACTTCATTTTTGAACTGTTCTTTGGAGATTTTATCAATTAACAATTTTTATATTCTAATCTTAGTTTTAAAATTTGGAAAATATTCATTCATTATAAATAATTACCCAAAAATGAATCTTCCCAACAGCATCACAGGAAGGGATTTGATCCAAACTCCAGTAGAGAAACATATTTGGCCTAGTAAAGTTAAGCCCATATAAATATTTGATCCCCAACGAATACCAAACACTCTGAAATATTAGAATGAATGAGAATATAGAGAATATTACAAATGGAATCTACATACCTATCAATCAAAAAACCTCCAATAAATCCTAAAATTACATTTGGCCATGAATATACAGAATATAAAAGAGTATATTGACTTGTGTCTAAATTCAAGTCCTCTTTTATATGACTTTGTAAAGCTGCTGGATTATCATAACAAAAATAGGACCCTAAAATATCATAATAAAAAATGAAGTAATCATTAAGTTAGGATAAAAACTTACCAAAACCTAGAAAACAAAGCAATGCTAAACCTATGGATTTAAATATTATGCCAGAAGGATGCGATACTGAATGCAATAAATTCGATGTAGAGCCCTGATCTACGTTATTGATATTGTCTTCAGTACTAACATTAGTATCTACAGCTTCTTCCATGTTTATGGCATAAAGATTTTGTCTTAGTGAGTAGTATTTAGTTAACTTTACTTAAACTGAATGCAATGATTCCTATAAGTCAGCTACTGGTAGAAAACCACCACCATCTATCAAGATAAATGTAAGATCACAATAACACAAAACATATATAACAAAAAGATTGGTAATTCGATAACAATGATGATGGACAAAAGAAGGAATTCCGATTCTATTATCTTATCGAAAACAAAGATCGAGTATTACGGAAAGTAGGTATGTATTCTTCATAACTCAATTGTTAAACGTAGCTAAGTAGGGTAAAAAGTAAATTACTTGAAATTAGAAATGTTTAAAATTATTTAACTCTACGTTACATCTCGTCTCTTGTGTTCATGATTTGTTATAGTGTCGGATGCAGAGAGAAGTGGGAGGTGTCAAATTTCAAATAAGTGTAATTCAAAATATTTACTTCTACCGTGGATGTAGTAATATAGAAATCATAGTATAATTTAATATTTAAGGTTTGTTTCTACTTTTTGCGGCCTAATCTGTAGTTTGTTTAGGCAGTATAATAAAGTTTTCATTATTTCTTCTTAAAATGTAGTTATTAATTTAAAAAAATACTGTTCCTACATTTGTATTCCTGTTTTGGTGAGTGGTTTTGATTTGATAGTTCTCTACTGAATGAATAATGTTCCCTGTTTGATGCAGACCACATTGCAAAATATTGAATATTATCTTTTTCTGTGGATGAAACGAGCGCGTAGGCTCGATGCCTGTTTTGGTTTTGTAGTTTTTAGTGTTCAAATTTGTTTGAGTTAATATAAAAATAAATAGGGGAAAACGGAAATAGCCTTTGTTATATAAAATGAGTTCTGCTAGCAAGGTAAATAATTTAATATGTTTATCCTCTTGTTTTGAATGCATTTCTTGTTAAAGGTTGGTGAAATATTTACTGCCGCCGGCCAAGCCTTCAATAAGTTGGGTGATCTAACAATGCAATTGCACCCAAATGCGGAATCTCCTACGGGGTAAGTTTTTGTAAACCTCTTGCATGATTATGGCAGTTCCATATTTCAAACTAATATTTTATTTAGCAAGTGGACAGACGAAGAAATTGAGATGTTACGACAAGTTGTTAAACAATTTTCTGATGGTTTAAACCAGATTAGTGAACATATTAAAAGAAGAACAGTGTAAGTCGAAATTCTCTCAAAATGTTATCAAAAGGAAGCGAGTTTAATGCTGATTTTAGATAACAGCAATATCAAGTCTGAATTCAATCATTAAATTTATTTTCTTTTAAATGCATTTTGTTAGATAGAATCCCAATTTCTTCTGGTTGATCTAATATATTTTCTTTTAATATTAATGTTAGATCCCAAATTAGGACTGCACTGAAGAAAAAAGCTTTCGAAGATGCTGGATTACCAGTGAGACAAATTGTTAGTAACACTCAACCACCACAACTTCAACAACCTGTCCAACAGACTCATGTAAAATCAGAAGTTACTTTGAACATGTTGAATGCTGCAGAATCAGAAGTGGATGTAGAAGGTCTCCATGAAGAAGTGAAGTTAGAATTTGAAGGAAGTAATGAGGATGTAGCTGGATAAGTTACAAATTTGATGAGCTAATTATGTTAATTAGTTGTGATATATATTTTTATGTAAATGTACAAAAATTGATAACAGTTTGGATAAATGAATGAATAATTTTTAGCATTTGTTTTGTTCTTCAACAAGAGTATATTTCAAGACTGCCTTAGCAGTTATATGTTCAAAAAACATTAATTGCTTTACTGAGTCACTGAAAAAATAATAACTTTCTTCCCCAATTGTTGTTTTGTGTTTCAAAGATTTTTTTTTTTCTAAATTCATTTGTTAAAATGTTTTCAATATCTATTTCAATGTTGCCTCTGAATGTCAAAGTATTAAAATGAGGAAATTCGAAATTTGCTCTTCTCATACGTTTCACTGCTGTCTTGTAACATTTCCATGGTTGTGGCTCAATAATTAATACTTCACCAAATTCAGAAATTCTTTGTAAAAATGTTCGTAAACCACTATCACCATTATTTAAGTGTATCCACATAGTGATCGAGAAACAAGTAACTACATTGAATTTTGTTATTTTCTTCTTGCTTAGATATTTTTGAATAATCTCTAAATCATTAGAGTTCATAATATTTATGCACTCAAAGTTGATTTTTTTAGATGAACAATTTTCTTTTGCTCTCTCAATTAAGACAGGATCTATGTCTATTCCAAGAATTTCATTAGACGAGGAACATTCATTTAAGAATGTACTGAAAGCCATTGTCATATCCTACAAATATACATTTTAATTCTATAAAAAGTATGCTGATAGGCAAAAAGCACTTACACCAGAATTACAACCGATGTCCAGGCAGTAACATGGATCAGGCCAAACAGTTTTTGGTAATAACTTGATACGTTCGTCAGGAGTATGGAACTTGTAATAATTAATGAAATTACCATGTTTTGCAGCACCTGGATCATTTCCTATAAAGTTTAAGTCTTGTAAGTCCATAGCTCAAATTGTGATAAAAATTAAAACAGTGTTTAAGCCTCACTGAATGTTATCTCTGAAACTTATGCTATTTTATAGCAAAAACTCTCAAACAGAATTATTGGGTCAAATTTTTGCCATCGAGTTGCTTCAGCGTGAAAAATAGTGGCGCTATTTTTTTCGAAATTGATTTATTTCTTGATGGTATTTGGTACACAAAAATGACGTTTGTTCGAAAATACTACTGCACCACTTCTTGCTGGTTCTGTAACAATGTTTTCTTAAATGAAATAACCCTTTTTCCTGGCATATTTGAAGAAAGCCTTACGAGCATTTGAATGTTGAATATTTCTAGGTTAAGTGTATTATGTGTTGCAAACTACAATCAATGGCAGGCGGTTTAAATATAAGAATCGTGGTTTATTTGATCGATTCTAATTAAAATTTTTCCTTAGTTATTCACATGATGTTATGGAAAATCTTCGAATTTTCTTGAAAAATTTGTTTTTTAAAAATCTCACAATCATCGTTTTACATCTATTATACATGTTTTAACATGTATAATAGAAAACTGACCTCGACCTCAATTCGCTTAGAAGTAGTAAGGTCAGTTTATTTTTATGAATTAAGTAGTCGCATTAATTTTATATCTCACCGTCTGGATACTCAATAATCATTTAGACTTAAAGTTTCTGAATATGTTTATTTAAAAGAAAGAAAGCTATATTATTTTAGTTTTTACTAGAATAATAATGTTGCGTTTAGAGGAAATCAATATGTGTTTTTTAATCAATATATTCAAAATACCAAATTCATACATACCTTTCCATTTCAAGTGTTTTTACTGTAATAATTAAAACTATTAACTCTTTTTTGTTTATTGTTGCGGTCAAACTTCTATGTTTGATTATAATTTTCATTGTAAATATTTATTTCTCTTATTTTAGACCATCCTAATAATAAATAATAACTAATTTCTAATTTTTGATCACGGTTGAATTTCAAATTTGGAAGTATTAATGAAACTAAAAGTTTAAAAGCATTATAAGCTTGTTTACTAATATGTATGAGAAACATTTCATCGAACGTTAAGGTAATACATACAGATAAATCTCAATTTATTTTGGATGCTAACAGAGCTGACAACCAGCAAGAGGGATGGCCACAGAATTATGATTTGTGATCACATTCGATGGGAATTCAAATTTAGTAAACCCTTAGTAATAGTATTACCATGGAAACAGATGCGGCAACTAGCAAACTGAAAAATGTCATTTGGTTGCCAAAAAATCGAAATAAAAAGCGGAATATAATTTTTAGGAAGATTTCCGTCGTTATAAAGTCATAATTTTTCGACAGATTCCTCACTATACCAATTGCAGAGAATTTATACTTAGTATCTAGATAAATTTATTGATCTCAATTTAGAAATATTTCGAAAATAAGTTTAGTTTGATATATGAATGAAATCAATTTCAAACTAAGGAATTTTGTCGATTATTTTATTAAACTTATATGTCGTTTTAGTCGGTTTTATTTCCATTTTATAGTGTTTTGTTTTCCAATTTGTTTTTGAGACACTAACAATTATATATCAACTGAAGTACCTCTGAGTAAAAGTTTGCATTGTTCATAACTAATGTTCCTCGTCTACAATTTATACAAATAAAAGTATAAAATATAAAATTGTGAAACGTTTAAGGAAATTAGCTCAACATTATGTATTTATAATATGTATCATCATTTTAGAATTTTCTAATCGTTGTAGAATTGAATCTCAAAATTTAGGAAGTTGCTTCCAAAAAAAGTATATGGTTCTTTTTATATATCAACTGAAACATGACATTCTTTCCTAAAATTTATCAATATTATCCTGTCTATAGACAATAAAGGAAATTCATTGTCACTAAAGTGCTTCGATAACTTAAATATATAACCTAATGACATTCTTCCAGCAGACTTCGTGATCTCGTACAATCTTGTTTATTCGTGTCTACAAACTTCGTTTTCGTTGTCTTACTACCTAAAATAGATACAAGAGCGCAGCTACAGGAAATAACTTGTTAGATTGGAAAAGGTGAAACAACTCCTCACCCAATCTTATTCTTCGTAACCTTTAATGGTGTTATGCATTTCGTTTTCTATGAATGCGTCATTCTCCGGTTTGATCCTCGTGAACCTGTTTGGTGGTTATTCATCCTGACCGGAGTTATTTACGTTGTGACTGATGGGCAATATCTGGCTTATAGTCATCATACGGCTCTTTGTTGTTTCAGAAGGAAAATTACCATTTCTAGGACTTTATAAATTCATAGAAATCTAAATCACTAAATTTGTTGTATCTATGACTACATAAATTCATAGAAACTTAAATGTATCGAGAAATGAACAGAGAAACTTCAAGATTATGAATGTCTTCGATAATTTAAGATGAAAATATTTAATCATTTAGAATATTGCTATTCAGAACTTCCTTACAAACCATTTCAAATTGCTTCTTATAATAATTATGTAAATATTCGCATACACAGAGAATGATTAAACGAGTCTAGGTTATCTGTTAATTATTAGTTATGAATAAATATGATCATTTTACTGAATAATAAGTTTATTTAACACTTTGTATCGAAAACTTCTGGTACTCGTTCACTAATCAAAGTTTTCTAAGGTATACCAATGTTTGAAATTAGCAACATTTTGACAGACATTTTGTAAATGTAGATGTTAATGTGTTTGCTTTTTTCAATAGTTCTCAAAAAGTTGAATCGTCGAAATGGAAGCCTCCTGTTGGTATAATTTCATTATACACTAAGCCTAATTATTTTAAAAAGTGATTCTCATCATTCAATTAATGGAAATTAATTATGGTGAATTAAAATTAATACGAATTCTTTTTTCTTGGAAAGTTTACCTCGAATTTCACACTTAAGTAGAGGTTATTCAAATGAGCTTTGTATACATTTGAATAATTACAAAAAGTGTAACTTTGGTTGAGAAAATATCGCATTACAAAGAAATGTCAAGAGTAATTCACGTTAATGGAAATGTTCAATTATTACTAAGCTGCACTTTGCTGTTGGTAATTTTATCGCTTCCCCATGATTCATTGTCTCCCCAACTGTCGAGCAAGCTTCGTTGTTATCCATTCGAAGGGTGAATAAGAATAGATTTTATCATTAACTAGGAGTATAAGAGTGACAGAAGTCAAATAATCGAATCACACTGACGACGTAATGATTGATTGAATAAATATTTACATGATATTGATTTAACAACTAGTTTGAGATACAACAGAATTTTAAATTGAGTTAAATGATTCTATTTTCTTCTTTATAAAATTTGTCCTAGTAAATTTATTCCTTCTGTTCATTCACATGTGTCTAAACCTCTCCGTGGCTCATTTTAATTTATGTAAGGAGAAAGGGTACCCCTTTTATTTTTTAAACCGAGATAGTTTTAAACCACTTTATTTAATCTTATTCATATATTACTTTAATTTGTTTAGTATTTTTTCTATCTGTGTTTATTTGATTGGTAATAACAATAATTTCACGCTTACAAGGCGATATCTCACGTAGTAGTCCAAAAAAGAAATATTTCACAACCAAAAACATCGTCCTAATGAATCAACCTCCACAACCTTGATTGGACTCCCCACAACCTTTTTAATTCAATATGCCAATGACAATTGACATGTTTAACGATTAATTGGTTTAATATTTAACGATTTCTAGATAGTTCAAAAGCAGCTTTTTCTTTTCAATTCAGAGATGATCTGTTTGGTCTTGACAATAATACTATTTAGCCATCATAGAATCCATTAATAACACATGTTATCAGTTAAACTCAATTTTAGTGAAAATTTTGCTTAAAAATTGGTTTAAAAGATTATCTGAAATATCGATAGGTAGGCACTCTTGAATACGCTCAACTCCATTTGATATTAGAGCATCGACATGTTACGTTAAATTGCTCAAATAATTCGTCTCAAACTAATTTAATTGCCGTGTCTTTACCAAGTGGAGCATGCACAAGAGCAACACATGCAGCCATGCAACTCCGTCAAGGCAATTCGGCAAATGGGGAAATAGTTATTCAATTACTTACCCCATTAAGCAATTAAATGGCACGGTGGATCATTATTCTACGTAGCTGTAGTTCTAATGACGTAGGAGGCCGTAGCGTTCGGAGTAATTAAGTCCTATTAAGTACAAATTACTGCTCTAAACACGGGGAATTTTTGCTGCCCCCTCAATAGTCTCGGATTATGTACCTGTTACCTTTGAAATTGTAATTATGGTGTCGATTTGCTACCCTTCAGGCTGGAGCTCGGGTGGAATGCGTTCATGAAATGAACTTCTGATTAGAATAGATTTCGTTACGTTTGACTGGGAATCAAGAATTTAGTTACTGTTGTAATGGAAATATTCAAGATTTATTTCGTTTAAGATAGTTATCTATTACCGCAATTCTTTAGTGTTGTCAATTTTGAGATTTCTCTACTCATTTCGAAGAAAAGTGAAAACAATTTTTATTTTTAGTGAAATGATATCACCAACTTCTTGAAATTGGGGAGAAAACTTTTTTTACATTATTTCATATATGGAATTGAAAGTGAACCAGAAAGGAGATCAGTTCAGGAGAGAAAGTTCATCAGTTTTTAAAAATTGAAGGGGAAACTATTTTTGTCATTGGTTTTAATCTGGAAACAAAAGTGAACCAGGCAGAAGTGAAAATAATATTTATTATTTATAAAATGGTTACAACAGCCTTTTGAAATTAAGGACAAACTATTTTTGTCATTGGTTTTAATCTTGAAATGAAATTGTACCAGAAAGAAGTAAAACCAGTATTTATCATCACTTTATTCGCTGATTTTATCAACTAAAATACATTAACTTATGTTGCCTACGTGTGACTTTGCAATAGAAATTTTATTTTTAGTTTGTATTATTATTAGTTATTGATGAGGCTGACACTTGGAGAAAATTAATATCCATAATGTAATAAGAGGTGAGTCCCATATTTAGCTCATAATTTGAAATATTAAATAGAGAGAATAAAGGTCAAAAACAAAATTCTCTAGAATCGCTACATATCAATAAATCAAAAAATTCTGGACTTTTACTCAATATCAAATCAACGTTAATAACAGCCCTTTCGGGGCCGTTAAGCTCTAAAGGAGGGGGGGCATAAAAAATCACGAAATATCACAAGGGGGAGGAGGGGTGTAGTAATATATCACGAGTATTTATTTTTTCGGCAAACGCTCGATACTGAACATAAAAGCGGAGTTATGTGTTTTTATTATTTTGTCAAACCGATGTTGATCTTCATCAAAGCACCAAAAGAAAAATCAAAAAGTTAAAAATTCCATATGCATTTATAAAAAAACATCATAGGATTAATGGGCGGCCCCTTACTTAATGTTCAATGACAGAATTCCAGGTAACAGATCAGAGTGATTATCTAGTTCTTAGTTATTTTACCTACATTTTATACCTACCCTTTATTATGTTTTTGAATGTTCAAGTATAATTTTTTTTATTTGTTCCTAGCAATCTATATTTTGTATAATTAGTTGTATCTTTTCCTACATTTTTGTTGGTATACCTGGTTTAAGAAACCGCTTTTCTAGGTTCAATTTCAGGTATACCATTCCTTTCATCTTCATTTGTATTTTATGTTTTCGCACTTTAGATTAGTTATGAGCACAGAACATATCAAATATACCAAATCAGGATATGTTCTGTGGTTATAAGCTTTTGCATTTGAAGAATTGCATCAGTGTTAATAAAAAAATGCATCAGAAGAAGTTTTACTTCGAAACGCATGTCATGCGTATTATTATTATTTAATATACGAGAAAGATTTAAATATGTTTTCATTTAGTTATTGCTTATTACTATGTATTTCAATTTATGTTCGTTGTATATATTCGCTTATACTCTTCTTTTTCCTATAATTTTCAAATATTGGTGTACAGTTTGTTATTTTTTCCCTGTAATTGGATGTATATCTGTTAGAAATAAATGTATTATTACTATTAAAAATACAATAATTATAACCAGTTTTGACAATGATCACCAAATGACAGCGAACTGAATAGTGGATATTTAAGTAGGGTAGCTCTCGAAATTGTGAAATGTTTACTTTTACTTCTTTCTCTTGAAAGAAGAATTAGCTATTTTTAGTAGATCTTTTCATTCAATTACATATTAAAGTCATATTTAACATATAAATTTTAGTAAAAATAAAAAATTGCGAAGCTGATGACGTAAGTCTCATGTCGCAATATTTGCTTTTTAATGATAAGTGGATAAAACAATGAAAATATTTTGGAAGAACTATCAACGAATTTTCAAAAAAATTTCGTTTGATATTAATTAACATAGATAGAATATATGTTATTATTGAAATAAAGTGATCATTCAGAGCAACTATATTGAACAATACTAGGAAACCGAACAATGTAAACTATAATATTTGTTAATAACTATTTCAAACAAATATCGAATCTTGAAAATATGTTGCAACAAAATCATAGAATCGTTTACACATTCTCCATATCTACCGATTATAACACATGCGTTATCCTTGCCAGATATGGTGGTACTTAGTTGCCCAGTCTAATATAATAACCGAACTAATAAAACGTGACATATGACAGTAATGCGAGTTCAAACAATTGCACCATTTCATATATTTCACAATCACGCAATGTCGATGATAACACAACTTTGGTTATTAGAATTCACGTGATTATCAACATTGTTTCACAGTCGTCTTGATTTGGATTCGAGCGAAATATTTCATGACTTAATCACATTTTTTTTGAATAATTTTGATACAATTTTATCGCTTTATGAAATGATAAAATATTGAAATGGTCGATTAGCTTGCATCAGCTTTAGAAGCCCTTTTTTCTAAGCGATTGAGATTATTTCAGTGATCTTATTATAGTCATAGAAGAGAAGACTTAACGACAATTTTACATTGTGTAGGATAGTCATAACAAGTAAAAATATATGAACTGTGGCAAACAAAAATCAATTCATACATTAGTAACTACATTAGGACCATCAAAGTACTTTGAAAGGTCATAGTTAACAGTAAATACTTAAGTCTCTTCTCAAACTGTTAAAATGTTGAATATTCATGTTTACAGTTCAATTTAACAAACCTTTCTTAATTTTTTTCGATATACAATGAATATCTATGCATGTACAAACAAAGCAGGATGAGATCATTTTCAATGAAGATCAGTCTTCTTATTTCATAGAACTTATTTTATATCTTCATCGTGCTTTTGCTACGACGCGACGTAGGAATCATCTTTGAATGTAATGAGTTCAAAAATTTTTAGGTCACTGAGTAAGTCGTTCACGAATATCAAAAATAGACCAGGTATTGATCCACGAAGTATACCAAACTCACTATGAATTTTTGAGAGAACAATTTTCCAAATTGACGGCTATTGCTTTCTGAAATGAAATGATAGTCATTTAAAAAAATCTCTGTTTTTTCAAAAATGTAGATTGTAGATATAAGATGTTATAGGCCCGGGATATATCAAATTGACCTTCTACCTCGACACCTTCGTCTGAATACTTTGTAGTAGTTTGTGTAGATCGTCTACAAAAAAGGCATTTTAGATCGTAACCCCCCTTCAAGGCGAGGGGAGCTTTTGATGATCTTCATCAAGCCCTCTTGAGGAAGATCTAGCAACAATGTGAAACTTTTCGAGCCAAGTTGAATTGGTTTTATGAGTTCAAGTATCCCATTGTGTATCAAAGGCAGCTGAAACCATATTCAAAAATGAAAATTATAATATAAAAAGTAGTCGTTCTCTATTACTTTACACATGCTACTTGGGCAACTCGTTCAAGAATAAAGTAAGCACATTCATTACAATAATTTACCCCCGTCCTCTCATGTCAGTAAAAGTAAGCAAAGGTCTTAGCCCCTCTTCTCATGTCAGTAAAAGTAAGCAAAGGCCTTATCCCCTCCTCTAATGTCGGTAAAAGTAAGTAAAGGTCTTACCTCCTCATCTCATGTTAGCAAAAGTCTCACTCTCTCCCTTGTTAGCGAAAGTAAGCAAAGGTCTTACCTCCTCCTCTCATGTCACCAAAAGTAAGCAAAGGTCTCAGCCCCTCCTCTCATGTCAGCAGAAGTAAACAAAGATCTTACTCCCCCCTTTCATGTCAGTAAAAGTAAGCAAAGGCCTTACCCCCTCCTCCCATGTCAGTAGAAGTAAGCAAAGGTCTTACCCCCTCATCTCATGTTAGCAAAAGTCTAACTCTCTCCCATGTTAGCAAAAGTAAGCAAAGGTCTTACCCCCTCTTCTCATGTCAGCAGAAGTAAACAAAGATCTTACTCCCTCCTCTCATGTCAGGAAAAGTAAACAAAGGTTACGTAACATGGCGTAAGGCCCCCACGCCATGTCAGTAAAAGCAAGCAAAGATCTTACCCCTTCCACATTCGTAAACATTGTATTTGCATTCTAATTTTTTTTATTGATTCATGAGCATCGGTTTGAATGCTAGAGATGAGAAAATATAAAGGGAGGACTTTAATGCATATAATATTAATTTAAACAAACCTTATTGACATGGTTTTCAACATACCGAAAATGCGTTTCCTTTTCAAATAAACACAATGTGTAGGTTGCCTTATTTGTGAAAAAAAAATAACTATTGCTGACATTATCACCATCTAAACTTAAAATAATCAAATAAGCAAAATTAAATTAAAAATAAGCCAATAATAAACCTCCGCGGCCCCCTATAGTGCTTACGTAATATTTGAGTGCCCCCTCACTTGTTTAATTTCAAAGGAATTAAAGAGACAGCAAAAGATGAACAAAAATGAAGAGGTACGACTTGGTTCAAATTCGATGTGGTTCAGTGTTATTAAAATTGATTTTTGATGGAAATAGTTGCGACACTTGCATTAAACTGTCTGCCAAATGCAATTAAACGTTATTAACAGTGAATTGAGACAGACCAAATGAAGGTTGCAAATAAATTGTTCAATTTACTGCTTATTCATGGTGATCATATACATTCAGTGTTTGCAAATTCGAAAACTTCCAACTCGTAGTCATTTTTTCGGACCTAAAGGAGTTCGATATTGGCGGAGGTTTTGTTTATTTCAGTTATTCGTGGGCGACATACGAAAAAGTCTTGATCTAAGTGACACGTGTGGGTGAATAGTTAGTGTTGGTTTTCTAAATAAGAACGATGACTAAGTGAACGAAAAAAACCTTGTTTTTATCTCTTTAATTTGGTCTGGACCGGACAATGTTTATTACCGATGTTTTCGCAATATATTTTTGACTAAAGCAAATATTTGTCCACGAGAATTTCATGTATTTGTAATTTAAGTACTTATGTCTGAGTACAAATATACACCATATAATTTTTTGATGAATTATTTACTCAAGATACTTTTCGAAAATTTGTGAATAAATTGAATTATTCACTTATTTGATTATATGTAGGGATGTGCCAGATTTATTGGAAATATTAATAGACTGTTTAATTATTCCAATGTGTTATTCAGTTTGAGATATACTGTTTTCAACTTTTAGTTTGTGTTTATTTTATTTCATTTGAACATTTTATTTTATTTTTTTAGTATATATTTGGCTGAGACTGTCCAGTATTGTGTAATTCTTAAATTAAATTCTTAACTATAAATTTAAAATTCTTATTGAATATTTTCCACACAAAAAAATTACATAGAATGTTGCAAAAAATTCACAATCATGCGAAAGACGTTAGATAATATTCATAAGTTTAAAGAAAATATGTGCAAAACAAGCTGAAAACAAAAGTATCACTAATTTCGTTAACTATCTCTATATTCGTTTTTGTGTTATTTTTTACAAAATCCACATACTGATTCACGAAATACTTCAAGAAAAATCAAAACTTAAAACGATAGGTTTAGTATTTTTGAAAATTCTCAGCCAAATTTCAGAAAATATCTACCCATTTTGTGTTATGACAAGTGTTTTCAGGTTTATCACTTTGATTAAATGCGTCAAAACATGACTTTGAATGTGTGTAAAACCACATTATTTCACATCATTACGAAAACATCAATCGACAGTAAAAACATTAATCAAACCTTAACTAAACTTATATTCTATTAAAATAATTTGACCTTCATGGATGCAACTATGATCCTTGCCAAAATCTCCTAATCTACCGAACAAATAGCCCAAGGTTTTTATCCGATCCGTATTTAATTTCGAATTTTACAGTTTATCTGCTGGTTTAATTTATATTGTGAATAAAATACCTACATTGAAATTGATAAAAACTGAAGTATGCCACGGCTTATTCATTTCACGAGAAAAAAACCCTTGCAAACGGATTTAATATTTACAGAATGCACCCTGGGAACTTTTTCAACATTCTTCACGGTTTGAGGTGATTTGCTCTTGGTACTACCGAAGTTCTCGGACCAGCGGATGCGAAATAGCTGAATCATACTGAAGTACGTACGTGACGTACTCTCAATGTGAAAAAATCAAGTTCCCAACATGTACTATCCTGCAGAAGCAAATTATTGGTCATGCATTCTGATGATAGAATTGTAGACAATGTTATGCGTAATAATTTTTAGTCACGGGATGATCTGAAGTAGGGAGTCATTAAATATGAGAAATTATATACAAATACATAAACAATTGGATGGAATTTGAAGTACTCAGTAAAATATTGCGCAATACGTTGCTATCTTGCTCGTATTTAAGTTGGCTTGAGTTTATTTTTGCGATTTTCAAATAAATGTTGCCAATTGTTACGAAATATTTCGAGATTTATATCTATATATCATTAAAGTATAATAATGAATGACATAGAATAACCTCTAAAATTTTTAAATTATGTATTTAAAAATATCAAATATTACTACAATAACCTCAAAACATTTTGTTTTATTGTATTAACTTATTACTCACCGTGCATATTTATATCTTTCCTTTACTTCAGATCTTCAGAATGAACTAGATTCTTGAGATCTAGTTCATGAAAATCCATTAGAAATGAATCATAAATAAATAGTCTTGAATGCCGGTTTTTAATAGAGCACTTTTCAATCAATAATATGGAGGTTTCGCTTGTCATTTGGTGATACATTACCTAAGTTAAATAATAAATCATATTTAAAAACTTGACTTTACTTTTACCGAGTATTAGGTATACTCTACAGTCTACACTCATGTTAGGTTATCATTAATAAAGGATAATGAATACCTAACAGTTGGTGAGAAATTGAAAAGATAGATTCAGTAAACTAAAACTGGAAAATAAAAGTGAAAAAAATGAACGTTGGGAAAAAATGGGATGAGGAATGATATGAAAGAAGTGAAGCCATAAAGTTTTTTGGGATGTCAATTCAAGTTGGAAGCAAGAAGTATTGTTTTGCATTATTAATATTCATAAAACTACTTATCTAATTACTAGAAAAACTGTTACAGAATATGTCTTACCTATTACTATAACAGTTCAAATCAATAATTAGTTATTTATATCAAAGTTTATGAAAATTTGGGGGTTGAATTCAGTAAACAGCTTTTGCATAATAACAAGACAACATAAAATGTATGCGCAGGTGCAACCATCGACCATCAAATAAAATTGACCAATCAAGACAAAGAAGCAAACCTACAATATTGGAGGTAATTTTAAATAGTAATTTCTAAGGACGCTTTCAATTTACCACTTATTAATCAATCCATATTCTATTAATTGTTATAAAGGTCAATAATTTATCTGATGTTTTTTTGGTATGATATGATTTTCATATATCATCTTTATTAGATTTTGACTAGTTTTTACGAAGTGAAATACATAAGTTGGAATAGTTAACTATGCCAATTGAAATATATTGAATCAAGTTATATACAACTACTTATTTTATGAAAATATACGTAGAACAGCACATCATAACTAATTTTCAAACATTTTGTATAATATTGATGCATGATTCAACTTTCGGTTTTTATGGTGCTTCTGATATTCCAAGTGTTGAAGAAGAGATCACTTTGCCTACTTTTCTTGCCAATAACTTGTGCACAGCTGTAAACTTAATATATAAGGGATGCAGTAAACGATTATTTTTACACAGTAATTTAAATAAAGATTGCGATACAACTTATTTTTGCATGACAAATTCAACAGTTCTTGGTGATATTCCTTGTTTTGTTTGTTTATTTTACTCATTTAAATATTATTTTATTGCAGTCTTATGGAGAGGTGGACCATTATATTTTATTACTATATGGATACTAAGGAATGTATCAAATTTACACAAATATCGTATTTACTTTATTGAAAGTCATAAAGCGCATATATTTTGAATGTTTAGGGCTGTTATTTTATTGAATGATGAAAGAAAACAGTCCTTCCTTCATCAATTCAATTCTATAGCAAATGGTTCGTGTTTAGAAATTTATGTTTGCTAGAAATATAGTTCGAAACCATTGCAAAAATTCACCAATTTTGTTTAATTCCTATATGTTTCGAGCTATGAAGCTAATGTTGGGAGTAGATAGTTGCATTAACGGGAAAAACATATTTTCAAGAAAACTACAGAATATGATAGCCTCCAAATGACTTCTCGAAAATTGTTCAGGATTTATTTCATTTAATTTAGAGAAACTAGCCAATTCGCAACAATATAAATGGAGTCAAATTGTCATTATATACTGATTTTTTAAAAATCTTTGATTAGAAATATTATCTCAAAATGCTTGACATTCATTCCTAGTTATCTTCCTTCTGCTCTTATAAAATGTTCTTCAGTATTCAAGAATTTCGATTGTGCCCTGCTACAACACACTCACCAATTTCTACCTGGATTCTTCACAACAATAACATACGGGACATACGGTGCAGCTTGCCACCCACTTTCATGTAAATAAAGGCGAAGTGTAAAAAATATCCTAACCTCTCCTGCTTTCATGACGAAACAGATGAAGGTAACATTTTTTATACCCTTCCTTCTTAGTAATTTACAGAGAGTAGTTAGTACTTGGAGATTCGATACTACAGTGAAGTCTTGTCTTGTTCCCCTTTGTGTTTCGACAGCTGTTCACGAGAGATGGCGCTTGTAATTGGATATATACACTTATCGACGGAAATAACATGTTAGACTAGAATCTGAAATATGACAGTTTTTCAAGATACGTGTAGGTAAGAGTTTAGAAAACAGACGCTACTTTTCTTTTTACGACAATAAATTTTGCAATAAATAATGAACTTATGTATTATTATTATACTAAGTATAGCCTTTGTAATCTGGAGGGATATAGGTAATTATTATTGAAAAAAGTACAGGTACCGATATTTATTGTGTTATTATCTGTGTTATTTCTTCTAATTGAAGATTTTTTTAATATAAATTATTTAGAGAAACATTCTTGCGTTAGTATATATACCTGAGTACTAGTTTAAGTCAAACAGTTTATTCAATATTCAGAAGGGATAAACATGACTTTAAATTGACGGAAATTACTTATCAAAGTACCAGGAATTGTGGATTTTAGAGGTAAAATGGTTGAGGGAAACGATACTTTAACGTATATCAACGAGATAATATCTAGAAGTAAATATCTAATAGCTGTAGTTATTATTTATGGATTTCACTTTACTCATCTAATTAGTTTTCTACTTATTGTACTGGAAGATTGTTGATTTTTTATATCCTTTGCTACTTAGTGAACGACTCGTTACGTTAGGCCGTGAAGACACCTCAATTTAAATGAGTTAATATTAACATAATATGCACATATTGCTTTTGAACTGAAGATCTGTTTTTATAGTTTGTATTTATGATAGTTGAAACAGAATGTGGCATATTTTGAAATATTCATTTTATTTTACGAGTATTTACATATTTTATATTACATATTACAATACCTATTTTGAAATAAGTAACGAGGGATGGATAGTGTACAAATAAGACAGCAAATAATCAGACGTCAGAAATTATAATGTCTTTATGTATCGGTCACCTTGTACCAAGTTTGATTGAAAAATGTAGTTTATAACATTTAATTTTATTTTTAATAATACTGTATTTGTTCAAATTCAATCTATAGAACTAATACAAAAGCCTACGGGGCCTTTTTATATGCATATATGCACTCTGTCACCCAGGAACCAGAAAGACTGGTGTAATAGTAATAATCAAACACATAAATAATAATCCAAATGTTTAAAATGTGGACTTATACATATTTCTTGAAAGGCCCCAAATTAATTCTGGATGTGTTGTCTGTCTAGTTGCAGTAGCATAGCAGTTTCGCGATTTAAAAAGTTTGATTTCATACTTCAATACTTGCGGGGCCCCCACCCTATACTTTAAAACATTAAAACCGTAGAAAATATTTATATACATATTTATTTATAAAATATTTATTTTTGAGTATAAAATTAAAGTAACCTCAGATCCTCAGAATAGGGGAAATATTAGATAAAACCTTCACAGCTTTCTGAAAAAAACTGACAAATTGATGGCGCCTCCCGGGGCCCCGCAGGGCGCGGGGCCCTGTGCGATCACACAGCTCGCACATGCCTGGCGCCGCCACTGTATACAATATCTATAGCAACGACCAACCCATGATCCCAGGGAACTAGGCAGTTTCGTTATGCTGACGACACAGCAGTGTCAATGCAAGCGGACTCCTTTGAGGGGGTGGAACACTCTCTTACAGTCCTAAGCACCTTATCAGTTTTTTTCATCACATGTGTGGGTTTCCCACCTAAAGAACCACCAGGCAAGTCGCAAACTTAATGTTATATGGGGGGGGGGGACAACATGAACACTGTACTACACCAAAATATCTAGGTGTAAAACTCGACCGAATCCTATCTTATAAACAACATTGCCTGGATACAAAGAATGAAGTAATGGCCAGAAATAAATCATCCGCAAACCAACTGGTTCAAACTGGGGTGCAGGTCCAAGCGTATTTAGAACTTCCGCTTTGGGTTTATGTTTCTCTGCTGCTGACTATGCAGCACCCGTTTGGAGGTATTCCCCCCATTCCAAACAAGTTGATGTGGCCATGACTGAGTCTGTACGCATTGTCATGGGATGTTCTAAACCTACTCCAGTGGCCAAATTGTACCCGATTGTGGGGATTGCACCTCCTTCTATCCGTCGCCAGACAGCAGCTGAAATAGAAAGGGGAAAACAAATTAATGACTTGAGACACCCCATGGCAGAATATCAGCCACAATACCCAAGAAGGTTGAAGTCAAGAAAGAGTTTCATTTCTACATCAAATGAGCTTCATGAGTTGAACCCGGAAGAAAGGAGAATGGAACTCCGGAAAGAGGAGGTGCCGGATCCAATAATTGAAATAAAGGAAAAACTGGCCAATGGCTCCAACTTACCATACAAAACATGGAGATCTTTAAACCGACTGAGAACGGGCGTCGGCCGCTCTGCCTCAAATTTGTTCAGATGGAGGCTATTTGGGAGCAACCTGTGAGTGTGGATCGGTCCAAACCATGAACCACCTTCTAGCTTGCCCTCACGCAGATGTTTCATTAACCTTAGAAGATCTCATCTCTGCAAGCCAAGCGAGAGTAGATGTAGCAAAATATTGGGAGGACATTGTCTGATGACATTATAGTTGATAATTGGACTCGAAAAGTAAAAGTATACAAAAGGGCAGTTTATGAAAAAACATGCAATAGAAGTAAGTCATTTAGATACATTAAACAGTAGTAAACGATTTAAATTTATTCATTCATTAATAAGGTTATCGGAATTGTTGTATTGATTCGCGTAAAGACATCAACAATTATAACAATTATTATATAATGGGAACTCGTTTCTACCTGCAAACTTTTCTAATTGTGCGAAAGAATGGTTTATTGAATTAAATGACTATTTGTATCTATTTTTGTTGAATATAACTAGGATGATTTTTACAGTTCATGTATTTAGTTTTTTGAAAGGACGACAAAAATGAAATCTTCCAGCTTATTCCAATGAACAATATATCTAGCCGCGGTGTATTTGAACTATTTGAACCCCAAATAAACCATTTAGTTGATGATCAAGCAAATTGAGGATCAATCCTAGACAAACACAAACTCATTATTTATGTTACAAACTTTGGATGAGCACACTTAGGGAAATTAAGCTTCTCAGTATACAGTATCAGATGGGGAATTACGCTGCAAGTTTGTATATCCAGAGAATAGATATTATTGGTTATTATTTGTTTGTACAGGTTCAACAACAAATTGAAAGAAGTTTTCATTTTCAATTTTGAAACAACTGAGCATTTTTATTAAGAACTGAATTAAGTTAAACTTATTACTTATCTTAAATTCAAATAGATTTTTACGTGATTTTGAAATCATTAATTCAAATTTTCTATTGTCATAATTCTTCATAACAAATTAGAATTTAAAACTGCCTCCAATATTCTATGTTGGTTACTTCGTTTTGATTGGTCAATTTTATTTGAGGGTCGACGGTTGAACCTGCACATGCGCTTCATGGCAAATTGTGGGAAAGCTGTTCAGTGAAGTGAATTCAACTACCGAATTACATAAATTTTGATGTGAAAAACCAACTCAGTGTCCGTAATATTATTGATTTCAAATGGTTCACTAAAAAGTCATCTTTTCTACCAGTTTAACTTTAAAGATAAGTAATTTTATCAATATTAATAATGTAAAACAATAATTCATGTGTCTAACTTGAATAGATTTCACATAATACTTCATGGCTTCCTTTCTTTCATATCATTTCTCGATCCCATTTATTTTCTCAGCGTCGATTTTTTGTTTCTTCTTTTCCAGTTTCTATAGCTCATTGAGGCTATCTCTTCAGTTTCTCACCAACTGTTGGGCACCTATTCATTAAAAATTTGATAACCTAAGTGTAGCTAACGTAACAGACAAAATCAACTTGATAAATTTGTGATATTGACATAATCTTATGATATAAATAAATTAACATTATTTTTTCTCAATGATATTCATTCTTTCAGTTGTTAATACAGTAATTCAATTTCAGCTTAAAATGAAAACAATGATCACCTAGGAAAGTTTCTGAAGAACAAATATCTCCTATTTTTTCGTAATGGAATTCCAGTTCCTGGATATGTCTAGCATTGTGAATCTATGTTTCTTATATCATTTTTTTATCATACGAAAAACAACAATGAAAGGTAGGTAGATTATTATTTAATTGAATTATTTTATTTGGTCTACTCTCGTTCTTTATATATTCGTAGCGAATAACATAATGTAAACATTTATTTCTTTTTTATGTTCCGCAAAAAAATTGTAGTTTTTATAGAACTTTCAAAAAGTTTTGTTTGATATTCTTTGCTAGGACTATCATCACTAATAACAATATATATTCAGATTTTGTTATTATATTTAAAATATATTTTGATAGTATTTACATAGTTCAATTATGTGGTTCTTGCTTACATCTAATTGAATATAATGTATAAAAAAATGACTACATAAAATATCGATAAATTTTTGGAACAACAACAGTACAGAGAGAGAGATTTTCAATATGTTTTTGTGTATCATTCAACAAATTGTCAACACCTAGTGAAAATTACATTTAAGAGAAGTGCCTTTAACACTGTATATTTGATTTAACAATTTATTGAACAAAATTATGAATGAAATTAATATTGAAAATTTCAAATCTTGTTTAAAAATCGGGAATGAATTGTAAGACTTATTGTCAAATTTAACTCTGCAAAGTCTGCGATTTAATGGACAAAAGCCTCTATTTCAAAATCATCGTCAAAGAATTCAACAAATTCGCATAGTTGGGTATTAGCGAAGCCGGTTGTCCATTGCGCAGATGCACCCCACTACTCGAGCTTTTGTCCAGCGTTCGCTTCTGACTCGAGTAACTCGCCACGCTTTGAAATTCCACAATTCCCTTTCCTCGTTCTATACGTGTTAAGCTGTATGCGTGTTCGGTTGTGTGATGGCTGTAGATGAGCGCGTCCGTAATTCGTAACACGCAAAATCAAGTACGTAGTGACGTTTCGAAAATTTTTTATTTTCCGTCAGTTTACATTTCACAACAGTGGAGTACCATACATGAGCCGTAACATTTTGGATTATTAGGATTAATTTATTAAGTGTAAGTAACTTTGTTCGTTTATTTGTTACATTTTACAAAGTTTTGTGAAATAGAATTGTTGATGTTTACAAAATTTCATCACGTATATTCGATTTTTATTCCTTATTCATTTAATTAATTTCACTTGTAGTGAAATGAATCAATTTCGGTAACCTTAATTTCATTCAAAAATGTGTTTTCAATTCGAAAATTGTACTCTATGTTAAAATGATTTAAATATACTTCAAGCCAATTTGAATTTTTCGAAATTTGACGTTTTCGAAATTCTATAATGTGCAATTCTATTACTAAACCATAGAATTCAAATTGAATAATAAGTCTACTTAAATGTCACATCGACTAAACAACTTTCAAAAGTAATGACAAGTGCTACGTTTTTGTTCTAGATTCAGTTCAGTGCAGAAACATTCCCGAAGATAACACACCTTCGATAATCCTTTGTGCAGGTGTTAAAGTTTCCTAGATAATATCTCAACATGCAAAGTGTGCGAGACGCGATACAGGGTGTTCGTATGCCGGTCAATAAATCGGTCGAAAGTGTATCAAGTAGTGATATCGTGAAAAAAATTGTTGTTTCGACTAATTCGCAAGATCGCGAGTGTAATAGAGTTCCAAGAGTTACTAACAGCTCTAGCACGCCCTTGAATACGAATCAAGGTGACACGCACTTCCCTACGAAAATCGGGGATAAATACCTTTTATTGGATCAGACCGAGGGTAGTTCATTGTACAGGTGTGTCAATATCGCGACGAAGGATGAATTGGTTTGCAAAGTGAGTTATTATATTTTTTCTTTGTATTTTGTACACGAGCAGGTGGAATTATTGAAAATTTTCAGATTTTTTTCTATTTACTATATGACGCGTGATTTGACAAGAGATTTAGTAAACTATTCTAAATTAAATTAATAATATTACAAATTGTCCCATTGTCAGAAGTTCCATGTTTACGTTCCAAAAAAAGTAGAAAAATTAAGTACCTAATAATAAGAATTTCAGAAGTAAAAAGTTTTACTCATTTTTTGTTTTATTCAAAAAGTAAATTACTATAAATAACATTCTGTTGAGATATTTTGGTATAATCAATTATAGCATAATTCAACCAATTTTATTTTCAATTGTTACGGTGTTTATTCAACTTATTTAAATCTTACCTTTGGTAAAATAGTTTTATTGTGCCGTATTTATATACGTATTACCTGGCAATTGCGGTTCTAATTTGAAAAAGATTGTTCATTTTAATCTTCGGATCTTATGGAAAATGTACTTAAGAAATTTGGTACTTTAAGTATAAACTCTAAACTGTATTCATTCATCGGAAATAAATTTTCTGGGAATTCTTTAAGTATAGATATGTTTTATTTGTTTTGTAGTTTTTATCGTAGCGTGGTGAAATGAGTTTTTTAAATTAATATCGTCGAAAGGTTGGTGCACTGTTACACTTTGTATTCAGTCATTTTATTTCGTGAATTCGAACCGGAACTCCGTTTCGGATTATAAGCGATAGTTATCTATTCCGGAAATATTCCATTTTCCTTTCGAAATTTTAATAAGAACCGAAGAATGACCGCGAATTATTATTGATATCAATAAATAACGATAAAGTTGAAGGAAATGCTGAACAAGAGATTTCAACATATCGAAAAGGAACAGTGCCGTCGTCGTGGTTTTCCAAATTTGTTATTTGAATTTTCAAAACTCGTAGGTCCTTTGAAATAAGAAGGTACAATGAGAAAATATTTTCAGGAATTAATTGTTCAATTTTATCGGGAGCAAGTGTTATCAAGTCGTTATTTCTATAAAAAATTACGATGGGTTCTTTAAAACTTCCTTCGGAAATATAATATCCTAATTTTATGTGTTTTAATGTAATTCTAATTGTTGTAATTGTCTTTCATTACCTACCTGTTTTTTCTTCGATTTGAATTCTAATTCTTCATTATATTGGTTTTCGTTTTAATTCTATATTCTGGGTATAGCAGGTATATATAGAATATTCTGTTTATATACATATACCTAATTCTAGAAGAGGTATATATAGATAAATATTTTCATTTGTAAATTAAGATGAGAAAATTTAAATTATTTTTTTTTATTTATTTATTCAAGTTTTTATCTATTTATTTATTTACAAATACACCATGCAACAGCGTGTGCCAATTACTGAGTGCGAAAGATGTAATAAAGTTTATAGCTTATGTAGAATAGAACTAGATATAAAGTTTTATCATTATTAATATTATTATATCACTTTAAATAAACGGTATTAATATTCTTGGTGATAATTTTCATATATAGGTAACAATTTTCATTCTTAACTTGTTCAGTTGAAAAGAATTCCATCGTTTTGGAAAACAGTTTTTCGTTTGACGGTCAAGTCTGAGCCACGGAAAAGTTTATCGAGGAAGTAGATCATCCAGCCCCCCTCCGATCCGGAAATAGACTAATTGCCTTACGTGGCTTCCGCCTTAACGTGTTTGTTTTGCGAACGACGCAGAACCGACAGTTTTTCGTGAGGGAAATTGACGTGGAAATGTGCGACGGACCTTCTATGACGTTTTTCACTGCGGTTTTTGCTCGTTTATCCGTTGCATCGGTCTGTTTTTCTTCCAATTTCCGACAGGCCGGTCTCCGAACGTAGATGGTAGATCGCGCGGACTGTTTTTTCCGACAATTCGTGGCGCTTCCTCTAATTATGTCCGTCGTCTCGAGTCGAGAGTGGGTTCTCTGGTTTTTTGCCGCAACTTTTGTGGTTTCTATTCATTTAGGTTTATAGTGTGTAATCTAATCGAACGTAGACGTTGAGCGAGTGGTTGCTGGGGAAATAAAATATTTAATTTTTTCAATAAAACATTTTCATTTCTTATGTAATTAGCATAAGCCTATGGTATCTGTTGTAGATCACAATGAAATAATTGAAAGTAGGTAAGAAAAAACTGAGCATTGCTGAAAGTGATGATGACAATGTTGCAAACAATGAAAATAATGTTAAAAATCAAGTACATTGAAATTTATGTAAACACAAATACTATCTTCAAATAATATGTTTGTACGTTATTTCGTTAATTTCAATTTTTGTATTTTTATTTTTTCGTGATTTTGTAGAATCCGTAACATGTGACAGTGAAAATAGATATGAAAACCAGATCGATGTTGATAATTTCAGTTGAAACATTATGAAATTTCGAATTTTGACAATAAAACTTCTAAATATTTAATAGTGTTGCCGTTTACTTGATGTAAATCCATTATAATTGAATATAAACTTAAATTCAAACACTTGAACTTATGATTTATGAAGTTACAAACGACTTCTTCAGATGCTTACAGAATATTCTTACTAATCTTATAACTTATAATCTTATAACTTATATCTTAATCTTAATAACTTATTCTTATAACTTATAATTATAATCTTATAACTTAAATGTAAAGATGCTTACAGAATAAATTATTCTGTAAGCATCTGAAGAAGTCGTTTGTAACGACGAAACGCGTCATGCTATGTAGTCAATAAAGTGTAAATCATAAGTTCAACTGTTTGAATTTAAGTTTATATTCAATAAAACTTCTAAGTTTTCGCTTCTATCGGCAGTCTCGTATAGTAGTAATTTTTTTTCAATTATGTAGGTAGTGGTAGCGTTACGAATTTTCCGGAGATGTCTTTGAAAATTTCATAGATTTTGAAGTTCATTTGGAATAGTGAAAATTACACCAAGAGTGATGACTGGGTAATTGAAATTTCGTCTGAGCGTTTTGTAAGGGCGAATTATGTTGCGTTGTCTATCCGTCTGTCTGTCAAGCTCACGATATTCCATAATCCCCTGTCCATTACTCCCCAGTAGGTCCATATAATAATTATGCACCCTTTGGAGGTCCGCGTTTCCCTTCTCAAAGGAGCCCTTTCGCGAGAATTTTCGAAGGCGGTCCGTGTGCCTATTCGACTATTCAAAGGTGAATAATCCATTAAACTTGCATATCTTGCACGGTCCCGGAGAGACGCTATCGATTGCCCCCTCATACGTATTCTGTTGTGCTCCGTGTTCGCTTCTTCGTCGTTATGAATTCTAATTTCGCCTTTTATTTTGCAGCGGCGCGAGTCTGGTAAAATCATTCTTACCATGGTCGTAATATTGTTTTACGGTCGTATGAAGTTATGTACTTACCTTTAGTCGTATCCAGTTTCTCGATGGAGGAATAGTTGCGGGAAGTTTTCATAGGTGGCGGGCGCGTCGTGTTTTTCGACAGATATCGGAAACGGGGTCGTCTCGCGTTATGGACGAGACAGTTCTCGAGTTTATTGTGAGCTGCGAATGAAACTGGGAAGAAATATTTCCGGGCGTATTCTGCGGTCGTTGGATGTACGGACGAATTTTCGTTTGCTTTTTATTGACCCTCTGCGATGATCTATTGGTAGAAGAAAATTGCGATGCATGGAACTAAAAGACGACTCTTTCCTACATTATTCATGTTCGTTCGACGATATATCGTTACTATATTCGATAAGAAACACTTGGCTTAGTTTCACTAAATTATACTGAAGTTAAACGAGTTTAACTCACAACACAAAACGAGTTTAATTCTTTAATCAAGAACTAAACTGGAGTAACTTTTGAAAATTAGGTTTTAGCACGAAAAAATTGCCAAGAAACAATGGAATTTTGTAAAACTAAGCCAAATATTTTTTGTGAAACGATGTTTCACCAAATATTAATATGTTCTTACATCTTATTTCGAATGGTTCGTAAATATTGTACGTTTTTTGCAACACAATTTAGTTTTCAATTAATTCGGTAATTTAAGAATTTTCTCAGAAAAGGAAGGCATTTATATCTTTTTAGCCTCAGGTACTGACGTTTATATTTTGTTATTTTTAATATTTACTTACCTGACTAGCATTTTCGAGGACGTTGAGGTCATTTTAGGTAGTTCTAGGTAAATTCTTGGAAAAAACCGACATACGCTGGAAGGTGAAATTTCATTTCTTTGTCCTCTTAATGTTTTTGAAAGATATTATAACGTTATTCCCAAATTTTACTTACCTACCTATTATAAGTACATAATAATATTGTAATTACTCCAATAATACCCAAAGAGGTAATTCATGTTTCCTAATGGGAAAGTTATTTAAATTTCGGGGACAATGTTGAAATTCACGTATTTAGATAGTAACGTTTCGATTTGATAATTATTCAAATAAAAAATAGGTTTTAATAGGTGCAATACAAAAATATGCATTCTACAGACGTTTCAGAGGCTTCTGTTTCCGTATTCAGTACTTGTTATTGTTCTTCTTGACGTTGGCACCTTTTTTTACTTATCTATTTATTTCGTTTAAATCGTGCGGAGGCCAGATCGACTGGTTATTTTTGTTCTCTGGCTTGTCATCAATGACATGCCGAACGTTGCATCATATCGTGGCGACCATCAAACAGCGATATTATTAAAATTAATGCCGTGTTGCAATACTGCGACCTCTATCCTACGAGGTTGTTCGAATTTCAAGTTTAGGCGATTATTATCGACGTAATTTTCATTCCGTTGAATGAATAATTACAATGGACGATGATTCGTTTCGAAACGAACGGTTTGACGAAAATATTCGCGGTAGGAAACTGAGGACATCGTACACGTCATTGGTTGTGAAATAAAAAAAACGAACAAATAAAAGCATTGAACAAATTGTTGGTATTCCACAATAAAGGGACGAATAAGAGGGACCTTTATGAAACATAGTTTTAAATATTCTTGGCAAAACGTGGAAGAAGAGTGGATTTACAAAAATCAATAAACAAAAATGAATGAAATATTAAGTTTTTCTCTTACTTATACAATGAAATGTAAGAAGAAAAAATTTTTCTTCTGTTTTATTCAATACAGCAAGTTTGGAAAAAATCCGGAGTGTTCAAAAACGCCAAAAAAATTGTTATTCGGTTTCATACAATACAAATAATGAGATGTTATCAAAATTTAATTCATTTTGCTTTTTTCAATGTTTAGTGATTAATAATCTATGATGTAATTATTACGATGGTCTTAATACGCCCTCACTAAAATATTGACGAATCTTGTGCAGTCCCCTCCCGCTTGATAATTAGATACTCGAATAGTAATTATTTGAAAATTGTCCCCGTTTTTCACTCGGTTTTTTTAAAGCAATTTTTCTAGAAAAATCATAGACTTTTCCATTCGTTTTTATAATAAAAACATTCGATTTGAAGGAATGCAAAACGTTCGATTGTTTTTACGATTCTCCAAGGATCATTTATAATGGCTTTTTCTTTTGTTAGTGACAGGATATTTTCTTTGCTCCGAGGATAATCAATCTTTAACGAACTTTCGGCGATTGCGAAAGTAACGAGCAGTGACGAGGGGCAACCGCTTTTCTTTCGTAAAATCGTCGAGCAACGAAATTCTTTATGTATCTGTTAGATTCAACCTTGAACATGTGTTTATTAAATTGGAAATTTCGCGGAATTTTATTTTCGGAAATTTGGCGTCGCGAATATATACCTGCAACACGAAATTGTGAATTTAAAAATATGTGAAAATAAATAACGAGTGTGAAAATTTCGGAATTCTAGAATTAAGATTGATTGAATGCTTGCTAGTCTTTTGGTGAAATATTGTTAGATATATTGAAAAAAAATACCTGTCTGGGTTTTTCAACAAGTATATTGAATTATTGCTTGGAAATTGTGGTTGTTTTTTCCCCTACAATTTTTATTTATAAGAAAATACTTCCAATGATGCGACAAAATATTGCGCGAAGAGTCAATTCAAATTGACGCTATTGGTACAACCACCAAAGCCACTATATTCATTGGATTCCGGAAATTGACTAAATTCTGAACATTTTTTGACTTACATCCAGTAAATATAGCATATATTTAATGATGAGATATGTACAAGCACTTGGAATTAGGAACATGGCGTTCAACTATAGAACAGACAGTTTAATAACTTTCAATACATCAAACGTGTTGATTTAGGAATTTTGATAATTCGACTGATTTAAAATAATAAAGGAAGTATTGCAGACCCTTCGTCAGTGGGTAAGTCTCTGGCGCCACACGGGATAAATATTAAAAACAAGATAGTGCAGCAAAAATAGTATAATATGTCTTCCTGGGTTTTTGAAAAATATTCAGATAAAAATAAATGGGCGTACAAAGTTCGCCGGGTCAGCAGGTTTAATATAATTTTGTTGGAACCAAGCTAAGTGTTTTTATTCGATACATCCGTCCCAGTATCTCAGATTAAAATTCACGTATGTACCAACGAAAGCGAGAAACACCACACTAAGTCACATCTGCATTGCGAAACCGGCTCTAGGACACATATTTCATGAAATCTCGGACCATTTCTCGCAATTCCAGTTTCAGAAGTACGCCTCAGCCTCCTTTTCGATCGGATCAGGTTTGATCTAGCCGTACACACGCGTAAAATACACCTCTCGCAGATAGGCCACGCTACGCCGGGTAGAGCCAGTTCTCATGGTCACCCCAACGACCTCATCGTAGTAAACATCTGGTAGTGCGTTCCTCGAAACAACGCACATTTAGTCGCCAATTTAATTCGATACGTCAAACTCGTTTTCGCGCACGAGAACTGGTCCATGCGTCCAAAATCCGGCGTGCGAGAAGGCCGCGCACGCAAGCATCGGGCGACCCGTGACCCCTCGCTTGTGTTCCGTTTCACCAGATGCTGATTAATTGGCTGTCCTGTGAGAATTGCGGGACGCATGGTAATGTGACGTCGCTTTATTTTATGCACCCCAAGCGCGTTTTGCGGACGTCGCTGACCGTACGGGGACGTTACGCGCTTCGGTTCCCATGCAGGGATGTAGTCGCAATTCATTAATATCACTCGGGTTTCTGGAAGATCGCATTTGTCACGGTGCGGCTGGCGACGGCTTACGCCCTCGACTATCTTGCGAATTAATGAGTGTTGTCGAGTTATGTCGCCAATTTCGTCATCATCAATTTCTTCCAGAATTTCTTCGGTGCTGCGAATAAGACCCACTAATTTTACTAAACGATATTCGAAGTTGAGTTCATTCGATTTACAAGACTTTTTTCGTACACAAAACTGGACATGTGGTTTTACGACAACATTTAAACGCATTGATAAATAATGGTCTCAGTAAGTAATTCGGGACAATTTAATAAAATAAATTTATTGAGAAACATTCCTTTCATTGTAAAATTACATTCATTCAATTGTACAATAATTACAGCTAAGAAGAATGCTCCAAAAGGACTGAATTCAGTTTTGAGTCTGATATTCCATTCAGATCTCGAACAATAGTGCTTCTGAAAAATAGTGAAAATAGTGTGTTTCTAAGAATTTAAAAGCGATGAAAAAAATATTTCAGACAGTAATTCCGAATCGGGTACATTAATATCTTTCTAACATGGGTTTGCTGTTAAAATAACATTCTCGAAGTAGAAGAAGATATCGCTCTTTGAGATAAATAAATAATAATAATTACCATGATCCACCATACCTTCCGACACTCTTGATTTAATTCCGTGTTTTCCAAAACTTTCACCCTGGACCTGCTCTGCATTCCTGTACGTTCCGTTGAACAACGTAAACGAGGTGTTTGTGCCGTTCCTAACTTCATCAGTGAGATATTAAAAACTCGTTAGAGTTGCAATCGGCCCAAAAATATTTTCTCAATTATGCGGTGGAATTAGATTATCGCCATCTTTAGCCCAAACCACCCCGACTCTAAGTGGAGATCGGCTCGCATTGCCGGTCCTACGTCGGAAACGGCCGTAAAATGAAATTATGCAAATGGCAGTTTGCAATTCATTTCGTGTAATATGATCGTCCTAAGCGATACAATCTATTTTATAAATTGCGACCACAACAACTGGATTAGCCGGAAACTTGGGGAAATGCAGACGCCGCCTGTAAAATGTGGACATGAGGGGTTGTTCAAGCAGTGTATACAAACTTTTTTTTACGTAGGTACTTGGTGGTCGTGCATAGAAAAATCGGAAGCTGGTTAATAATTGGTCTTTTTCGAAGAATTCGTAAAATACAGTTTTGCATTTAATCCCCCTAACTCAGGGGTTACCAACCTATTACCCTACGCCCCCCTTTGAAGGGTATGGGGCTACTGAAACCTCTCGTCACACCTCCGTTTGGATCACCCTACCCCTCCAAGTGGGACGCAACCCACTGATTGTGGACCTTTGCTCTAAGTAGTATATTTAAGTAATCGCATTTCATCTCGATTTTATTTCAATGATTTTCTTACTCAATTTTTATTGAATTATTATTTTAATTTTTTCAATTAATTTTTTTAATCAATTATTATAATTTTGATTCTTGCCTATTATTTGAATAGCGTAAACTGTCAAATCAACAATATTTATCAACATTACTGAATCTGATGTTATATCGATATATATGATGTTATATCAAACAAATTACGAATATTTAAGAAACAAGGAGAATACTTTTAGAAGTTATTTATATGGAAAGCTGATATTTCAGTTATTTAGATTTGTTTTGGTTATTTTGTGAAGCTAGGCGATATGCTTTTAATGATACTTTGAGACTCTTTAGAGATTTCAAAATATTTTTAAAAATTTGTGTTTATGTGGAGAAATACCCAGTATTCTATCCAGGATTTTTATATATGATTTTTCCGTTATTCTTACACTCTTTGTTATATATGTCTTCGCCGGGTTGAGTGATTGATAATAGTATAATTTAAACTAAACTTATTTATCATCGTTAAAATAAAAAAAGATCAACAACTAACTTTAAATATATTAAATAAACACTTGGCGTGGTTTCAAAAAATTTGTAATGAATACTTGAAAATTGTTTCGGGATGTTTTCCCCATTTTCAAAAGTTAAACTAAACAACATTTTTCGACCAACAATTGTCAAGTATTCATTATATATTCCAAGCCAAGTGTTTTTTTAAACTTTGTATTATATATTTTTTTAATATATTAAACAATGTTTCACCAAGAGATAAGCGAACATTCAATTAAGTTTTAATGTCGTTTCTTTGTATCACAGGTGATATTTTTCAAGCTTGTTACACTAAATTTTGGTGTTTTCAATGCAAACTGATCATAAAAAATAATCTTCGAATTCTAGAGCCACACGTTGTTTAATTGTCATGAAAGTGTAAAGATACAATGAAATACTTAGGTTGCTCTTAAAAAAAACTGAGATGTATTTACTTTACGAAATGGTAAACAAAATCGATTTTTCGTGTTTTTGCGCGAATTGTAGCAAAACGTTTGAGAACTACCGGATCAAAAGAGGAAGGCTTATAAATTTAAGGGATTCGTGCAAATTGTGAGTTCTCTACCTGGCTTTTCCTCTACTAATGCTGCATAAGCCACCGGAAACGACCGTCGACTCGTTATCCGCATTCTGTATTTTTGTCGATCGATTATCCCGTATTCTATTCAATTTATGCAACGTAAAAGACACAAGAAAACGGAAATAAACGGTACGGATGTGTGCATTTTACTTTTTGGCAGTCCGGGGACGATCCTTTTGTCGTGTCATCGAGTACGTTTCCATTCAATTTCCAGTGACCAATAGGCACTCATTCTGGTAGTAACTTACAATGTATTGAATGAAAAACGGATGGCTCGGTTTCAGAAAAATTATATTGAATTATAACAATTGAACAATTTTCAAGAGGTAGACTGATTGGTCCTTCGCTTATCTTTAGTGAAATGTTGTTAAATATATTGAATAATAAGCATATATTTCCAACAGGTTACTACCCAATTAGAGGAAAACATATAATGAATGATGAAATACAAAATATGGTGACTAAAATAGCAATAACAACATAGATATACAATATTAAAAAATAATTATAATAATATAAAATAATATCAAATATAATGATCTAATTCTATAATATCCATATCTAAATATTCAGTTATGACTCTCCAAATAATGAGTAATAGCAAAACAAGATAACAAATCTCTCATAACTCAAACCGGAAGAAATCCAGATACCTCAATGGTTAAGATTTAAATACACATTAATGATCGAAACAACAGAGCCCTAGTGCAAATCACAGCAGCTTGATAACTGGTTTTCAAGAGAACATGCAAGAAGCAAGAAATTAATTTTACACAGGAGCTCAGGACAGTCGTGATTATCATTGAGGAAATTGAATAAAAAATTAATTAATTTAAATGCTTTCAAACTTCTCCTGGCGTGGAGGCTCCTCGTGTTAACATGCTTGATCACAACCCCTAGATGGTAGATTCCAAGAACCTCCTCTGCAGTGCCTCCAGGTTGAATGAAAAACTCTAGTCTATTTTATTCAATATATTTATCAATCTTCCACAGACATCAACTAAGCTTCAATCAATTTTAGTAAATTATAGGAAAGAAATAAATATATAGCATTGATGTACATAGAAATAGAGTTTTCGTTACCTGCGCTCTCGTTAGGGATGTTCTGGTCGTGGCGTTTCTTCGCAAACCTCCCCCATATTTGCACATGGCAGATACACCTCGACACAAAAGAACTACATGAAAAATATGCGAATACACAAAGTGCAGGTAATTTTTCTTTCTAAAAGAAAGTGGAATCAAAGAAACCAGCGTAATAATTCAAAACTTCGATACTACATGGTTGTGTGATTCGCAATAATGGCCTTCCACACAAAGGGATGGAAGGCGCCACTGAAATGAAGCTACTTCTGAGAGACCTAGGAAATACTCGGTTATTTTAAGGTGGATGATGGAGAGAATCGTCATCTACACGTGACGATAAATGATACTTTCAGCATGTAAAAGACTCTTTTGGAAATGTCTACGGGGTACTTGAAGACGTAAAGATTTAATGTTTTAAGTATTTCAAGAACTCTTTACAATAGAAGGTAAATTTTGATATTTCTAGGAAGTTTACACTACGATAACTCATCATGAAGAGGTATCTTTAAGCATTTTTTGATGTCTTGATTTCATTGAAAAGTTTCAATATAGGTTTACTTTTGTTTCTAGATTTTTTCAGAGTTTTTATTATTCTGTACAACTTTATTCAATCTTTGTCGGACTGAAATCTTCGCACAAAAAACCCTTTGTACAAAATCCCTTTCTTTTGGTGACATATTCAATGTTTCTTCAAGAAGAAGAAAAATCTCCAGGATATTCCCCCTCGTGTATTGTTCTCTGTGTGTTATTCTATTGCCGACTTGTCCACGTTTATTTTTTTAGTTATTATTTCTCTTTGGAGTTTGAGGTCATAATTCTCTTCTTACCAATTTTAATTCGTATTGTAAATAATTTACTTAAGTTTTCTGTTGGCTAAATGATAAATTTCTCAAGACCGCAATAAATAAAGGTTCATTTGAAACAATGAAATGGAAACAAACGATCAATAGTGTTATGAATTATTTTTTCAATGAGTTTCACTCGAATTCATCTGTATTATTTAGTTTTTCGAGGTTTAGTAACGAAACGGGTCGTTTTGAAACCACCCCTCGACATGGAAATCGATAATTCTAGTTTTGAATTAGACATGCCGTGTATGTTACCCCTACCGCGTCGACATTCCGTGCTAAGATTTATTACCGAATCTCTCAGCGTGCCAATGCAGTCACGAATAGGTACCTAGCGGCGTACGTATGTATATATCTTCCCAATGTCCTATAGCTTCGTGTCTACCAACAGCGATTTCGGTCTGTTATTGCGCTTCCCTACATTAGCTTAGACGGTTCTTACGTACAGGCTACGTTCGATAGAGAATTATGCCACGTACGTGTGTGCATTACCGCTTATGCAAACACACAGATATATCATTTAGTCCCTATCAAGAAGCACAGGTCTCATACGGCATCCGAATATACGCGACGGGCGATTACGCATTAGCCAAATACCCGTCGAACAATGTTGCCGCCACAGGTTATGAGCTAGGTCGCTCTAACGCTCGAAAGGGAACGCCGGGCGAATGTTGTACGTCCATTACCTCTGCCGGAATTAATGAATATTAATTTGCCAGGCATTCAATTCTACGTACGACGCGGGAATAGATAATTTACGAGGTAATTCAGGGTTACACCGACCCATCGCGTCATATTTTCGCGGGTTGGAATACCAGCGCGTTACGTAGCGCAGTATTTGCTGCTCGTTTTCACCTAGCAGGAAGCCAACTTCTAATTGATGAAGTTCCTAATGAGAATTTGATGAAGCGAAATCTGCTTGCGAATAGTTAACCGCGTCAGTTTCAATGAAACTCGACGACGGTAAGTGAGCCCGGGTTAAGTTCGGAACTATTTTTGGATCTGCGGGTTGCCGACCAAGTGATGACTTTGTTTTTGAGGGCCAGGTTTTCAATTTCTGATATGTTGGAATTCGCGATGAATATTACTCCTTAAATCACAAAATCTTTTGAAAATCGGGTAACAACTCGAAACAATTGTCAAGCTATTTAATATAATTTTCGTGGAACCAAGTCAAGTGTTTTTTCTTCATTATATTCAACAACGTTTCTTGAAGAGATCAGCCAATATTCGATCAACTTCACTAAAATGCCGCACTTTTGGTGTAATCTCAATTCACATATTAGATCTTCTGGTTTATTAGCTTTCATTGCGTTTGCTTCTGATCCAACTATCTGAGAAAAATTGCTTGAAAACATTTTTCATATTCCTTTCGACATTTACAGTAATATGAAGCTGTCTTATACCCCAAATATCTTATTATTGCTCGTAATATTTGAATAACTCGAGAACATTGAATGATATAAATACACCAGAATGAGATCCACAACTCAGTTTAATAAAAAAATTAATATTTGAAGAAAATGGAACATTTTCTTTGGAAAATGTAAAAAACCAATAAAAATAATATAAAAATAATGAAGATGTAATGAAACCAATTGACTACATACAACTAAAATACTGCTAGAATCGTACTATTAAGTACCTAAAATTCGGTTAAGGCCATTTCGGATTTCGCGAATACAACTACTTGTACTTGAACTTAATTGAATGATGCAACTGTGAATAACTTTCTACGAAATTTTCGCAAAGTAGTTCGAAATATATCTAGTTCTTAGGGGATAATGTAGCGGTGATTCGAGTAGCGAACGCATTATCAAGATTAATGTAACTTAAAATGAATCAATATAACGATACTTCGGTTAATTGAACAATTTTTCTGTAATTGAATTATATTATTATACTGCTTCAAGATGTTTTAACAGGTTTGTTAGATAAGTGACATGAAAATTTGTCATAGTGAATGAACTAGCTATTCCAGTATTTTTGTCTAATTTTCTATCACCTTTTTGTATTTAACACGCACTTCTTCA
Source organism: Henosepilachna vigintioctopunctata (assembly GCA_030704895.1). Classification (NCBI taxonomy): domain Eukaryota; kingdom Metazoa; phylum Arthropoda; class Insecta; order Coleoptera; family Coccinellidae; genus Henosepilachna; species Henosepilachna vigintioctopunctata. The sequence goes on from JARQZJ010000125.1 coordinate 6,097,715, forward strand.
ATGTCCATTTCCGTTCGTGTTGATTAGCCGTGTTAGTTTTCGGAGTGCGAACGCGAAAAGGGATGATTCGATTCAAACTTCTGATTCAGGTCAATTGCAGGCAAAAAAAAAACGAAGGTCCCGTTGGTTATTTAATATTCTATCAACGTGCCACAATGGATTCGAATCACGATCAGTGATTGAATTGAGAGTTGGTTCTTGGAGCAAATTCGCAATCCCCATTTTGCATAATTCAACAGCGAAGGGATGAATTTGTAACTACTTCCAAAGGTATATTAGGAAATTTATGAAAACGATCGCTTCAGTGCGTAGTTGTTCGTAATATCGGTTTCGTACACGGAAATTTGGATTATTAATATTTGAAAATTTATTTTCGTTCGCATTAAAGTGGAGCGAAATAATTTTTCACTTTTTACTTTTGTCAACAATAATAACACTGGAAACATGGTTTCGGTCTGTGTTGCTTTATTCACGATGTTTTTATATTTTGAGCAGTATTGTGAAAATGATACATAAATGAAAGCTATATTTACGCTTTCGATATTGAAAAATCTGAAAAAAGAAACATAAAAGAAATGATAAAAAGATTCAGAATTAACTTAATAATTACTGAATAATAAGTAAAACTTAACTGAATAAGTAGAACTAACAGTGAACCTGACAAAACAAATGTTTTAACGAAAGAAATAACTTCAATCACTATAGAGGACAAAGAGATCGATATAGTTAGTGAATGTATATATCTCGGTCATTTAGTAAAACTTTGAATAGAGAACCAGCAAGCGGAGATGAACAGGAGAGTTACAATGAAATGGCTGCCACAAGAAAATTAAGCAACGTGTTGAAGAGCTTAAACATCAACCTAAAAACCAATATGTTCAATAGCCCTATTTTCCGGTTCTTCCCTACGAATGAGAAGCAGCTTCTTGACAATTGGAGCAGAAAACAGACCCAGAACATCTCAACGGCCAAAGGAGACACTTGGTATGCTTGGTATTAGATAGTCTTGGTGATCACATGAACGAAAAGGAGCAAAACGAAGAGCAACATGAAATGGAGATGGGCCGAACTCGATAACACTTGGTGGACATGGCGCATCACACAATTGAGTCCAATAATACAAAAAATAAGTGTCCAGCGACTTTCCGAAAGATGAATGGTCTCCGCTAAAAGGCACCAAGCATAAATTGGTACTTGAAGCAAGAAATCCAGACAGATCGAAAAAATCGTAGAGGATGTCCAAGAGTGGATAGCAAAGCCTGCTATAGAAGAGTATTATATTTTTTATTGAAAATAACACCTTAGGGGCTTGTTTAGATTCGTTTCGACTTGGATGGAAAAAATTCTAGTATCAGAGTTGTAGTTTTGAGTGGCTTTGTGTACCTGTACATAGACTTTGTTTATAGTGATCAGCAATCGCTGAATATTGCTTTCGACGCTAAAGATGAATTTTACGAACTGAAGACAGTTTTGATGTTGACCACCAAATGACTACCACCTTTTAGCTAAAAGAAACCGAGTGGATTCTTCGATTGTCTACTGGTCAAGGAATTTGGAGCCGTTATTACCTAGACATAAATTCCTTATTACATAGAACATAAATTTTGAAAATTCAATGAATCAAAATTAATTGAGCCATATTATGAAAACGAATTTCATAATATGAATTTTTCTATAGTTAAAATTTCATTTACATCATAAATAAGTGCAATGATAGAATGACTTGCAAAAGTGGAAAATCGTACTTGGGATTCTTAAACGCACAAAGAAACTCTTCGACTCGATCTGGTCTTTCTTCTGCCTACCTGCGCTTTGTCGCCCTTATTCGCGATCTGACCTAATTCGCCCTTTCGTCCAAGACATTCTAGATTCTCCGAAGTAGCTACGCTCGCATGTTTCCATGCTGCCTGTGCGAACCCTCTTATCTTGGGAAATGCTAGTACGTAGGGAAATTTGTCCTTGATGAATGTTTAATGGATTTCATTGAAGGCGAACGCGGTACAAAATTACATTCCATTCATTTTCCACGTAAATGTTCGTTTGGTTAATATGAAAAAATTATCGCAATAAAGCACCGCCGACGGTGCATATATTTTTCAGAGTGAATTTTAGATTAAATAGATTCAGGCAGAATATGTCGAAATGTTACTGGCAACTACTTAAATTGTATATATTTACACGTTGAAGTAGGTATGTAGATACTTTGTTATTAATTTGAACAAGAAAAATCTGTTGAACGAATTCTTTTTTAATATATAGTAGGTAGACGATATTCGATGAGGCTATCAAATTCAAGAAATAATACTGATGATGCCTAAAAATAATGAAACATTTTATCTGTCGTAATCTTCAATTTATCACAATATTGACGGTAGATATCAGTTTTTTACTTCGCTTTAAGCTTATTTGTAATTTTATGTAGGTATCTTGATTTTATTGATTTTTCTAATTTTTCTATGAAACATCGACGATAGTTTCTTTTCTAGAATTTTCGTTAGTGAAAATCTCGTCGAATACAACAATACCTACAATTTATCATGACCCTTTATTCAATATTTTCTTTAATAGAATTCCAAGTTGCAGGCCAGAAGGATTATCCCCCCTTGTTTTTTATAGCTAAGTAGTATACCTACCTTTTATTATCTTATTTTCTATGCTCATGTGTAATTTTTGATTGTTATACCTGGTTTCTAATGTTCAATTTTGATTCTTTCCTTCCATTCTTTTATTTGTTATTCTATGTTCTGGCACTCTAAAATAGGGTTATAGTAACATTGTACCATTGTTAGTTTTGCATTTGAAGAGGAAGTTGTACTTTTGAAAAGCGCGTCATGCGTATTATTTAATTTATTTTATTATTTAAGCAGTAAATTGAAATTAGTGATTAATTATTCAACGTTACTTCATATTTTAGTTTGTAACTATGTGTCGCGTTGAATTTTGCTGAAATCCTTTTAGTTATATGGAATTTTTCTATGATTTTATTTATCGAATGCTTTATTTTATCGAAATCTCGACGCTAGATGGGTCTCTTCTCGTTTTACCACAAGTGTTTCGATAATTTTATGATCGACTGATATTGCAATTGATTTTTCGAATTTTTAATGAAATATTGACGATTTTTTTCTCAAATTTTTTGCGATAGTGAAAAAATTGACGAATACAAGATAAATGACATGAAGGTTTCGCTTATCTTATTATTATTTCGCTTGGTAAAACATTATATCAAAAACAAAAAATTAAAATTAACACACTCGGCCCAAGTTTCACTAAATATATTAAAAACCCTACATATCTTTCGGGTGGATTATCCATTATCGAGAGTATACGATATAACTATTATTATTATTATATTAATATTTAATAGTGTTGGCGTTTACTTGATGTAAATACGTTATAATTGAATATTAATTTAAATTCAAACACTTGGCCGATTTACACTTTATGACTACATAGCATGTAGTCGTTACAATCGAATTCTTCAGATGCTTACAGAATAATAACAACATTTTGAAAAATGTTGTTATTTATACCTGTGTTTTTCAAAATGTTATTATTCTGTAAGCATCTGAAGAATTCGTTTGTAACGACGAAACGCGTCATGCTATGTAGTCAATAAAGTGTAAATCATAAGTTCAAGTGTTTGAATTTAAGTTAATATTCTATTATATTGATATTCTTTCAGTAACGTGAAATATTGTATACTCTTGATAATGGTTTAACCAGCCGAAACAAGTAGAGTGTTCATATATTTAGTGAAAATTAAGCCAAGTGTGTTACTTTTAATTAATTGGTTTGAATGCGAGATATGTATTTTTTCAAAAATTCGTAACGGAGTTAATTTGCAACGTGAGATTCGTAAGTAAACATCCATCTAACGCATTAAAAATAAATTAGGGTTATTTTTAGCGACGAAGAGACAAAGGAACGAACGCAACGGCGCGGCGACTTTTTGTCATTCCACTCGTTCTCGCATTTGAATATTCACCTAGGACGGACCCGCGCACCGTCGCGCTAAATATTCAAATCACACTTTTGCCCGAAATAATTGGAAAAGAGAATTAACTCCGGGAGCTGACGGTCGGGGTAGGTATACGAAATGAAAAATGTCCCGGGAAAAACCGGCAGCGTTACTTTTCGCGGATCCTGCCAGTTTTTTACGATTTTATTTTCAATCGAAGGCGGGGATGTTCGATTGAGTAAAAATTGGACCGCGGGGGGTATTTATAGAGTCTAGACTAGATGGGGAAATATCGGAGCGCGGGATAACAATGCAGTAGTCTCTACTACCGTCACTTCATCGGTTTGGCGGTTCGAACTGAAATTGGATGGTTTTGTTTTTCGCTTCGAATTGTCCGTTTCCTATAGATACAATTACTGCAGGTAGATAAAAAGTTTTGTAATGACGACAATTGAATTGACCAATGGAAATTCGCTCGAAGTGTTATTAAAATCTAGGTATTTTCTGGAATTATTGCAGTTCTATTATTGTGCCGCGAATAAATGTTTCTGCCGTTTTTTCTTTGAGACCAATTTATTCTTTCATTTTCTCGCTCCGAAAAAACCACAATTTTTCTTTGAAAATAGATTATTTAGAATCGTAATGGTTTTTAAGTGAATACATATTTACCTTTGTACAAAAAAAACCATATAAAGGTTTTTTAAGGTATAGAACTTTAAGTTGGCATTGCTGTTGAAGATGGCGACCGATTTAACAGCTCAGAAGTGGTTTATTTTCAGTTTGGTTTGGCAATTCATCATGAATAGACTCAAATTCATCAAGCAAGGCGTAGATTCGTCGAATGGGCCCAAAACGAGATTGCCGTTGTTCCCGATTTTCATAAGCGAATTTTGTTTAGCGATGAAGCGCACTTCTTCAAAGGAAGATATCCAGGTTTTCGACGAAATTACGATCTTAAGATTTTCTCAGGTAATGACTGAATAGATATAAGGAAGAAGTACCTGCTAAAAATTATGAACCTCAAGTTCAACTGAAGAATTGACGGGTTCGAATCGCTTTCCATACATCAAACGTGTCAATATGTGGAGTTATTGATAAAATCTGACGACTTTGAAATTACTGGAAGTGTTAAAATTCCTTAGTCCATGGATGTCCCTCTCGTCTACATGCTTAAATATATAAATAGATAAATAATAAAAAGATGAATAGAGTAGAGCACTATAAAATTAAAAATTAACACACTTGACTTAAGTTTCACTGAATATATTAAAAACTACATATGTTTCGGGTGGTTAACCCATTATCAAGAGTATACAATATTACTCACATCTCAGTAGAACACGTCGTTCAGGATTTTCGAAAAATTCACGAAAAAAACATAAGAGCGTAAAAAGTTCGCGGATCAGCAAGTTTCGAATAATCATGACGTACACTCTGAAAGATAATGATAAGTATTATTAAATCTATAGAGGGGCCAAATTACTGACAAATCATTACGACATTCGTCATTGTTAAATGGAATAAAAGAAAGTTCCTCATTATTAATCCGATAAGTGGATTTCAATAGTCCGTATTGCCGCTGATTAAGTTTGCCTTTCTCTTTCTAAAACGGCCTGAATTCGTGCCTTGATTCGCTTCATCTTATTTGGAAAAACCTTGAAAAACACGACGAGTTTGGGGGAATTTTCATCAAATTAATTAGGAACCTCGTAAAGTTCATCAAATGTAAAAACCGCATAAAAATTTATAAAATCATATAAATTTGGCTCCTGATTATTTACTCATTTTATTGAACACTATCATTTTGAATTAGTTTATTTTATGAATTTTCCGACAAAATCGTCTTCGAAATATGTCAGTACGTTTGAAAAAATATGGTAAATATCGTAAATTTTTGCTTCTACAATAAGTATGAATCTTTCATTGATCGACTTGATCTCTACGAAGAAAATCAATTTTCATATTCAAATATGTATTAATTTATGAAAAGATAGTGAATATATTATTAACTATCGAGGTATTTCGATCAATAAATTCATCTACTGCCAGTTTTTATTGGATTTATGTATGAATCAGTAGGCAATTAATGTGAGCGAGCTTTCAAATAATCACTGATCAGGAAATAGATTGAAATAATATGGAAAATATACATTTCCTAGTGAATTGAAAGCCTCGAGAGATCTCTATCGATCATTGTCATCATCAAGGAAGGAAATAATTGTCATACAAGAGTATCGAAAAACGAATTTCCCCTAGGAAATGGAGATACTCCCACACACAAAGGGGGTGTTTGTTTTCGAACCGACGCACAAATAGAGTTGAATAGAAGGAAGAATAAGCGTGCTAAGAGGTAATAAATTACGGGATTTAATGATCAGGATTTTCCGAATATACTCCTTATCCCGCCAGGGGGAAAACTCGAATCGCGAAAATATCGACCTGGGCCTCAATTTCTTCACTCGTTAATTTTTCGCTTGTAAATATAGGAGTCGAGAAATTGTAGCGACAGAATCTTTTATGAATTGCTTCAGTTTTGGACGTTGGGGCTTTTAGATTGTGCGAAGGATAAATTGGCAATTAATATTTTTGAATGTTTAGGGCCGTTGCGTGATGTAAATCCATTTCAAAATAAAAATGGCGAAGAAAAAAGATAGTTAAATATACATAGATATCTATTGATCAAGTCAAATTGTAACATAATTAACACAGATACAAAAAGTGTTGAAATAAGAGGAATCTAAAAGAATAACAGTCAAAATTAAAGAGGGTATGTAAGAAAATCTGTTTAAAATTGAGTAGTAATACTTCATTATTTTATGATTAATTATTTTACCAGACAAAGCTATCAGCAATAATTTACCGATGCAGCGGACAAGGAATAGGGAAGATCGTTGATGAAGACTAGGAAAAGTAGAGACCCAATACTGATCCCTGTGGAACCCCGATTTCCACCATTCCTGTCCAGCGTCACTCAAAAAATGTATGTGCTGAATACGTCTGAATTTATCTCAGAATTTATCTCAAAGTGATATCAGTCAAACCAAACATCCGCAGTTTACTCAACAAAATCAAGTATGAGTTTCAGTCAAATTTCTTCGTCATATCTAAAAACAATGACATCGAATATGAACCCTTCCAAAACAATGTAGCGTTACCCCGATCAACTTAAAAACTGTACATCGACCCATTTTATATCCACATTGATAATTGTTCAGAAATGGTGATATGTTCGTCATATTTGTGAAATTAGAGTGTGTGAATCTTGTAAACAGTGTCCTTTTCGCACGTTCAATTGATATATTGTCTATATTAATGGTTATTTATCGATTACAAAATATTAATCAATGACTTTTAATGTATTCCCAACTTCGATCTTATATAAATGTTTTGTTAATATACCTTAAAATTTGATTTGCAAGATACTGAATAGTAGGTACCTATTTTATTACCAGCAATTAATTTATCCATGAAATCTCCAATTATTATCAATAATAAATATTATAAATTATCTCTTATTATAGTTGAAGGTATCCACAGTAATTCGAGAAGAATTGAAAGAACAGTTTTGGTTATAGCAATTAGATAAGGCATTCGTTTTATCAGATATATCTATGGCTATTGGAATATCTTCATTTGTAAGATGAAAATGCTCTTGTTGTAAGAGAGCAATAGAAATTGTGGATTTCTATTAATCTATTCTGCATAAGCACAGATGATATCTTTTTGATCACTAGAAGCATTGAGTCAATGGTACTAAGTACTATGTGCCCAAATTAAACGCAGCGTTTGGATACAAAGTTCACTAGGTTTTTAAATTGAAAACTTCCGTTTACGATCACATGATTTATTTGAAATTTTGATTAGATGGTACAAATAATTTTCTATTTATAATTTCGAATTGGTACTAACTTCGTGCAGCAATAGAGTTGTATTTATTGCAGTACTTGAAGTTAAAATATTCACGCATTCATACAAAGTTCATTTACAATAATTGGTACCTGATAATTTGTTGTTATATAGCTACAAATTATCAGGTTTTTCAAGCGTGTTACACCACATTGGTGCTAGAAGTTCGCCGACTACTTCAATTCTCAAAAAAATTCATCTAAAATACGGTTTTCGTATACTTTTTTTAATGGAATATCTGTACGTATTAGAAAAGAGGCATGTTATCGAATTATACCTATTAATTGGATGATAAGCAAGGACGACTACAAAATAAAAGGTTAGAGTTGCATTTTTTGCTTAATGATAGACGAAAAAGAAATATATAGCAAGCCAGCACCTTGAAGACAATCATTCTCCACGTAGGCAACCAAAACTAGAGAATTTTGAATTTCTTCACTTCAATAAAATGGAATAGAGTTGAATTGAGAGGTTCACGTTATAAAATAAGGAATTAATTGCAAAGTGTCGATAATAAAATACTTTGTAGTAGCGACAACATTCTCTTATTTTCTTGATACAACATTTCGACTCACAATATGAGTTGTTAATACGTTAATTTTATGTTCTTGTAACAGTATTTTAAATCAATTAACTTATCGAGTGTTTGTATTTACCCTGTTTGAATATAGGGCATTTCTTCGAGAAAACTTGTAAGTACTACCGTTTTCTTCATTATTTTCATGATAAATAATCAATAATGAAATAAATTTTTTTATTTGTGTAATGTTTTACGCGCTTTTCTTCAAAGTGAATTGAGTTTTTTTTATTCCGTTACGAACTAGTACGAAAAATATAACAAACTCTTTTGGCGAGTCTCCATCCCCTCGAAAATCAAATTCTTCCTTTCCCTCTTTCTTGACAAATATCCTTTCCGTGCACGATCTGTTGAAGAACCCAGAAGCGATAAATTTCCCGTAAGCACGTAGGTCCGTTCTGACGAAAACACAAATGTTTGAATTTCGCCGTATTTCTTTCATGTATCATAATCTGGCAACATTAGAGGGATCGGAAATCACGCGTCGGAACCGACGCCATCGACTCCCTCTTTGCGAGGATGAAAAATGGCCGGCGTTACCGCACAAACCATTAAATAGATAATCTTTCCCGATCCCGTTATTCCAACAAATATAAGAAGGAAATGACAGTCGAGTGATACATTCGAAATCGATATTCTCGCGGACCGGACGGCAGATAAGAAATTCGGAAAATTGCCTTCGTTAAGTTCGTTATTTATAACTTTTTCGGAGGCCGATAGGCGTTGGACTTTGGCACTTATCGGTAATTTCCATCAACGTGGTTTGTTTTTCTTGTCTTAAACGCCGTTTTTCAATCCTATATCTAACATTTCCTTTCTACAAAACGTTCTCCTTTTTGTAGAAAGAATTGATTGGTACAGCAGTCACGTAACTAAAAAGCGTTAGGTATAGTGGATTTTATTCTGACAAACTCTATGTGTGTAATTTTTCTAATTTGGGCTATTAAAATTGGCACGATTTTCGATTGAATCAAGGAATATATTTTAGTAACGTACTGAGAGATGTAAAAATTAATTCGGACATTTTGTTTTTCCGTTGTTATTAGAAATTATTATAATTAACACATGTTATTTTGTAATTACTCTTTGTATATCTTATGCTTCAATTATACTAATTTACTATTGATAAAAAATTGATGTTTAAATAAATATTGATATTTACTTAAATATCAATACTTCGGTAATGACTTCGGTATACTGAAATGATATTTTTTCAATTTAAATTCAAATTTTGATTCCTTATTAGACTTTGTTACTTGCTTTTCGCGGTTCTCCGATGTTCTTAAGGTTTCAGCATAATCATCTCGTTTAATTTCCTCATAAGACGTTAAGTACCAACCATTCGTAAAACTTCTCTAATTAAACTGATGGAATATAATGTTTCCGATTACAACGGTCGTAAGAAACTGAGGAGGATATTTTGCGCTGTTTGAATTAGTAAGTTTTATTAGAACTGGTTTTTATTATCGCAGAATTAGGTGATAATCTCCACATTTTTAGTAGTTCTTTAGTAAAATTTTTGACATATAAAGTTAATGACGTCTTCAAGTGAATAATGTGCGAAATCACAAATTTTGTTCTTAACTAAATAATATTTCATATCCAAGGTATATAAAGGTTATTTTATTTAGGTGTTGTTTTTGGTGATTCCTCAATTAGAATATTTTTTGAAGTGCAGAAACAGATTATGGGCATATTCCTTTTGGATGTTGAATGTTGAACGTAATTTTTTAAGTGATGTTGATATAAGTTGCAACATGTTCGAACAACCTGATCCATAAAATTCTTAAATTTGATCACCTAAAAGGGCTTAGCGCTTGTAGCTTTATACCTATTAGAGGTTGTACTGGGTCCTCATACAAGTAGAATAAAAATGTTGGAGATATTTCCATAGTATTTTTTGTTATTCCATGAACTTGGATAGATAATTTTTCAGCTTTTAGAAGTTTTCTATAGCTTTTTTTATCAACATCTCGTGATTTTTGCACAGTGTGAATCTTTAAATCAACAAAAAACTCAAATGAGTAATAATACGATGATTGAATTACTTATTTAAAGTCAGATTATATGAAAGTTATTGGTTTGTATTGAATCGAATATATTTTTACATTTGTCAGTTACAATGTATTACTACGAATTTAAAATCTTTCTTTCCACCCAAATGACTATATAAGGTCTAACACAATCCAGAAAGCCGAGTACCTTTTTCTCTTTGATTATGTGCTGCGGATTTTTGTTCCATCGAAATTTTTATTTGAATATTGCATTTTATCGAATCGTATATAATTGTGTATTCAATTTAGATATAAGGCTGGCTTGTGAATTAAGTTCACCAATCATGTATTAATTAATATAACACACAGAAAACTCAAAAGCTCACCAACGATTCGAACCCAGATTTTCCTTGCGAAATGTCTTTGCTCCCACCTATAGACCATCGCGACGATGAGTAATGTTAATCTTATAGGTCGCTTTGAAAATGTCACAAGGCATAAATCGATCATTTCGGAATTGCACAGGTGTATAAAGTGAAAGAGCATTGTAAGATGCAACAGGTTCTGTCCAAAACCGGGTCGCATGCATTATCGTCATCGTCCGCACCTTTTGCTTACTTCTCTCATTTTACGCTCGCTCATTCATCTGAGTTATAGACCGTCGTTGCCCCCCCGCGTTACGCTTAGGTCACCTTAACTGCGACACGTGTGGTCAGCGTAAAATGCGATGGAAACGTCGAGGTCGCGGATAATTGGTCGTTATTGTCGTTACGGTTATGATATCTGCGAGTATTTCAGACGTCGTAGCGTCCGCCGATGGAAATTGATTTGCGCCGCCGGAGTTCTCTCGCCCATTAACCCAGTCTTTCTCGGGGAAATGTGGATCTGTCGACTCGTCAATTAGGCTATCGGATGCAGATATATAGCGGCGGATATCGTTCGCGAACAGCGAAATTGCGATGTCGTGCTTAGGACGTTCGTATGTCACGGGTTGTTCGGTTTAACTGATCCGAAGAATTCATAGATGTCGTTAACATCGTTGTTTCAATCTTGCACCCCAGCTGTGCTGTCGGTGCATCAACGAATTTAAATTGACGACGTTTTTCGATTCATTTTTTAATGAAAGGAAATACTGAATTGTAATATCCTGGTTTAGATCACCAAATTCGAAAATATTCGTGATTTGAAATATCAGTCACTCATCAATCTACACTTGATTGCAAAATAAGTTCTAGATAATCGAGTGACCAAAATATCAGTTATAGATACCCATAACGGGTAAAAACATATTCCTTTTCTGTGGTTCCCAAGTCGCAACTCACTACATTTCGAAATAAATATAATCCGGTGCTATTTGAAGAAGTTGCTATGTTCTTATTACCATCAAGCGTTTTTTTTATGCTACACCTTCTGCATTTTCTGAGATCGTTGAGCATATTGTACAAATGACATGTTTTTCAAATTTCTCTCAATTTTCAAATCTTGTACATTGAATTATATTGGACACTTAGAAGGAATGTTTGATGAACGTTTAAAAGTACATCAAAAAGAGAAGCTTCCAAAACACGATGTCGAAATATGTATTCGTTAATCGTTGCAATAAAAATAACCACAATTTCAACAAAACTATTATACTTACGTTGTTATACACATAGAGGACAAATGAACGATTAGAATAATACCACATAACTGAACCTTAAACTCTGTGGTAGTAGCTAAGATTTTGTTCCAAACTTTGTACTCGGTGTTCATCCACCTGATGAAGATATTGTATAAAATTTTTTCAAATATCTAAATGCTCAAATTTGCAAAAAACTATCGACCTAATGTCTTGGAAAAGAACTTGAGAAAATAACTCTTGGAGTAGAAATCTGTCGAATTTCCAATAGAATGAAGTAACGAATGAAAACTGTTAATTGTGAACATTTGATAGATGGAAAATAAAGAAGTGTTCAACCCTACACAACACTTTATAGAACAAAACATTAAGACAGATGAAGGTTTATAAGAGTAGATATATAATGAGCATTATCTGTGGACCTTATTCATAAATATAGACTTTATAATAATAATAATAATATTTATTTAGCTGAAGCTATACAAAAAATCTACATATTTTGAACTGTCAATTTTGAATTGCATACCTATCTCATTATTTAAAATACACCTTCTTGGATCACGCTTAAATATCTTAAGACTTAGTACTAGTTTTCAATATATTTGGTAAATTATTGAAAGCCTTAAATCCGTCATAGTATATGCTATTTTTAGATTACGAGAGCTTACAACTTTGGATATAAAATCTATCAGTATTTCTCTTATTATACCCATGCACATCACTGACATTTGTTACAGCTTTTATTACATTAGGAAGCAACTGAGTTTTTATTTTGAATATGAATATATATGAAGCAAAGAGTATTCTTTGTTTTAACAGACATACATTAGTTCCAAAGAGTTCAGCATAATTTTAACAGCTGTATACGTATTGCACTTTAAAATTGTTCGCATAGCTCTATTCTGTAACTTTGTAATTGTTGAATTTTTTCTTTAGCAAACCAAATAACAAAGTGGAGCAATATTCAAAATGTGAAAAAATCAAATAAATTATTACTGATTTGAACAACGAGAATTTCACATGTGTCGACAGATTTTTTCCTATTCTCTTGAAAAAATTGATTTTTTTAGAGATCTTAGATGATATGAAATCAAGATGATCATTGAAACTGAATTTTTCGTCTAACATAATGCCTAAAATTTTAATGTTTCTACTCTTGTAATTTTTTGTTCATTAATCTTTTTAAAGGTTTTACTTGTACCCAAAACTAGGAAGTTAAATTTTTGCACATTTAGAGATAAACTATTGTCACATAACCATTCATTATTTTCCATTTCATTATGTTGCAGTGTTCCACCGAAGTTACGCATTTTGGCTGGTAATACAGCACATCATCCCTCATTTCTCTGTGATCCGTTCCCATTTGAAACCACGGTAGTCATTACTCTCCTAGAAGCGCAACATCCACCATGAACCGTGCATATCGCAAACGGTATTAAATAAAGCCCAATTTCCACAGTCGTCTAATTCCTCACAGAAGAGTTCGCTTTATCGCATCTTACGTATATACTTCAGTTTATATTAATTAAATCCGCAAGCATGAATATTAATGCCGGCTCCGCGTTTGCGTATATTTCGATCTTTACGTGCACATCCTATTTAGCAATTCAACATGTTCACAAGAGCAGTAGACGCGAGCGAGCATCCAAAACCGAAATAAGCTTAATGGCTTTGCGGGGATATCTTTGAATGAAATGCCCGAAATACTTCGTAAATTATTTCCATACACGACGGATAGATATTCTCGGCGAAAACCCTCCCGGAATTTGATACGTAAATTCTGACACTCGAATACCGGGCGGCTTAACCCTCGTAAACGGACGGCTTTGTCAGACAAAGGGGGACGTTTTAATTTCATCTCCTCGGACAGTAAACTAATTACGACTGCGTTGTAATAGATCTGTAAGGAGATATTTTGAAATTTGTAATTATTTATCTCTCATTCGTTTGTGATGGGGGGGGGGGCTTTAAATAAAAATTGAGATTTAAAAGGTTATGGAGCTGTGTTTTCCAATAAAAAATTCTCATGTCCGTCCCTGGAAAGGCTGAAAAATTGCGTTAAGAAAAGGTTGAACTCTTGTCGACTCCATATTCGAATTGGCCCCCTGAACAATCAAATTTGTTAGGAAACATGGAGCCCAAGTATTTTTTGGTATAGGAGTGATTATTTTTCGTGACATTACGTGCAGAATTATTTTGATTTTCGGGGATATTGAAGATAATTGGAAGACCTGATATCAAAAACAAGATTAATGAAAGGAAATAGGTAGTCGGTAGCTTTAAGTTGAGTAGTAAGCAAATATAACACCAAGTTACATTTATACAAATTATTGATCAGATCAACTGCTATTTAGAGAGGAGGAGAAGAAAATAGATTAGGAATGAAAAATACTCACAAAGATCATTAGGAGGAATTAAAAACGAAGAAGCATGATGGACAAGAACAAACCAGGAAAGACAATGAATGATGAGCAAGTTAATAAAAGGAAGAGCATTAGCATGGCTAAGCCACTTGTAAAGAATACGAAACAATAAAACCACGAAAAAAATGATGTATATATATTTTTTTGGGACAAGAAAGAATGGCCAAAAAGATGACAAAATGAACCAAGAAAAGACCTAGAAAAAGAAATCTGCAATGGAAGATGAAACTAAAAAACATTAGGATAGTGTGAAAGAAAATCACCAAGCTATGATCTTAAATGGCCAGCTAGTAACATATTTTATTGTTTTATTGGATGACATAAGAGAGGGAATCTGTATCGAAATATGCCAGCAGTTTTTCATTTTTTCATTTCTACAGAATGGCATACAAAAGACATATTGAAGAATTCCTAACATAATGAAAACACTCGATTGAAAGTCGACAGTGGAAGAATTATCGCCTTAATTTGTCAGATTTAATGTTATTAGTAAGATAAAAACTTTAGAGTAAAACAAAGAATATTACATAAAAGTTTTCACATCTTATAGTCGGCGATACCTTGATGTCCAAGTGGTATTCTTCTCCGTCATTTTTACATTATTAATTGAATTCTTTATGTCGTTTTTTGTCGTGTTATTGTTTTTGTGTCATTTTTTCAGTTAATGTGACCAATTTGTCTCTAATCGGTTTGTCAACAAAAATTGTAAATACTTAGGAACCAAGAGTACCGCTATACCAATTATACTCGAACTATGAAGGCCATCCGATGAATCGCAAGATTCGGTATCGAATTATTATAGGTGAATGAATCGAGGAATAATATTATTGGTTCAATACACGCGATATGATCAAAACAAATCAGTTCGACTGTGGAATCGACGACGACAAAGGGGATTTATTTCATTCATCGAAACGTTTTGCGGTAGCCGGCATCCAATTCCAAAGGTCGCAGCCATTTAACACCGAACTCCCCCACCCCCCGCGTTTGACGTTTCGGAAGCTGTCGGTCGACCGTTTTACGGATGGTTGATCTTCTTGTCTTGTTGCATAACCCTCGAGAGAAACGTCAAGGATGAAGGCTGACCGGCAGAAAGTCAAATGTATCTCTCAATATGCATCTCTGATAATAATAATACGCAGACGATGTTCTTGTTCATTTATGGGCGTGTTAAATTGTTGAAAATTATCCATACCCACTTTACTTGGCGAGTATTTAGTCTATGGACGTTTGTTTCTATCTGTAATCATTTTTGAATTTTAAAAAAGCAAACGGAGCAACAAAAAGTTGTCACATACATTTTAGTGTTCATTCTATGATAAATCGATGGTTTTTTATGTAGGTTATTATTTTTGTGCCATTTATTCCTCGGTATATTTTTCTGAAGGATTAATTCGAGTTTTTATAATGTTTTATGCGTTAGGAATCCAGAATTTGAGGTGTATGCCCCTGAAATAATCATTATTAATTCTGGAATCATTATTTCAGAAATTATGTATGTATTATACTTGTCTGAGCCTTGTAGAATTTGTAAAACTGTGTTTTTTTGCACTCTCGTTCGTTGAATAATCAATCTTTTTTGTACAGTTTTGGATAGTTTTCGTAATCTTCTTCAAAAGGTCAAAAAAAACTAACACTGATAAATTACTTAACCGAATAAGCAAAACTCGCAAGAACTAGGTCCTGGAGATGAACCACGTGATGGATTTGTAAAATCTCGACGTTTTGGCGTCTGCTGCGAAGACATCTTTAGGAGATTCAGGGTTAATTGATCAATCGGCGTGGCCTAAATCTGCCTCCTCAATGCATAAATCAACATCTCATTTATGAGATCTATACCGAGCTGGTTTAGACATTAATCAATTACCCCTTTCTCCTGATCCATCCAAACTAGCTGTACTTGGAGAAGGCAGGTTGAGGTCACTTACACATTGATGAATTCTCTCATCTCCTGAAGATAGCTTCGCAACATAAGTCGAAATGTTGACATTTAAAAAAATGTTCACGAATTTATAAAATTTCTTGGAGATGAATAAAAAACTAACGAAACTCTGATATGTGATAAAAGTGTGTGAAGAGGTCGAAGGGAAACATTTCAGTGCCTTTTTCTAATCTTCAAACGGTTCCTTTTTGTTAGTTCTCCTCTAGCCTCAGTGTTAAAATAACACCTCAAGACAACCACTCAACTCGTACGATTGAACTGGAGGTAGGCAATTATTTGACGTAGGTCGAAGCCTCGATGAACTTTAAAATTGCGGAACACCTAGTGGAGTAAAGCCAACTCTTGATATTGCAGACATGTGTTCGATGAATTCGCAATAACAAGCTCGGGATATACACGAGAGTATCGCAACAGTACCGCAATATGTTACTTTTAATTGAAATATTTCGTTGTCGTTATCTAACGTACTAGATTTTTTCATTTTGTTAATGCAATAAGAGTTAATTGGTAGGCACGTTAATTTGCCAATTCATAAATCGATCTTGTTTTCATTCACCGCTCTATTTGTAATGTTATCATAGTAATTTTTTCGAAACTGTTAATACGATAATCTATGAACACTCGAAATTCTACGAGAGAGATCACGGAAAAGTTTAAATTTTGACATTCTTATCTAACCGATATATATCTAACCTTGCTTGTTGAAGTTTAGTATGTTTAATTGATTTAACTATTTTTTTAGGATTTTATTTATGCAGATAGGAAAAACTTTTCTACATTTTGTGCAGTGTTCGTAAAAAAGCTTCAATTAAATCTTGTGATCAAGTAGAGAAGTATTCCATCGATTGACCCTCCACCAAGAAATATTCAAAAAAGCAATAAACTGATATAGTTATTTCAAAACGATAAAGTATTATTAAAATTCAAATCCTGTTAATAGGTTGGAAAACAAATTGATAAACTTATTGTGTTATTGGCCAAGCGTAACTTTTGAAATAAAAATATCGAAATAAACTGGTAATGTGTAAAATAACACCGATTGCAAACTAATTCGTAATTGTTTATGCAATTTGTTATATTGCTTCGTTTTAGAAAATGTAAAAATTTGTGTAGCTTTGCGTGTATCTCAAATTGCGCAGTTAAAATGACGTAAACTAGATATCGCAGATGTGTAAACGGATACTCGGCTATAAATTTACCTAATGAATGTATGGTACAATTCGAAATATCTGACAGAAATCCTACAGAATAGTTTGATTCACGTACGTCTAGGAGTATTGACACAGTACCAAGTTGAGTAAACTTGAACTGTGTCGAAATCTGGAACATATGTTGAACATTTTTTTGTGAAATTCAGTTGTGTTAAAAGTGCTTTCCTTGGAATATTGGCGAGAACAATTTGTATTGAGTTCTGAAGTTTTCAAAAGCTGTTTTTTATCATCTGCAGATTGTTTTTAAATTTCCCTTTTCTTTCTGAATATTTTGATGTTGCATAAATATATTTTCTCCGCCCCAATCCCAAATATTCCTTGTTTTGCCTTGGAAAGGATTTCGATGAATAATTTGAAAACCCGTTTTAATCAAAACTTTGTATTCGACGTTGGATTTTTCTCTAAAGAAGGCAGATAGGTCCCCCGCAAAATATAGATTAGGTGTTTTCCATTCTTCCGTAGGGTTTTTCATTAATGTTTCCGATTTTTCGTTTCCGGGGTTGGTGATTAAATGCTAAGCCCCACTTGCCAAAGTTTGGCTGTTTACCTCGGAAAAATTTATCGGAAATATGTGAAAGTTCTTTGGGGAAGAGCGAAAATAGATAAATCAGAAAGCTTTTGAATCCGGAGAAAGTACTGCGTTTAAGTTAACTGTAACTTTTCTCCGAAAAAGTCTCCATGGAAATTTTAATCTTAAGCCGGATTTCTTATTTATTTCTACGCTGTTTCAGTGGGGATTTTTGGTCTATGTAGCGTTGAGGTAAATACGGTGGAAGCTTTTACAGAATATAAATTAGCGTGAACCAGAGACGATGTATATTATGTATGTTTACTGTTAAAAGGGAAAATTTGGGATGTCTGGAAAGGAAATCAGCAGCTGGTAAGACGGGCTCGTTAAATATCTTCAGGCGATTTGCATATTTTCAGAGCTAGAATTTTATAAAACATATTAAAGGAATGAAACCTTTCGTTTACCTGTTACCACATTTACTGATTTGAAATACTCATTCAAAAAACTTAACGGAAGACTACGAAAATAATTCATTTTTTGAACTTTACACTTCGTAATATTTACCAAATGTACATCTTTTTCGAAGAATTTTCTTTAAAAATAGTGTATATGTGGTACTCTTATCAAAGCGAAGTAATTGGAACAAAAGTCCTCAAAAATATTGACATTCTTGGTGAGATTGATAACCACTTCGGCGTGTTTGATTGAACGAAAAAAAAATTTGGGGAGCTACTCTTCTAAATATTGTTCATCTGCAGGAATAACGGGGAAGGTTTTTTGCCGTATCTTCTGCACCCGTCGTACGATTGTCATGGTTCAAAAGTCTTAACCATTTACTACTCAATCTACCTACAAGAAATCATTGCGATGTGTTAAGCCTTTCAAAAGCCTTATACCTACAAAGAAGTGCATATTATTTCTCTCGAATATTGGATAACGTTCCTGCTCTAAATTTTCTTGTATTGCTTCTTAAAAAGACGTGTTCCTCTCCTAAAATAGATTTACACGTGGGAGATAATAACAGTCTGAATGGGCCCGTCACAATTCGGATTGATCGTCATTTAATCCCAAGAGCATAATGAGCCGAGGATGCTGTCTGTAGACGATTGGCTGGAAGGAACCCTGACATAGAAACCGACAAGAACGTTTTAAAGGCGAATTCGTATGTAATTGTAATAAATAGCAATTACTCAATAAAAGTGATGTAAGGTCTGCAAGGTGACTTGACGTTGGCAAAGCGCTGTGTTCCAGTTGGGATTGTTCACATTTTATTTCATTAAGTATTATCGGAATTCAGCACTTACAGATTTATTCGCAATGTCCACTCGTTTATATTTAGCCAGTGGTAGTGGTGGTGACCTTTTTAAGACCGCAACGGTGCTATAATTTTATTACTAATCCAGAACGTATGGAATCGACGACGGTGTCGATTCTGAGAGTTGTGTGGTGCGGTTTTAAACTTATTGATGTATTTTAATCGGGTCGAGGGAATCGATTATTGGTTCAGTATGAGAAAATGGAATAAGTTTTTATGTGTTGTTTGAAGAAAATATAGATTTCAGCCATATCTATATTAGTAATTTACTAAGAATGTTCCTTCCCATTATAAATACACAAATACATTTTATGAGATCATTTGCTCGTTTTAATGCTCTCAAAGGTTGCGATGAGGTTTTGACCAGTAGCAATTCTCCTTTTACATCTGCAGGCATCTCTGTCTCAGTCGTCCAACGTTTTAGACTTCAGTCACGGGAGACGGGAGATATTTTCTTGGGAGACGGGAGATATGGCCTTAATGCTCTTAACGTTCTCGACAAAAATTTTCTTAGTATCAATTCTCATTTAAATCACTTTCAAATCTGCTGGCGACTTGGGCTCAGTCACCAAAAGTTTTGGACTTCAGTTAGTGGATAAAGTGAGATACTCGTATGGCTTGAATGCTCTAGAAGGTCACCTAGAAGGTTTTACCCAGTAGCTGTTCTCCTTTAAATATCTTCTACATATGCTGGCGACTTTGTTTTATTCGCCAAACGTTTTGGACTTCAGTTTGTGGATGAAGTTAGATCCTCGTATGAACATGATGCTCTAGAAGGTTTTGCCCAGTAGCTGTTCTCCTTTAAATATCTTCCACATCTGCTGGCGACTTTGTTTCAATGGCCAAACGTTTTGGACTTCAGTTAGTGGATGAAGTGAGATACTCGTATGAACTTAATGATTCAGAAGGTCGTCTACAAGTTTTTGCACAGTTTTCCTTTAAATATCTTCCACATCCTTCATTCAGTGGATGAAGTGAGATATACGCTTGACCCTCTAAGCTTCATGTGATGCTACGCGTTTTTTTCCTTGATCATGTTTTTCACGTTACTATCAGATCTTCGTACGGTGTTTGATTTGAAACGTATCAAGGTGTATCGGTTTTCATTTAGAGATTCTTGTACCAGACTGAGATTGCGGCTATCAAAATTGGTTTCTCGTTGTGACTCCCATCCCTTTGTTGCGAGTTTATACAAATAACGTACCTACCTGCTGTAGTCAGTTGTATACTTCTATGTATCATAGAAGAATTATGGATAAAGATTTCTGGTAGCATAGAAATATTAGGATATTTCTTCGGTTGACAAACGATAGCAGAAGAACTGTTTCTATTCGTTTTTACTTATCATCAGTCCATTTGGAACTGAGCTGAATAGGCGCTTCAAGAAGGACCATTCATCAACCTAATTGATATCAAAAGTAAGATCATTATTGAGTTTTCTCTAAACCTGTATAAATTCGAATTTCACCCTCTAATTCTCACCGAATTACTTGTCGGTTATTACATTACCTCTAATGTAGTCAATTCCCAGATGACGCAGGCAACCTTAATTGAGTTTGGGGAAAAAACCGCCCCCAGAACAATTCTAGTCCTACTACTGCGAATTTCCAGGAATTTCCTTATGCAAATTGGCTTGTAATCACCGCCAACTTGTACATTTACGTACCGAGTAATTTTGTTCGACGTATTCCCTACGATCGACGTAGGCGACGCATACGAATTTCGGCGTACCCTACGTTTGCCGATCTAATCCGATTTAAGCCGATTCGGAATCGTTTCGACGATATTTACGCGTCGAAGACGATATTGCGACAATAGCATTGTTGTAATTGGCCTGGGTTAGGCCGAACGCCAAATACCTTTCCACTGCTATCGGGGCGCCGACCATTTCGACTCGCAATTTCCCAGTTATTAGATCATGGCGAATTAATTGTTCTGCGGGGGATTAGATGCAAGTTAGATCAGCCTATTTGCGTATAAATCTCTGCAGGTCTCCCCATCTTCAAGCTGTTACGAACGCTATTTTCCGAAATAGTGTCATATGGTACGAGGTTGGTCCAAAAGGAGCTTGGACGAATTGATGGAGATTGCAGTTCGGAAAATAGTTTACTGTCTTAAACTTCATAGCATGAATTGAATTGAATGAAGTGAATTTGTGTAGCTTTTGAAAGGTGTCCGGTTGTTTTTATAATCAATTCATCTATTTTGTTAGAATAGCTAACATCTTTTTATTTTTTACACAAGTTACTGTTTGTAGTAGCAGTACAAATTTTCGTCTGCTCAACCTAAATGAGAACTTCAAAGTGTGGTGTGTGATGTGGCATGGCTCTATTTTACAAGGAAGTCTATCTAATTTCCTAAATTAAACAGACTTAAAGTACTTTTATACAGTTGGTGTGTACTCTTCAGAAATTTTTTCATTGCAGCACTGTTTGATTTGTATGGAAACCTATGATATACATAGGTTTGAATCATGCATAGAATCATTAACGCAAAAAATATTTAAAATTGATAAGTTACATCAACAATGACATTCGAATTGTAAGCACGTCAAAATAGTGACTTGACAATTCTGCCATAATCACCAACGTAAAAATTATTCAATTCTGACCCGCTATATTCATAATTATAAACATTTTTATCGAAAAGTGTTTCCTAATCCTGCACTTGCTGCATCCTAGTTTTATGATCTACAAGAAGTTAGTTAAAACTCTTATTTGTTGAAGAATTACATTTCTAAAATCGATATTTCAATATATTTCGACACTGGAACGTATTTCTACATTGAATTATATACAAAATAGTTTTCATTTGAAGCTGAAAGTTTTCCATTTGATATGACAAAATAAAATCGTTTCTTTTGATGAATTGTCGCCCTCCGAATGTGAACAGTTCTTCCAAATTTCGTCGAGTAGGGTTAGTCTCTTGTTTCACAATAGGTATGTAACCACGTTGACGTGAAATGCTGGGCCCAAATTGCGAAAACGTCACGTTGCCCAACTCTCGAGAAGATCTTTTGCAACGAACGTAATCTCCCCGATATCGTAATCTAGAATTAGAAGCGACTCGCTCGTTCGATATCACACACGCTCTAGCAAACGATATACCCAATTGCGACTGATAATTGAATTTGTTGCAATAGTTTCCGATAGGACCTTGATGGGTGCCGTTAGGTTATGGGCGTAGCGAAATGTCAGAAACGTCGTGAATGAGTGAATTACCGTTTACTATCGCGGATATACTAAGATACGTTCTTTTTTCATTAGATCGTTATTTATATCATCACGGTTATATTTATTATCTTCAATTACCGTTCGTATCGCTTCGGGATGAATTAACAATGTCTATATCGCAGTTGAGGGAATAATTGATCTATAATTTATTGTATTTTTTTATGGGTATGGCAAGTCCTTCCTGATTGCCATAAATTGATATAGAGAAATTAATTGTAAATAAATAAGCGATGTGGGAGGCTTTGCGACATTCACCTCTCTCAGTTTGTTTATGTGTGTGTGTGTGTGTTTTCTATAGCAGGTTCAGTAGAAACTTCTACACAAACGTAAAAATGTCTTCAATTATCGCTAATTATTAATGCAATAATTTCGTATTACAGAAGTCGATAATGAATTCATTTTATAAGCATGGAAAAGAAATTTATAAAAAAACTTGCTCAATACAACGTGGTCGTTCGAATATTACGTGGCAGTTTTGGTGGCTGGGAGGTCTTTTCTCTGATTATTTTGGATGACATCTTACCATTATTCTTAAGTCTTTCTTACTTCTAGAATAAGTTTCAATTAAATAGTGTTCAAGAATCACTAAAAAAAATATATTCGAAAATGGGAGGGTGGCTATTAGCATTGCTAACTTTTGTTGTCAGGGGGGCAGGGGGTAAATAGTTTCAATAAATTTTGAGGGACGAAAAAAAAATTAATTTTGAACGTCTAAAAAAAAATATCTAATGTGAAAATGATAATATTCAGGACATTAGGTACGGATAGATATCTACCTAAATTTCTCTTATCAGAAAGATCGAAATCTGAGTACGCAATACGGGAATTCGATTGTGAAATTTAAGCGCCTCGACAATGTATTGTAGTATTAATTAAAGACAAGATAATGATAGCAAGATTACAATTATTTCGAAATACGTATTTGTTCGTTTTATATTATTTCTGATCTCGATGTTTTGTTGATGTAGATAGAAAAGATAAGATTTTTTCGGCAATTACTTAAGATGAGTTACCGTTTAATCTTGACATGCGAAAAATGATAAGGAGTGGGATATGAAATATAAAATTTATAAGTATATCTATATATATATATATACGTATACCAATGTTATGGCATTTTAGTATATTATATTAGGGTAGAGACCATATCAGAAATTCTGTGATCCTTGTATTATTCTGTGATCCATCTTACAGTATTTAAGGCGGGTCATTTTACTTTAACCTTCATTTCTGTTTGTTCATTTTGTGGACACAGACCAAAATTCATATTAAATTGACATTTAATTCTCGATTGGTGTTTCAGGTTTGTTGTATTATAGAATTAAGTAGATATTGTATTTATTAAATAAATACTTGTTTCAGTTTTTAAACATTCACCGAGAATAAAATGAATATTTTTTCTCAAAGAAAATTTTCTTGGAAAAAGGTTTTTCATTTGGGTATTGCAAAGTTTCGAATATTTTTTGTGCGCATCTTTTTGAATTATTAATCTTTATATTCTTATATTGTAATCAATTTATCGACGAATTTTTGTTATTAATTTCAAGTTCCTTTAGGATAACCGAAATTGTCAGATGTTTCGAAGTTATCAGTCTAATAACGAAATGATTTTCGAAAGGTTTTTTTCTAATAATATTTTAATTTTCGAATAGTTCCTATAAGAAAGGAATCGATGAGATATCTACTATATAATAGTTATTTATTATGAATGATAATTGAAATAAATTCAAATTGTTTGTACAATGAATTTTTTGAAACTTCACAATGCATCGATGTTGGATTCACGTCCATCGTCAGCTGAAAATGGATGTAAATCCGAAACCTTTCCTCGTATAGTTCGATATAGTTTTACGATAGTAACATAGTAAAGTTTGTTTTATTTTTCAAAATGTATAATATTTCATCTAGGAAACCAACACCCGCTATCGATACTAGTCAGTAGAAGTTTGTATGTTTTTGAAGTTCAAGTTTTCATATTGCAGGCGGTCTCTGAATAGGAGTGCTTCTTTGTTTCAGATCGTGTCGCGTGACAGCCATTCTCTGGTTTCTGCCCATTATCGGATGGATACTCACCCGCGCGTTTCATCTCTGCACGAAGTCCTGGTGGGGAATCAATATCTCTACCTCATATTTCCGAATGCCTACGGAGACCTGCACTCCTACGTGAGGAGTCGGAAGAGGTTGAGGGAATCGGAAGCCAAGAGACTTTTCAAACAGATCGCCGAAACGGTGCAGGTCTGCCACCAGAACGGCATCGTTCTGCGAGATTTGAAGCTGAGGAAATTCGTTTTCGCCGATTCGTTAAGGTGAGATCACTCCTTCTTTTTACATAGGAACAAAAAGCCCTCATTGAAATAATTAATTTTCGCATTTTTTCATCTATTTATCGTGTTCAGGTAGTCAAATTTCGGCCATAATTCGTTCAATTTTCGAGTTTGGACGTATGTGCGCCAATAACTTAAGAACTACTAGAACAACTTAGATTTTCTCTTTTTGTGTTTTTTATTATCGGGATAAGTTTCGCATAAAGAAAATTTATGAAAACTCAACAAAATTTTCGAAAATTTCAAAATTTGTGGAATGAGTCAAGTGAAATGTCAATATATGGACAAAAAAATGAGTTATCACAATGTTTGCATTGTAACATTAACGATAATCCATTACGTTAAAATAAGAACGATCGCATTTTACGTCTAAAATAAGGGTAGTTTTTCTTATGGTAAAGCATCGCGATTGAGGGATGATTTTTCTTTTATTTTCTATTTTCCTAAATATCTGATATAATGTATTTTATTTTAATTCTTCGAAGCCTTTCCCTTTCTTTATTCAAACGTTTGAACTTCTCTTTCATTCTAAATTCATTCATTTTTGTTTTCGTTACTATAATTAAGTGAATATATAGGTAATGATTTCGTCACTTTTATTTTTAACTCATAACTTTAAAGTGCAATGAGTTTTTCTATTTCATCGAGTTAAAATTTATGAATAAGTGTTCTTAATATATTCGTTTATCGTTTTCTACGTATTGTCGTTTTCAATTTGATAAATAAAAACGTTCAAAATGAACCAGATTAAGAGAATAAAAAGACCAGTCTGACAAAAGGTCGACACGTGCTATCAAGCAGACGTCTGCTACTCGTAATACAATTTGTAGGCAATTCACAGCAAAATTGAACGATTAAAAAGTCAATTCGCCATCCCTTCCTCGACTTGCCGTCCCCTCGAGGGAGTACCGTCGGCTTCGTGTCTTTCATTTCGCCGAATAATAATAGGACGACTTGATGGATGAATATCAAATGGAATAATAAATGCCTGGAAGTAGAATTGTTGACCTTCCGTTCCTACGAAAAAGACTTTCGTGTAGTCGAGTGTCTTAATAATATGGCAAAGCGGATGTTCGTCAAGTTAGGAAGTCTGCGAAACTGCTTTGAATTTGATCATTTCGCGCTACTTCCGTTTCTGCATTTCACCATTTGGCCACAATGTCTCATTTCTCTCTCCGAGTTCGTGCTCTGTCTTGTTTTTCATTCAGAAACTCACTACAAATTTCATATACTTCGAGTTGTCGAAAATGTAATGAATTTCAAATCTGGTAACTCTATTTTCTTTCCATTTAATTTGATTAATTTTTAGTATCATGTTAATTAGTGTACAAACTGTATTTTATGTATTATTCTTCAAATATTTCAACTCAGTGTTCGACGCGCGCACAAAATAGATTATCCGACTCCGAGTTGAGAATTGTCAAGTGATGAATACATCACAGCTCCATCTATAGGCATCAATTGAAAGCATCTTTCAGGCCATAGTCACACCGAAAAGTGCCGAAAACTTTTACATCCTGTTAGAACTTTTAGGAATTTGGAAATTCCTTAATTATTCCATGTAAAGGGACATTCAATTCTCATTATTGTAACATGCATGATACCTGAGAAGTAATTCCAGATGATTCTTTGAATTATCCTTCAAGTATTGAGTGTTAAATCCTTCCCAGGTAAATGTATTTCACATACCCCTTTAGGTTAGGCCTCACCTTATAGAAAGTGATATTATTCTATTGTTTTTTTCGTTTATTTCACATTTCTAGTGGAGAAACTTCATGTAATTTTAGCTTTAGTTTCAGTTCGAATGTTTTTCATATCTCAGATCTCTTCTTGTTGTTAAACTAGCAATTACGTCTCCGGGACGAGTCTCGTGATTATTACCTTTCACGACACTGTAAATAATTATTTGTATATTCCTTTTCATTGAATAAACTCCTATACATAATTAAATACAGAATTTGAGTCGAGCTATAGAAGTAAAACATGAAATTCAACACATCCATATAAGAGTTATTGGCAAAATTTTCGAATAATATGTGGTAGGTACTGTAACTTTTTCGAAATCAATTTATCTAGATAAACCTGGATTGACAGATTTCATCATAAGCCGTGCTTGTAGACTGTTTTCGGTCCTTTGTATTCTATGAATTCTCAGATTGACTTTTTATTTGAAGTCTTGGAATTGAAAACTGTACGTTTCTACAATTTTTAAAATTTTTTCATGACACGAATATTCGTCTTGTGTAATAATTAAAGCTTACAAATAAGACGACTGCTTGTTTGAAATAGGATGATAAAACGCCTTGTCTCTGCTACGACTGTAATTTAAATCTTATAATTAGACTATTCCTGTCATTTCCGTGAACGTAGTCTTTCATTTGGAGTTGGCGATGACTGGCGCGTGCCGTCTTGCTTATATTTGAAGGGTATCCCGTTGCGTAGAGTGTTAAAGAGTACGTCGAGATTTCACGCTTGGCCAGAAGCCATCTGTATTCTCTTGCTGTTTATCCCTGTCCCAAACTGTCAATTTCTATCTTTAACTATGTCCATTCTAAGCTTAGTCCTTAATAAACAAATATAGAACAGATATTCGGATGAATATCAATCGCTTGCCTAAATGTGAATCGAAATATTTATTCATTGATTTGTAATGAATCAAAATTTGCAACTGTTCTACTTGAAATATTAAAGAAAAAACCGTCCGGTCTGTCGAATTATCTCTTCACATCCACACTAGTCGATCCAGGTCGACTATCATTTAATATGAAAGTTTCATAAGCTCCTTCATATTTATGTGCCCCTTTCACAGAAAATAACGAAAATTTGCATTCAAAACTGAGCGTGACGATACGAGCGTGATGGTTACGCCACCGATCAGACGAATTCAATCCCTGTAATTAACTGTGTATTTTTTATTTCGATACTTTTTAACATTTTTAAAACATTTTTATCAAATTTATTTCGTTCAATATTGAAGCAAATAATATTCATGTCATTTGTAGGACAACAAACAACTTTTGATAGTAACCTAAACAAGTTGTGAATATATGTGAAGAAATACCCAGTATAGTATCTACAATCCTTTTATATGATTTTCATTACAATAAATAGCTTATTATTAAATACACTTTGTACACTATAATTGGTACTTATACACTGTATATATTCTGTAGTGTACAATGTACACTTTCAATATTTGTGTAATATACAAACAAAGACTATGGTCGAGCGTGGTTTACTCTATGGTAGCTGTCTTTACCCGTTGTTGGAGTGAATGATAAAATTATAATTTGACATAAACTGATTTATTATTGTAAAAGGTGAAAAGATTGACAAATAACTAAAATTAGTTACTTTGTATTACGAGTGAGATTTGTTGTGCTTAAATTACATAAAAATCTTCATATTAAGGTAAAAAAATTTTGCATCATTTACAAATAGTTTAATTTGTCGTTGAAATGTCGACAAACAATAAAATACTCCTCACAATTTGTCTTACATATGTTGCCAATTTGATTCGGTTTTCTCTTAGTTCAAAAATATTCGAATTTGTCACGTAGTGATATTTACTTGACCTTATGTTAAAAAGAGTGTTCGATTTATTAACCATAAATCTTGCATATCGAAATCGTGATTTATATCCGTGCTGTATGTCTTCGAACTCTATAAAACGACCACTGAATAATAGTCTGAATAAACTATAAAAATGTTATGTCCCCATATAACAACCCACTTTTAAAGCAATTCGAAAAATAGGTACCTGAATACTGCTCTGGACGACGTAATGTGTTCTCGGAGTTTACACATTTGATTGCATTACCCGTTGAATATATTTCATAACCTCGTTTCTCGAAATATGCGATATTTACAATGATAAATACAACCTTAATGAAATTAAAACTGTGGCAATGCACGTTTATTTCGACCTACTACTACTGATTGGCCTTATACAAATTGAACTCCATACGGGATGAACGCAGTTAATTCGTTTGTTTACATGTGTAATCGATAAAAACCTTTGGTAGAGCGATTCATTCGAACCAATTCTGGGTAGTTGTATGAAGCGCCAGATATTTCGAAGCGTGAGAATATGAGCGCGCTTGTTTGTTTTCCTTTTTATCTGATTACGGAACGATCAAATATTATAGGTACGTTTCAATTTCGCAAGACGCATGCAAATATCACCTGTGTGCTTTTAATAATCTCGTCGTGAATGTTATTTCTGCTTGTGATATTAATTTAATGCGATGGTTTGGCAAGTGAAATTAAACATTTTGTTGCAGATGTTAATTAGGATTTATGATACATAACACGAAAATACCCTGATAATTTTATGTTGGCTAGTAAAGAGTGATTTAAACTCCTTCATTTTCTATACATTTTCGTTGAGTACCGAGCAAATTTAAAATAAATTTGATTCGATATGATCTTCATTATTAGTCCTATCATTCACTTAGATGGGGGCCATTCAAGCAGAATCATTACAATTATTTACCCCCATCACCGTTGTCAGCAAAAGTAAGCAAACCTCTTACCCCCTCGCCCATGCTTACTTAAACATTTTTTCAATTTATATAATGATTTTTTAATGATTCATGAGCAGAAGTTATAATTCTAAAAAAATAAGATAGATTTAGGATAGAGATTACTGAGGAATTTACTAATACGGTATTCAACATAGAGTAAGGTACAAAAATATTATAATAATAAGTAATATTACGAACATAACAACTTACCAAAACTGTACCGAAATTTTTGGTACACATATTAATTCGAATTAACAGTCTTCAGACCACGATACCCGAATCCATGACTTTCCCAAAGAGTTGACCATGTCAGGACCATAGGACTTCAGTCCCATGAGTTTTATCCAAACATAAATCAATGCTCCTTCTAACACAAGAGTGAGTGAACTTTATATACGGTTAGTTACCTTGCCCCCATGATACGTATCCGCGCCCAATGGTAGCATGCATGGGATGATTTCCTGCGATTAAGACTGATAATTAATTTAATTTAACATTACCAGCTCATTTCCTCCGATTGATAAGTCGTAAAGCTCTCACATTAGAGTAGTTGGTGATCGAGATATGTTTTTTCAAATACAGCTATCCGCAGGTTCTCATAGAAATTCCTATATGTAAAATGTAGAGTTTAAAGAATATATTTTACAATTCGTTGTCATAAAATGTTGTAAATATTGCTTAAATGGATATAGGAGATAATTTACAAAATAGATCACAAATAACTATTTTTAAATACGTTCAATTTAAGTCATTAAATATTTTTAAAGGTGTACCACAAGGTGGTATAGTTGGTCCCTTACTTTTCATTCTATATGTCAATAACCTACCAAGAGTTCTAAAACTTTGTCAATATTAATATTAGTTGATACTTCTTTTATTATTTCGATTGCTTTATTTTGTTGAGATTCATTTTTTGAATAACGAATCGTATATACCTACATACTTTGTCTGAGTTTAATTCTTGGAGTATGAACTTTTAAGACACCAATTTCTCATTCAATTCAGTTTAATCCTTCGGGAGGCCATAAAGAATATTCCATGGAAGAACACGTTTCGTATGTATGTATAGCTATTGACTTGGACCAATTGAAACGCCCCGGTAACTTTGCACATATCGAATATAACAACGGCGATAAAAGTGTATTATACGAAATGGGGTTCTGTAGATAGATAGATATTCAGGAGGGCATCGTATAGGTTTATTACTTCTCCGCGCTACTTTTAAGTATCTAATAATATTCCGCTCCCGCTTTGACGGTCTGGAGGTAGGGTCATTTCGAGTGGGTTAGGTTCAACAGTTGTGATGGGTTCGGGTATTATAGCTAACTATAAAGTTATCGAGGAGATTCGGTGTTCTTTGTGGACACACTTGCGCTTGATTAGAGTTGGACCGGCTTTGATTCTCGAATTTGTAAATCAAATTTAGACCTACGAATTGTCCGCGATAGGAATTCAATTGATAGTTTTGTAGTTAATTGATGGTATGTATTGAAGTGAAAACTTCTTTATTCGTATGTTCAAGAGTTTAGTAGCACTGTGTTTACAGTTTTAACAAACTCTTAGTAATAGTTCCGGAGCTCGAATAATTACTAGAGTGTATTGAATAATTTTTCTGGAATTTAGCCCTGAGTTTTATATTGTAGATGTTTTGAGAAAGGTCATTTAACATTATTAACACAGTTTACTTCGAATACTTACTATTCGAAACGGAATATAAAATTATCATTCCGTAATTAATATCTTATACAGTTTCTCTCTGGGCAAATGATTTTACTAATCTTGCTATTAAAAATACATGGAACTAAAAGAAAGTATAATAGATGCTGATGTAAAAAAATTACTCCAATTCACAGTTAAAAAGTTTTACGGTTTTTAACAATATATTAATGCCTTCCTTTATAACTGTGCAGTTGTGAAATTGGATGAACTTCCTTCATTTCTTTTACTTCATTAATTGCGATGAAGAAAGGTGAGAGCGAGACGGCGTTTCCTCTATAATTGAGGTAAATTTTCGTCTAACTTAATTACCATCCATTCTAAGAGCACATTAAGGATGTAATGGAATATTAGAGAAGGCGGCGTATAGTAAAGCGCGTTGTTTTGTTTCTTGAATTTTGAAGTTTATAATGTTCGCGAACACTTTCTTAATAAGAGTAGATAATGCAGCGGTAATTGAATTCGATGAAACTCCAACTGTACATTCAACGTTTATTGCTTTAATTTTTTTTCGTTCTTTTCTTTGTTGCGACAAGAGGAACTCTTAGGAGTGCTCTTTGATGGCTTCATCTAGAGTCAACATGGTTAATTTTCTGTTCGTATGTGAAAATGAAAAGTTAGTATGAAAAATGTCGAAATTATATTCATCAATTGCTTCAAGTTGTCAAGGCGTTGAAATAACCATTAAAATGCTCAAATTCGATAATTTATTATTTGAAATTCCGTTTTTTATGAACTTATATACGTTTTCGTATAACTTAATCTTCAGATTTGTCCGATTTCAAATTGTTCTCAAAATCACGATGAATTACGACGATGTTTCGATGTCATAAAAATGTCGACGAATTAATCGTAGAATATATTGAAAAAAATTAACACCAAATGAATTTTATTGAATTATTATTTGGTCATGTTTCCTGAAATATTGTCATAAGTCCATTGCATTGCCACTGACTATTATCTTTAATCAGTCGCTCGATAGCGGTGTTTTTCCCACTCGTTGGAAGCTGTCTAAGATTGTACCTCTTCACAGGGGTGACCGAAAGGATTTTATTCAGAATTACAGACCGATAACTATTTTATCAACTATTCCCAAGATGTTTGAATCTTTAGTATACAAATTCATTGCGTATCATGTTAAAACCTTAATAATAGAGAATCAACACGGTTTTATTAAGGGTCGTAATTTGGAAACCAACCTCCTAAGTTTTCTCGATTATCTCGGTGAAGGGTTTGAATGCCAGAGTCAGATCGACGCAGTTTATACGGATTTTAAAAAGGCTTTCGACAAAATTAATCATTCAGTGTTGCTGCGTAGACTTGCTGAGATTGGCATATGTGGTAATTTACTTAGATGGATGAATTCCTACATATTGAATAGATCCCAATTTGTTAGTATAAATGATCAGAGATCTGGACTGTTTCCTAATACGTCAGGTGTGCCTCAGGGTTCTCATCTTGGGCCCCTCCTTTTCATTATTTATATCAATAATATTTCTTCCTGTTTTCGTTACACTCAGTTTTTAATTTATGCTGATGATCTTAAAATATATATGAAAATAAATAACATTGAAGACTGTATTCTATTTCAGGAAGATATTGATAGACTTTGTGATTTTTGTAAGAAAAATTTTCTTTTTTGAATTTGAATAAATGTTTCAAAATTACATTTACAAGAAACATAAACACAATTAATTTTCTCTATTCCATTGATCAGACTCAGCTGCAACAGGTTGGAAGTATCCGCGATTTAGGAATAACGCTTGATAGTAAATTAAGTTTTAATGAACATACGGAAAACGTCATCTCATCATCGAATAAAATGCTTGGCTTTACCCTTCGGCATGGTAGAATGTTTAGAAGGAATAATTCCATTCTGACGTTATATTATTCTTTTGTATTCAGTAGACTTAATTTTGCTTCATCTATATGGAATCCTCAATACAAGTGTCATATAAAACGGTTGGAAAGCGTACAGCATAAATTTTTGAGATATATAGCTTTTCGAAACAACTTTCAAATTGTCAATCATAATTATTCAGAAGCTCAACATAAGTTTGGTTTGCTCAGCTTAGAAGATCGTAGGAAGCTAAACGATATGTGCTTATTATATAAAATTGTGAATGATGTCCTCTCGGTCCCAAGTATTCTTAAGCTAATATCTCTTAGGGTACCTGAGAAAAGATTGAGATCTAAAGAAGTGTTTGCCATACCCTTTCGTAGAATGAATATTACTCGGAATTCACCTATATGTAGAGTTTTGACAACATTCAATTTTGAGTGTATAGATGTCGATATTTTTAATATTTCTCTCGCTCAATTCAAAATTTTTTTAAAGAATAAGTTTTTTGGTTATACCGATTAACCTATATATTAATTAATTTTTAATTTAAATTTAGTATTAATGTTTTTTTTTTGGTTATTTATATATTATACCAGGGTTAGATTATATATTTTTTTCTCCTACTGTGATTGTATGATGATATTCTATTTAGTATAAATTGTGAATACTGTGTTGGGTTGAAATACCTGTTTGTATTCTTTGTTGGAAATAAATAAATAAATAAATGTTTCAGATATATTTTCTTGTTGATCATTTTACATATTGTTCATCGACTTCGTGATTGAATTAGTTTATTTATCGTATACTTGTGGTAGCTATGATTAGAGACGCGAGATGACTTTCATATTCACTTCTTGTCGCGGTTAGCTCTCGCTCTCGACGGACACGAGTCCAGGCCTTCGCCAAAACGTCGAAAAAAAAAGGGTCGGGTTCAACTATTTCGCAGCACTAAACTTCCTGAGTAACCTGATAAGCTCATTAGATACCGGAGAACCGGCCAAACCGGGGACGAGAGCCGATTCAGAAGATCCAACCGCGACAAAGCTGGTATTTTGAGTACAGTCATCCAAGAAAATGATGCACTCCGACGTAGTTGCTTTTTTATACACTTTGCTAAGCGCAAATCAGCGAGCTTGGAGAGCAACGATGGCAATATGTCAACCTGTGATTAATTAACGGCCCTATTGTGTTCATGCTTGCGAAAAAATGTGATAATGTTAAGTAGAAAGTTTTTTACAACCTTAAGAATATGTTTACGTGAGAATAATATTGTTCTGTATATTAATATACGTTTGAATTGAATAAGAGAACAATTTATACGTATTTTCGAGACGTTAAATCATGAAATCGATTTGCATTTTCGTTTAATACATTTTCTACAAATTTCATTTGCTCCGAGTCCATAATTAACTTCTCTAGTACTTAATTCAAGCATTAATTTGACAATGTCCGCATTACACTTTCAAAAAAATTCAGGAAAACGTCGACTTTGAACATTTTGGAGTAGTAATTTGATTCAGTTAAATAACTATTGAATTTCGCAACGATAAAGTAAACATAGGAATAGCCATCATTCTCTTGTAGTGAATATATCATCCAACAAGTGGAGTGCTTTATTTTTCTGGGCAACCCATTCCATTATATCGAAGTGTTATATGTTTATGACCTCCGTTTAGTTCGCCACGAGACGATCAGCATGTGATTGGTCTATAGAAATGTTTTGCCTTTTTTTGAGGCTTTGCATTATTGGCACAAGCGCTTTAAAATTGTATAGGTTCTTCAGGTTTGATATTGCGTTCGAAAACCGTGAACAAGGAGTCGTAACTCAATTTTCGTCCAAGGACGGCGTAGGAGAACATTCTTTAAATTTATAACACCTCGTGGCCATAAAGTTTGGGTTTCTGAAAAGCCCATTAGCTGAGCAAACCATTATCGAAGTGGTTGAATATTTATCGGTGATAATTTGCAGTCAGTAATAATTTATTAGTCGTTTTTTCGGAAAATGATTGATTAATACGAAAGATTGACAAAGAAAAGAAGAATTATAATTTAGCGTGATAATTGTAGAATATTATTTGTTTGGAATGAGGATATATAAGTGCAAGTCGATATTATATAGGTATACAGCTTTTTTGAAAGGTTATTCAATTAACATTTCAAAAAAATTGAATAATGAATTTAATTTTTGAATGTGTTGAATAATAATTTTACTTTGATGAATTTTATTGCAATAACTTTGAACAAATTCATTGGGGGCAATGATAATTATCATAGTTCTGAAAGTTAGAGTTAGTTGATTTCAAAATGAGTGAAAATGGCGTTTTTTAGTTCCTGCGTCAATAATTTTTCATGTTTATAACTCATAATGTTTTATCCTGTGATAAACCATTTTCTTATATTTTTCTTGACTATACTAACCAGCAGTGGAAAATCCTGAAGAAATATCAATATATTTATATAAACTTTACATATAAGTATAATTAAATTGCTGGTTGATACAGGTAGGTAATCATTTTCGCCCCATTTGTTTTGTGAAATGATTTATATAGCTCATCAAGACTTCCTTGAACGTTCTTGAAACATTCTTTAAATCTGTGTGCATAAATTCTTTGAAGTCTCGTTTCCGTGCCTTAAGTCTTGAATTTATTGTTATTAAAATCCATTATTCATGTCTATGCGTTAATTTCATTATTCCATAATAAATTTTAATACTACATTCATGGCTTATTTGTGAGTTAAAACCTGAATCTATGGCTAATTTCAATGGTTCATAGAAATCTGTTGAATATCATTCTGTGATAATAAACATATATTTCTCTGATCGAATAATCTGGTCTTGCTTGCGAGTAATTAAAATTATTCAAACAAAAGAAGCAGTTAGTACAGATATTTATCTATTCTAGATTAATCGTATTGAGACATCGTTATCGTGAATGTTCTAGATTTTAGATAATTCCAAAGTTGAAATCCGATCATCATTCGGAAGATCGCTCAATATCACCGGCTAGAAACGACATGATTGACCGGTTACGCTTTGCTCGATCCGGACAAACGCCCGACGACTAGATGACGACACCGCTGCAATTTCTATCGCTCTGTTCCGTTTTTAGTGGCCCCATTAATTTCGACGTCTTAAGAGGCGGCACAATGCGATTCTCGTTTTTCAGAATGCGGTGGAAATTCGAGCAGAAATTCTCATTTGTTTTTTCAATGGCTTTCTTTATGGGGAGCGCGAGAAAAGCGCTGTTTGCGGAACAGGCGGACATTTTTCAAGCGCCAGACGCCCGAAAGGGGAAGTAGGGACACTTCGAGGAACAGTCAACGACAGGAATATTCCGATTGTGTAAACAAACCGCAAATTTTCATCGGTATTCGTTTGTGTTCCGTTTCGGAACGGATGACGGGTAAATCGGGTGAGGATTACGGGGATTTTTCCGGTCGAGTCGGATTAATTTCCCGTGATTCTTGACTGGCGTCGAAGAAGTGGGCCTGTTTGAAGATCATGTCGTATGTAAATAGCTGGGAGCAGGATTTCGATAATTCAATGATAACATCATTGAAATTTCTTAGCATTACAGCATTATCATTCTATCAAGAATGATAATGCTGTAAAATGCGAAACTAGTCGAATAAAGAATTGTCCAGTCAGTGATTTTTAGACAAGGTTTTATTATTACCTCTCATTTAAATACAAACTATCACAGAGTAGATTCATCGTCCATTGAATGGTTTAAAGATTTCTGATGCAAATCTACTGGGTTCGAATTTCGGGGCATATTACTTAGGGATGGAGTTCAGTGGTTATATTGGTGGATGGTTATTTAGTAGATTCCAAGCCCAAGAGTCGTCGAAATCCGCTGTAAAATTGTTAGTCCCAGTTTAATGACTGTTAAATTGAAAAAAGGATATCACATTGTAATCAAACGTGACATTAGGCTTTTTTCCAATGTATCGAACATAATGGCTGATTCCAAGTCGGCTTTAAAACGCATGTTACACTAACATATCGCCCTGGAAGAGCCGTATTTCTTCGGCCTCAAAGGACGGGGCATTTTCGCTCGGAACGCAGTTGAAATTTATGTCCATTACGTTTATAAGGTGTTTTTGAGGCGTAAAAAGCGCGACGCGGATAGGTATATTATGTAAATGGAAAAAGACGAATGTCCTAACCGTCGGGAAATACTGGAACATTAGTCGAGCGATCGCATGTGTGCCCCACAATATTAAAAACGTTCCGGCACGTTTCTGGCGTACCTGACCCGGCATTCCCTGTCCTAAGAACGGGATAAAGGGAATTTATCAATGGCCATCGTATTGCCAAAGGAAGTCGGAATATTTTCCTCCTAGTACGGCCACCGAATTTATTGGATTTTCGTATCGTATTCTCTATGAGATATTACACCTTTTTCGAATCAGTACCAAGCTTCATTTATTGTTATTGATGTGGTACTTGATCTCTCATTCACTAGATATGTCGTTGTAGGATATAATGAACTTTTATTTCAAAGTTCTTCATGAAACTTCGTAATTTGTTACTTCTCTCGTCTCGTCTCGTTTTCCCTATTTTTCAAGGAGTTTTCGATCTTATCTGATGATTTTTCTAGAAATTTCAAAGACGAACACACAAATCAAACACTCTCTGAAAGTAGCAGACTGAATATCGAGAAACTTTCAGAGAAGTTTTGAAATATTTTAAATAAGTGCTGTTAGGATTTGTTTCTTATGACATGGCAGCATTAGATGGTGAGATTTGTGAGGGCCACACCCATGAAACAAGAAGAAACAAAACGTTCCATATGAAAAACCATGGACAGGTTATATCAGACTTTGGTTTGGGTATTTCATAGTTCATTAAATTAAATTAAACTCTTGGCTTAATGTTTCAAGATTTATTTAACAATATGAATAGTCAACGTGTTTCGAGCGTTAGCTCATTTTCAAGACTAAACTACTATAAGGAACGTACAACAAATTTATATCTATACAGTGGATGTGAGTAGGGAGGATAATTGAAAATCTTCTTGTTCATCTCACCGAAAGAATTTGCGAAAGATTGAAGAAGAGGGAAATAAAAACCATTTGTTACAACAAAAGAAATATGAAGTCACTTTTAGTAAATAACTAGATTTTTTTTTTCTCCTCACCATCTCTAACATGCGTATTCGTTTGAAGATATTTCATAGACTTGAGGAAATTTCTCGTTTATCTCAATTGCTAAATTGGACTTGATTTTAAGTGACGTCGTTCGTACATATATAAATTAATTTATAACGCTTTTGTGACTTGATTATCGTGCCGAAATTCCAATTTCCGTCAACGTCGCTCGAGCAAACTAAGCCCGCAGGTTGATCGTTCCGATTCCGGGACAACTCCCGCGTACCTGTTCGTTCGACATTTCCATCATCCCCGACAGCTCGCGTTTTATAAAATTAAATACTTGTTAAACGTCATCAAAGGGCGGCAGACGGGCGGCCGGATTTTGCTAGAAATATCGAATGAAAGGAAGTATGAAAATATTAATGAAGTTAAACATCAAAGGCTACCAGCGAGGCCGTAACAATAACTTGTGCCCCTTTGAAGCGACGGAAAAATGCGCAGGGCGCCGAATAGTTTCCGTCGGAGTTTGTTTTCGGAGCTTTTGAAGTCGGGAGGCGTCATATTGCATTTTTCTTTTTTTTTTGTTCGCAAACTGGACGATGAGAAAATCTAGCTTTTGTATTCATTCACAGATACAATTTGAACTGGAACTGGGACTTGGATCTTAATTTTTTATTTATATATTTTTCATTTACAATATATGACTTAAAATGTTTAAATGGTACAAGTGATGCTATAAATGATATTCAAAAGTTTACTCAAATATTCAACCAATTTGGATGACAAAATACATACAAAAGAAGAACAAACGAAAAGAATAATTGTGCTTTCGAACTTAAAGTTACATCAAGTTAAATGATAGTTACTTGGAATTTTTTCTACACTTTTACATTTGAATAGAACAAAAAGTCATCTGTGAAAAACTGCGAAAATCTATAATGAATTCATTGAAATTTCGAATTTTTTTGCGGGGCAATGTGATAAGTTCAATACTTATTTCATTGGTAATATTAATAAATCCTTACGCTTTTAGCTTCCATGCAATTTCTTATATCCACAATATTCTTATTTATAATATTAACGAATAATATTAATTAGAAATTATTATTAGTATATTGAATAGTAGAAAAGCAGTTATTTTTGCGACAATTTTTTCTTATCTTTTAGACCTAGATGGATCTCTGAGTTCCATACGTAGTCATCCGATAATAGAAAACTATAGAAATGTGTGATACGCAGCTTGTTCCAATAAATGTTGTTCAAAAATAACCTAGGTTTGACAAAATCACGAAAAAATTAAAATACAACATCTATTCTGATCGTAGACGAAGTTATGAAGAATACAAAATCTTCCTCATAGAAGGAGTATAAAATGATAAGAAATATTATTATGTCTTTTACAAGCCTTCGAAAATTCTGCATTGCTTCCTTATGGTTCCTAAAATTGGAATCATACATTAAAATTTGATTTTGAGGAGTATAAAATCTAGAACACTGAACAAAATGAACAAAAAAGAATTGCTGATTGAATAAAAACTATAACTAAACACATAGTCGATATAAACAAAAAAAGAGACAAATCTATTTACATTCAGGCATTGAAAAGTCTTTGAAATAATAATAATAGTATATTTATTAGCTTTTGGCTTGTTTTTACCAAATTTAACATATTACATTCTTATGTGTATTTACAGCTATTTACTAAATAAAAGATGATGTACTTCCGTACTTTTTTATGTGATATTCTTCCATATACCTCAATTCGTATGATATGATAGTGCACTTTTAACCAATTGTGCCAACAAGCATTTTAGTACTAAATTATTTACAATTTTATGAACCTTATGACTGGTAACTCGACGAAAGGAGTAGGCCATGTGTTTAATAAGACATCTCTTTGAACCTTTTTCAGTTGAATTCAAACTGACAGTTGCATAAAACAGAGGTACAATAAAGTATAAACCTTCAAGAGAAGAATTGGTTCTGTGAAACTAAAACAAGGGTTTTTCATTCAGTTTATGTTAACAATGTTTCATTAAGAGATTATTGAATAATAAATCAGCTTTGATAGTTTCATTTTACATTTCAACTTTCGACTTTTCATATTTCAAATAATGTCTTTTGTATTCGTAAAGCAAACGGGTAATCTATATTCTAGTGAATGCTGAAGATTAAGTACAGATACCATCATCGAGGTGAAATCAGATCGCACTACGTTCACAAAGAAACCGGCGCAATTCCCGAGCGGTCTTCTGAAGAACATCGTCGAGTGCCAAATATATGTAAGTTGCATCCAATCCAATCTCGATCTTCTATTTGAATACGTACACGTGTCTGCGTCGAGATGAAAAGGAATTGGGCAACGCAAAGTCGAACTTCCGAAATCTAGACTGCGGCGCGTTGCAACATGCAGCCAGCTTCTCGGATTCCTGCGTGTTATAAAGGCCCAAAGCAGTCGCAACGATTTGGACATCGCGTTTCTATTTTGACGGATGTTGCGCAATTTCTTCGTCCATTCGTATTGGCCGGATCGAGAGATGTGTGGAAATGATCTTCGCGAGGATAATGAGTACGCTAACGGGATTTATGGAGTGGTTCAACAGCTGCCTAATGAAGATTATAAAAGATGGAATTGAAATGTCTTTTGTAATTCGAGTTACCGACAAATTTGATTCGTAATGTTCCCAGCCACTTGCTGTCGTGTAGCAATTGCTGCTTCTATTAAATAGTCACAAAGAACAACTGACTTCATAGGAATTCAATACGAAAAGTAATAGTGAAGATAAATAAAGAACATCAAATGTAGATTTAGATCTTAGAAAGGCGTATCTAAGAGAATTTGAGGGATATTTTTCGTTTTCGTAATTGAGAATCTATTTCCACTTGTTTATATCAACTGTGTAACTTCCTTATGCCATAACTGGAGATTGGTCCAAAAATGTGTAAAAATTATTTGACAAACTTCTACAAGTGTTATCGAAGCTCGTAAAGAATATACAATGTAAGTTTAAGTGAAGATTTATAACTCAAGAAGATGCCATATCCATCCAAAACTGTCCCATTTAGCTTTGGGATATGCAGCAGTTAAATTGGCTTGTTTAACTTTATGTTAGAAATTTGGTTACTATGTTTCTCTGACATAAAAGTTCTTGGAGATGTAAATCGGATATTTGACTGTCGTCATTACTTTCACATAAAATTTTACGAGTTGATAATAATAATAATAGTTCTTTATTATATCAGAAATTCATACAAAAGACTATTAACCTTAGGTCCTTCAAACTATTTAAAATATCGATTTATTTTAATTTTCTTTAGTTCCTGTTGTAGGTTTTATGGAGCATAGGTAAAATATACTCCAGTTTGTTCGCTCTTGTATAGAACTTTCCGTTTAGTTTCTGAAGTCTATTTTTTATTGGTTCTATGTTTGTTCTTGAATACAGCAGCTCATTAAAGGGGTTGTGTAGAGTTCAGTGGGTGTCTTATTCTTGTAATGGTACGTAGAGCTGATCTGTCTGCTACCTCTATATTCTTAGATATTCTGCACTTTTCAAAGATTCTGTGTGCGTATTCTAGTATTGGTCTTCATATGGTTTTTGTTAACGCAAATTCCATTGAATTACAATCTTATTTTCGTAAATACAATATATGTGATACTATGGGTTAATACGGATGGAATTCACCTGTAACACCCCGAATAAATTCACATTTATATATATGTTTTAATCTTAAATTAGGCTTGTGATCTTAGGTAGGATACCAAGAATTGCCTGACCATGTTCTATTGTACAGAGTAGAAATTATTATCACCCCCAATGACATGACCAAGAGAGATTCTTATATGAAGTAAGACATTGTTGTAAATTTCAGTTTATGTTAGTATTTTGGAGAGCTCCGATAGAGAGCTTTTGTTAAATACTGCAATGAAAACAGTGTTCTTTCAATACGACGTAAATTAAAATTAAATTAAAAAATTCTAAATTAAAAACATATACAGTCCACTTATACAAGACAACATCTTGGTCCATCGAGACTGAGATAAATACCTAACAGTTTTGTATATTTTAACTGCACTTCCAGTACTTATTCCTCTGTTTCTATAACGTTGAGCGTGTTTATTATATTTATTTTTATGTTTTTACATCATTTACCGATTAATTATACAATTGAAAAATCCTTTCAGAATCTAGACACTTAAATGTTAATTAAGTTGATTAAATTATCAATCAACATATAATTGATGTGAAATTTATATAATTTTTGGACAAGCCAAAGGAATTATTAAACTAGTTGTTCGAATTTTATGAATATTTCTGAAATGAGTTGATTGGAAAAAATTATTATACATGGGGTTAATCGTAATCGAACTGTTCAATTTTTGATTATGGAACCTGTTTTGAACATAAGGTAATATAATTTGATAGCAAATTTCGAATAATAATAGAAATTTGGTAAATTGATCAAAGCAATTCACACGTAAACTTGTTATTTCGAGCTTTTCACCAGTTGCTTAGATAAAATTTACTCCTCTTCAACGTGCGAAGCAACTCCCACGTCGCCGGATATTGCGTCTGAGGAATCGCGAAATGCGTCACAGGAAAAGCGTTTCTAGAAGCAGGTTGCGGATGTTCTCACTACTATGCGATTCCATCGTATCATTCTTCATTTTGGACAGCTTGCATGACGTTATCGTTTCTTACTGTTACGTACAAAGCTGCGGAAGAATTTTGAGCAATGAAATCCGGCCTTTCAACGTTTAAACTATATAAAGGGCACGAGAACGCGCAGTTTGTGTGTAATGTAGATTTATGTATGTTGAAGGGAGATAAAAAAACCGAAACGTATTATATCAAGAACTGATGTTGCTCAAATGAGGCATTATAAGGTGTTGGCTGCATAACAATAATTATGTGAATAATTTCAATATGAACTAAATAACACTAATTTCTGTTAGCATGAGATAGTTCTAAAGAATATCATCTCGATCTCTTTGTTTAATTAATGTTGTTTAGAGACTCAATAGATAATCAACTATTCTTGAGTATCTCACTCGTTTTTGCAGACGTTTAACATTTGGAAAGTTTTGTTTTTAGATATTCTACTTGATGTATTCAATTGTTGTATGTCTTCATCCATAACTTGGTTCAATAGTTTTCTCAATTCTCCTAAGTAAGTACTAAATATCGATGACCTATGTCAAATATGACAGAGTTGCGTTTTTGATTTGTAGAGAATTTTGTGAATGTACTGTTTGATATGAAAAATTTTGCGATTGATGTGGTTTTGCACGTGAAGACTCGAGGAGTGACTAAAGAAGGTCCACATTTCTACTTTTGACGTATAGGTACATTGAATACTGAAAATGGCAAAGAAGATGGTGAGTCGCAAAGTATTTGAATGATTTGTCTGACGTACCGGTGTTCAAGCTAATAAGATCACGTCTGTGTTACGTTTAAATCATCGAATCTGCTGTGTCAACATAAACGTGAAGACTTTATGGCCGTGTCTAAGAGTCGACGCGTTATGCCAACTACGCTAGGACGATAATTCAGCTCGACGATAGTTCAGCAAGCTGCTCAGGTGTTGAGCTATTACCAGGAAGTCTCACGTATACAACGATGGAGTTGTTTCTCATTACGGTTTGCTCGGAACCAGATGGTCTAGTTTTGTCATGCATGCCCCACGTTCCCCGCTTGACAATACCGTCTCTGTGTTATGGAGTTTTATCACGTCAAACTTTTCTCGAAAGTTGAACGAGACTTGACGATTTATGCAATTTTATTTGAAAATTGCGCGCAGGTTGCAAAAATTTTAGAGAGTATTCGTTAGATCAAACTTTTATCGGACTTATTTCGGTTCATTTGCTTTAGTAATTTTAGTAACTTTCGTTGATACCTGCTAGGGAATTATTCTTCAAATAATATTTTTCATTCATATGATGTGCAAGAATAAAACAAGGTTAATCCGTAGGCATTTTAATAAGCCTATTTTTCATACAAAGTTTGTTAATGCTCGTAAAGTTTCATACATAACTGCAATGATAGGATACCACTGATTAACGATACTTGCAGTCGGTAGAGTATCGGCACAAAGTATCGATACATACTCGTTACTTTGTGCCGAAACATCGATATAAAAACTACTTGGTATCAGAAAGTAATTATTGAAAGAGACATAACATTTGCTGATATGATTTGTCCATATTGAGGATGAAACGGTAGCATTAAATTGTCCATATTTTCACCTGGTACAGTATAGGTGGTGTAGTAGTTATCGATACCTTTTCGATATTTCGTTTCAAAGTAACGTGTAAAAAAGTACTCGGTATCGGAAATGAAGTATCGTTAAAAATTCAAATTCATACAAACCATTGAATTTTTCGACGTACGAATGATAATTAGATGGAAGTTCGT
Source organism: Henosepilachna vigintioctopunctata (assembly GCA_030704895.1). NCBI lineage: Eukaryota > Metazoa > Arthropoda > Insecta > Coleoptera > Coccinellidae > Henosepilachna > Henosepilachna vigintioctopunctata. The sequence continues at coordinate 6,142,325 of JARQZJ010000125.1, forward strand.
CTTATGTTACTGAATTTTTCCTGAAGGGTCACTGATATTAGGAATAGTCATAGAAGTGCCTTGAGCATCGATTTGGCTATCAATTGTTCGTCGTCCACCTTTGAGATTATAGAGAATCGACATTTCACCAAATTGATAAGGCGAAATAGTGCACCGCGTTACGAGCAAATAACGAAGAGGCGGATCGCAAGTAACGCCGTCGAATTGATATATCTCGTTCTCGCCCCTTTAGTAACGAAGAATGGAACGTCGTGTGGCGAGAAGGGTTGGTATTGAATAGATTTCAATAGATCGATCGATTCGGAGTCTCGGAATTGTGCTTAACGAGATCGCGCGTCAACTCTTATCGGCCTATTTATTGTCGAACGGTTCGTTCACAAATCTGTTTCCTGTTTCGAATGAGGAGATGTGGCATCGGAATCTGGAGTCTCGACTAGGAGGAGGATCACGGATAGCGAGAAATCAGGGATGAATTCGATAATTTTGAACTTTGAAATATCTTTTGATGTCAAAATCAATTTAATATTGTTCCTTTTACTACTCATCAACAGAGCAGTATTCAAACCTAGGGCCACTTACTTCCATTTTCCAAACAATGGAACCAAATACTTCAAAATCGTCACAAATGTTGACAGTGGCATTCGGTGAGTCTATTCTGAATTGAAAAAAAATTCACGAGTGGTATACTCTCCTCCAAGAAGGCCGAGAAGACACCAATGACGTACCTCGTTCGCTGCCGCATGTCATCAACTGATAAAACGTTGAAGGAATGGAAATGATATTGTTGAGAAATCGTCGAGTTACTTTAAGAGAAGTTGCTGATGATATCAGCATCTCATTTGGCTCGTGCCAAGCAATTTTAACGGATGTTTTGGAGATGAGAAGTCTGCAATGAAGTTTGTTCCCAAATTATTTTTTTTTTTGGCCAGAAAAACACCGGATATAGCACCCAGTGATTGTATCCCGTTCCGAAAATTCAAGAAAGGACTATGAAAGATGAGCTGAAACCTATACCGCAAAGTACTTATCCGAACTGCTTTAAGGAAGAGAAAAATCATTGGTACAAGTGTATCGTATTCGAGAGGTTATTTTGAAATGTACATTTTTCGGATAAAAATAAAAGTCCGCCTGGAAGTACTGCAGAGGAAGTTCTTGAAATGGCTCTTATTTTGAGAGGATGGTGTATATCCACCTAGAGGTTGTGATAACGCTTGTTTGCTGTCGTGATTCAACACATAATCTCGACTGTCCTGAGCTTCTGGGTAAACTTAATTTCTTCGTTCCTCGGAGGTTTACTAGAATAAGCCAGACATTTTACTCAAAAACCCACAGAACCAATCTTCTCTCGCATTCGCCGCTTAGCTTCACATGTTCTATTGCAAACCAGGTATCAAGCTGCTGTGATTTGTACTGGGATTCACTTGTTTCCATCATTAATATGTATTTGAATCTTAACCATTGAGGTATCTTGATTTCGTTTTGAGTTCTGAGAGATTTGTTTAGTGATTTTACTCATTATTTAGAGGTTCATTTAAATTGAATCTTCAGATATTGAGATTATAGAATTAGATTATTATATTTGATAATGTTTTGTGTCATTATTATTTTTTATTATTTTATATCTATATTATTATTTATTTTTTAAGTCACAAAATTTTGTACCTTTTTCATTATGGATTTTCCTGTAATTGTGTAGTTACTTGTTGCACATATATGCTTATTATTATAAAAGTCACCTTACTTTTCGATCAAACCTCGTATGTTGTACAACATTGGCATTGGCAACTCCTCTTACAGATAACGCGTTATGATATAATCCTTGCGAGCGATCCTTGACACTAAATAATACGTTCCTGTACTGGCCAAAAGCCGAATCGTTCACAAAGCAGCTCTTTTGAGGTCAAGACTAAAAGGTTGAATCTTAAAAATCTGATTATAAAAGGCAGAACGACACTGTCGAAGAAGGACACCTGTTCGCGTTACAGATATCGATCACAGAAATAATTGGCAATCCGACTTGTAGTTACCGTAATTAGTTTCGATGTTTGCTGGGGAGGAAAAACGTCGCAAATCGGTGGATCTGTAGTAAATGTCGTCTATAAGAACGTGTCGAATGCAGAAATGGAAGGGGTGTTTATTTCAGGGGAAACTATTGGAAAAATTTGGCTGAATTGAACCAGCTTTGAAGAGAAACGTCAAGTTTTGATTTCGTTAACTAGATTTTGAAAATAAATTATTGCGCGATATTTTGTAACTTTAAGCATTATGTACCTGTTGAACAATTGTTAAACGACTTCAATTTAAATGGGCACTTTCTAATTTCACGGGTAATAATCATTTATTGTTGTAATAAAATGTTATTCCTTTAATTTAATTAGAATTGCAAACATAACAATATGTGATGGTATAGATACCCAACTTCAGAATTTCTATTACATATAAAACTGTTGAATAGGATTTGATACTTTCTGCACTTGAAATTCTGCATTTGACCAATAGTCGAAAGGAAAGTGTGTCGGCATGATTTATAATAATAATAATATTCATTTAGCAATAGCTGTCACAAAATCATATATACATTTACGTTCAATTATATGTTTAAAACGAACGGGGCTAATTTAGGCTTGAATACCTTAAGGTCAGTAATTGTTTTTATGGAGCTAGGCAATTTATTAATTTCGTTGAATCTTTCATAAAATACACTATTATTATGTTTAGAAAGCTTACAAACTTGCATGTAGAAATTGTCAGCATTTCTTGTAACTGTGCACATAAAAATATATATGTAGCAAAAATTATTTTCTGTTTAACTGGCATTAGTTCTAAACAATTTATCAGGCTTTGGATTGGAGTATATCCAAAATAGTTCGCATATCTCTATTCTGGAGCTTGTGTAACTGTTGAGTTTTTCCTTCACTCAATCCCAATAAAATAGTGGAACAATATTCAAAGTGTGGCATTATTATCGACATAAAGAGCAATAACTTCATATATGTCGTCAGATTTTTTCCAATTCTTCTGAGAAAGTTTATTTTCTTGTAGATTTTAGACGATATGAAGTCGACATGATCATTGAAACTCAATTTCTCATCTAACATAACGCCTAAGTATTTAACAAGTTTTACCCTTTCAATGTTCTGGTTTTCAATTTTAATACTTATATTTTCGTTACTATTTGCCTTAAGAATTTTACTTGTCCCAAAAATTATAAATTTAGACTTTGTTACATTCAGCGATAAACTTAACTTTTTGAGTTTTACTCACCATTGAACTTAACTTTATTGGTTAAGTATTTTTAGAAAAAAATGTGATAATTGAATTCTTCTAAAGAAAAATCTTATTTTTCCAATTTCAATTTACTTTTTGTTGAATTTTCTACCGAAATATATTGAATATTAACTCGTAAATAAGGGAATACGTAATTTATAATTTATTGGATTGAAATTGGTTTACGTTTCCGCGATATTTTATTTTTCAGTATTGACACGCGGCATATTTAGAATTTAGAATCAATTAACTATGAAATAATAATACAGTTTACGGATTCAATAAATCGTGATTAAAAATACGCGTATCGCGAAAACCATATTTCCGAATCGAACGCGTAAAATCGATACGTCGCCGCGGTGTTACGTAAAAACTACGTATTATTTTAAAACGTATGGGCTGATTTATATGTCGATTTTACAGGAAATATAACATTCGGCTATATATAATTTATTTAAACGTCGACCGATCGGCGTACACTGTACCGATGATTCTAGGGTTCATGAAGTTGCGATTGCGTTTACAATTGACGAAGGGAAAAATCAATATGGGCCATAAATTATTATACGATCTGGTCTGTCGAACATCCGGTAAATTTCGATCAAACAGACAACAATTTTGTCGGACCGGCACAAAGCGACATGTTGCTAGAGTAACAAATGCCCGATGCGATCGTACATTTGATTAATTAATATTGTAGAATCTGACTAAACTAACCGAGTTGGCAGAAAATCACTGTTTGCTATTTCTTTATAAAGATTGTTACGTGTGGTGTTGATGACGATTGATAGATACATTTTTAACTAAAAATTGTTATTTGTATGGTGAAAAGAATCGATACTAAAGTGAATGATCAATGATAGTAATAATATTTATTGCGAAAAATTCCTTACATTCTATTTTCACACTAATTCAATTAATACAGTAATTACAACTAAGAAGAATGTTCATAAATGAACTGATCATATATCAAATAATAACATTGGGTATGGTTTTACAAAATTTAAGATAAATACCTACTTGACAATTGTTTTGGGGTGTTGCCCCATTTCCAAAAGTTAAACTGAACAATTTTCTTATATACCTATACATCGGTACTTTAATCTGATTTAATCTGATATCGACATTATACAGGTAGAAGCATTAAATTAAATCTAAGAATTATCGAATAACAAAGAAGGTCTTAAATTAAGAACTTGAGGAAAATAATTTATATTGTTTTTTTTCTTTTTTTTTTTCGGTGCGAATAAGATCAAATGATCCACTTATCTTCAAGAAGATCTTTTTCGTTATTCGATAATTCATAGATTTAATTGAATACTTCTACATGTATAATGACCTGTCCCTCTTCTTCGGAGACATCGATATCAGCCTTAAGTCAAGTTGAGTCAGGTAACGATGTAAGATATATAAGAATGTTGGTCGAAAAATTTTGTTCAATTTAGCTTTTGAAAATGGGGTAACACCCCGAAACAATTGTCAAGTACTTATTTATTATAAAATTTGTGAAACCAAGCCAAGTGTTTTTGTTCAAGATATTAAACAATGTTTTACGAAGAGATCAGCGAACAGTTTATTAAGAACTGAATTCAGTTTTGGGTCTGATCTTCCATTCAGTTTTCGAATAAAACAATTTTACGTGAAATTCTCAATAGTATAGCTACAACGATATTTGAGAAAATAAAAATGACCCTAAAATATTTCACTTTCACCTTAAGAATGGTCGTTGTGAATAAATAAACAAAGATTAAAAAATTGATTAATACATTACTGTCTACATTCGAATCATCAAAGTACTCTTTCATACTTTAGTATGCCTTTGTAAACAGCAAAGAATTAAGTCTTTTCTTAAACGGATGAACATTTAGTACTCAAATTCGACGGTAAATTGGTTGGAAGATTTTAATACTCCTATAATAGAGTGAGTACCCAAATGTAGATGTTTTATGTTTGAGAAAAAGTATCACATCACTGTTCCTTGTTCAATACTCATCACTATTATTCAAGTCAATAAACTTATCTTCTTTTTCTTCATATTAGAGCCACTGAACAAAATTGGCATTTTCTACTTCCATAAGAAAATAGAAGGTTTGTCAGGCTGTAAGGTAATTTTAGTTCCTTATATTTGAGATAATGATTTAAGTTGTTCTTGAAAATATATATATCCAGTTTTGGTTAGATGATACAAACCATCTATCAAACGTGTGTGTTGGAAGAGAAAAAAAATTCTTGTTCAATTTCATTCCCTATTACCATTGCGATTTGTCATAAGAAAATAGAATTCTTTGAATAGGAAGTTCTTCAATCATCCAATCGTAAAGTTATGTCAAAATGATGATAAAATAATACGAACAATATATTTTCGTTTAATAATATTAATATGTTCAAAACGATAAAGCTGCCTCGATCTGTTATTTCGACGTATCTGTTGATTCAAGTTTTATCGTATTTAAATTGCAACAGAGGGAAATAGTGAAATGGTTACATGATTCTACGAGGCAAAAGTTATCTGAAGTATTTTCTAAACATTACTCAACGAGTATTAAGGAAAATATTTATATTATATTCGAAAACTCACACAATTGCAGACACAATTCTTGCCATCGATTTATGTTGTGAAAGATAATAGTACACAGAGTTTGTAGTTTAGAGTTTATGAAATAAAGATAATTACGTTCGCTTTATCGTAGATGAATTGAGTTGAACATTGGAAGATAGTTGTAAAAAAGGTCTATCTGCTCTGAATTTTGCAAAATGTGTAAAAATCAGTATGATTTTTCAGTGAACTTTCACAGGAATAAAAAAGATATTTATGTTTGTATATTGTTCCTGTTTATTTACCAAAGTTTCATGACAATTTCACCGCTAAATTAATGTAGCTTATTCGATTAATTAACTTATAAATTAATGTGGCTTTATTCGATTAATCTTTGTGTATACCTCTCCTAAGGACCAGTTATTCGCAAATATATAGGCTGCATCTCTCAAAACAGAATTATTGAGCAAACTGACTTCAACGGAAGCCATCTGCTAATTCATTTTCAATTTGGGTTGTGGGAAAGGGTCTTAGTAAGCTTGAAATTGGAATTTGAATATTCACTTCTACTTGCTTAAATAATTTCCTACAAATTGACTCAAACAGTAGTAGTTCCCCTCACACAATTCAAAACGAATTATCGAATATCAGGAATAATAAATGCTACAAATTTTTGTTATAATGAAAGCTCTTGGTAGAAGCTTCAATTGTAATAAAATGATTGTTTAAAGTATTTCATCTATTTCTTAATTGTATAATTAAAAAACGGATAATCTTTTTTGTATAGTATTCAATCAGCTTGTGAAGATGGACGAGAGTTCAAAGCTATAGTAACGACATTCGAGTTGTATTTTTGTAGCTACATAGTGAATTTAATTCAATAAATTGTTCAAAAAAAAACACACAAATTACTTGGCGATACATTCACAGTTGCGTATGTCTCTGAGAATTTTGATAAAATATAAGTATTTGATACGAATTTGGTGATATTCTTCTTCACAAATCAAATACTCATCATTCCAAACCGATATTGGATTGTTGTAAGTCTAAATAAATGCTCTCAGTATTTCATTTTAAAACATCGAAGTGTATCTTTATATAACTTATAAAAATAATGTAACGAGTTTGAGTAAAAATCCGAATGAAAATGGTAAGAAATAACCACGAACCTCCACGATAAAAAAAGATTGAAATTGTTTGTTGAAAAAAATTTGGATTTCGATACAGTTAGCAGAAAAATTATTGAGAAAGAAATAAATGTTGATGTATTTTGAAAACTTAAGTAATGTTTGAATGATTCTCTTTCAAATATTCTCAGTCTTTAATTTCCTTCCTAACTGAACATGTATTTAATTCCATTTCCGGACGGCGAAGGGAAATGGAGAAAACTAGAAAACGGGTATCGTGTCGGTCACACTAAAGCAAAACGAAGCTTTTGTTCCGAATTTAATATTTATTATGTTAGCGGCGCCACTCTATGGTCGGAGGTTATTAGAACGAAATTTCTACCGTGGCCATGCCGGAGATATTAATTACTCCGATTATGACTTTTAATTGGCAGTTGTTTCTCGCATTTCCCGCTTGGTTTCCGGTTTCCCGGAACAGTCTTGATATTTTCCGTTCGATATCACGTAATCTGTGTTCCAGAAAAGAGAGACGTAATCCCGTAGGACCTGAAGGCCGTATTAGTCGATGGATATAATTTAGTGGTTTCAGAGAAATGGAGTTATCGTATTTTGTTTTTCTTTACGAAATTTATTAGTGGGTGCCACTTAATTAATGATTTGTGTTGGCGATAACATTTATTATTCATAAATTAGTCGTAGTTTAGGTGGACAACATAAATTTGTTTCAATGAAAAGCACGATTATCTTGAGATCTTTAGTAGATAGATTTTTATACAATCTGAATTTGTAAACTTTGAATATTGTAGAAGACGTAAAAGTTAGAATCCAATATGTACATTAGAAATATAAATAACGATTCTGTTTCAATTAAAATTTCAACCGGTTAGAATTCTGATATGTACATGATTCAGTTGAGGATTAAATCAATGCTATATACGGTAATTTTGCACATCATATAGTCGATACCTAAATAGGAATTTTATGTGTTCTGCATAATTAATTCCATTATGGAAATTCAACTGATCTGTTTTTCTATAAGAGTAGCGTTAATATTCATAGAGTTTTATTTGTCGCGATGAAATTGTGAAAATTATGATAGTTATGCGAATGTAGCTGGAAAAAAAGTAATATCTCAATACAGAGTAATTGAAGAAGTTATGTTCGTATTATACGACCATTATTGAGAAATTAACGTATGTTTTTTCAATATATATACGAGGCCTGTTCAAAAGAACAGGTGAATTTTGAGTTTTTCAATTTCAAAAAATTCTTCAAAAAGAACACAAAGTTTCGAACCATTTGCGAACAGTGGTTTTCTCGTGTGCCCTTTTTTATTTCACGCTTTTATACTTCTCTGCGTCAATTTTGAGTGAGCTATAATGATCAGTTTTTTGGCATAGTTTTTATCCACTTTTCTTAAGAAAATCAGAATGAAGCATATTCGAAGCTTTGTCACAAGATATTCTAGATATCTTCACAAAAATTCGATTTGTATCCTTTGATGTAGAAATGCCTTCCAGTTATTCCAATAATCAATTATAATGTCCATGAAATGTTGATAAAACCCACTATCAATCTATGATTTTTGCCTGGCACATTGAGGCAAAGTCTCAACGAACAATTTCTCAATATCGCCCCCTAGGTCACATGACAGAATACCGCAGACGATACAAAACAACATGACTTATGGTCTATTTTAACTCGGAATTGTGATTTTCGAAAACAAAGATACGGATAGTCCATTAAGATGACAATGTGATCATAATAAGCCAGACAAAATAGAAACAATATGTATAAACATGTAGTTGAGGCGAGAATTATCAAAATATCCGTAGTCTTATCACACGGTGGACAAGATTACAATTACGAATACCAATAAATGTGTGATTAATCCCATATAATCAAGTTGGCCGACCTTTGAGGTTCTTTTGTGGTGGAGGACATTTAAATGGCGCGACTAGAGGTGACATTCTCTCACGTTTTATTCTTTACTTAACAGAAATTTGAGGTTGTATTGGTCTCGTAATCAAGAATAATTTTGTTTCAATGCAAGTCGCAATCTTTGTAATTTCATCGTATACAAATAATCATTATTAATGTTTTACTTTTCACCGAAATCACCATTATACATAGAGTTAATCTTTTCTGTGTATTTACGAAGAAAGAGTCAATATAAAGGGCATTTTATTTCATTTCTAAAGTAGATTAGAATTTTTGTGTCCCAGCATTAATGATACAAAAGTATGACAGTTACAAGCGTATTGAATGACTTTATTTTCATTTTTTCTTATGTGAGTGAGAATGGGATGGAGAAACTAGACGTCAAATATCCCCAAAAATCGGCAGCTTGGCTACTTATCACGTCTGTTCGTTTGTTGACTTGTTCAATTGAAACTGGAGTGTGAACTTGTTTCATATATTCAGAGCATACTAGTATTCACCCGAAAATTCAACCTTCAAAAACCAGAAAAACATTGTGAAGAAACTAGGTATTTAACAAATGAAAGGGATACTTTTTGGTGCATTGGAATTTCATATTTTTCCTGTAATTCTGCTTCGAGAAATATTTGAATATTCCTGTTCATTCTCAGAACGAAAAACACGTACCAAACCGAATTTTATTCAAATGCTTTTATCCGGTGCAATTTCACCTACCTAAATATTGATTTCCTGAGAAAAAAGACTCTGTTTTTCCCAGATTTCTATGTCTCCACATAAAATTCCACGCAAATAAGTTCAGCTGTTCAACTCGATTCAATATCCCCCATTTTACCCCCTAAAAATTGATTTTAACAAATTTAATGACTGAGATTGATTTCTCGCTTCTTCTGGTGAAACATAATTAACATTAAATTAAATTAAACCCTTGACTTAATGTTTCACGATTATATTTAACAATGTCAATTCATCAACATGTTTCATATCTGAGTTCATTGACATTGTTAAATATAATCGTTAAACATCAAGCCAAGTGTTTAATTTCATTTAATAGTAACAAATTTAGCCTTAATTAAGTCTCAGGAGTTAACCCATCCAATTCGAGAAGAAAAATAAATGGTTATATTATGATTGGACTATTATGAAAAAAATTCCTGAAAATTTTGGAAGAATTTGAAATAAATATAGCAATGCGTCAAATAATTGAATTCGTATTATGCAAGCCTCGAAAATTCGAAATTGAAGTTGAATTGTTCCATAGGAATTCATTAACCCTCCGACCGTAGAACCCTTCCCTCGAAATACCAGACCAATATTCTGACAACTCGACAACGTTCCAACGGGGATCAAATGTTGATCATACGTCAAGTCCCATTAATTCCGAACGGAATTATTAATCTTATTAGGCCGAGACAAACAGAATAACGTTTCGTAATCTAACTACGTAAGTTCGGCAATAGGAATTATAAATATTGTCGAAGGCGGTGTTGTAAGTTTTTAGGTAAATATACGTACGAAGGTAGCGCCACTACGTGCGCGGCTAACGGTGGCAACTCGTAGACATCGAGCAAGTAGCTTATTTATTTATACACCTCGTCGTAAGGCGAGAGTTGGACAGTTCTTTTGAATTATGAGGTATAAATGTCAACTCTACGGACATGTCATCTCGTAGTTTCAATTTATGAAACTGTGCGGTTATAGCTGCAGTGATTTAGTGGATCTCTCTTGTTCATTGGATCGAGATAGCACTTTATTGATGATTTGGTCACTTAAATTTAAGAAGACATACAAGCTACACTCATTTTGCTGGGGTAAAGTTAAGCGAGTTTCAGACTTCGAGAATATAGTTTCAATGTCTTCGAATAGTCATTAGAGACGTTTGTGTTGTAATTATTCCGATGTTGAAAGAAACGAAAAATGTTGAAAGGAAATCAAACGCAACAAAATTTTCAATACAAACTACTTTACTAGGCTCCAGATAAAACAACTGAAAATTGTGGCTTCAAGTTCGACAAAAAACAAAGTTATCTATATTTATTCATTTTTAGAACGTAAAAATGAAGGGATCTTTTTCAAAAGCTTCCAACGCGTCAATTTATCAGATCCGATTCCAACGAACTATTTCGCGAAAATTACCATTTATAAAACTCCGTGTCGTTTTTGTTTCCCTGGTCTATGATTTACTGTCGTGCTTTCTCTCTCTCGAGAGACCATTTTCTGCATGAGTTAGGACAGCTACTGGGTGAAATTGCGATGTTTACGTTACGCGGAACAAAATGGCCTACCATTTTGAGACGGTCCTTCGCATCAATACGACATCAAAGTTCGCTATTCCGTCATGCCAGTTGCAGCACTTTTGTCCGATTTTGCGTCATATTCTTTTATGTTTTCGGCTTATTGCGAGCTACGTAATCGTCCTCCGGACTTCGAAGAGATGCAGAATACGGTCCGTTTCGTATTGCGCTTCGTAAAGAACGTTTGGAATTGTCTCGTTTATTTCTGTTTCGGTGACGTTATTCTAGTCTCACGGATTATTTCTACAAAGCTTCGGAAATATATTTGTGTTTCTATGTGACGTTGTGATAATTGGTTTCTCGCAGAAGTTCGCAATGACGTGAATTGGTAAATTCTTTCGAGGCTTTTTAGTTGATTGTTGTTTTTGGTCTTTTGGACAACTATCATCTGTGATACGTTCCTTTTTAGTTGGTTCCTTTCTCTTCTTGTGATTTTTGTTATTTATTTTCTTTATTTTAGTATTTTGAATTCATTTCTTTGCAAATTACTTCGTTTTCTTTGAAAAACTACAATTGATTCAAAATTCAGAAATTAAAAAGTTCAACAAAACATGTTGCATCGAGACGATAAAGTCGTCCATTTTCTTTGAGACTTAGTCACGAGACTATGTGACTGAGTCGAGATTAAGATATAATTCTAGTACTATATGGTGAATGTGGAAGTATTGATTTATTATTCATTTGAGAATGTTGAAAAGAGTTTAGGAAATACTAACTAGTGAAAAAATTATAGGGGATAAGGACTTGGGCAAATCAGGCACTATCACCTACAGGAACTCTCGCAAAGCACTATAGTCCTGAAAACTGCTCATATAAATAATGCGGTTTTCAATATTTACGGGCATAGATTAGAAACATTTCTATGAAAAATAATTTGAAGTAAATAAAGGTTAACTCCACAACGGGGGAATTATTAAAGTAGGTTTTCAGCCGCCATTGTAAATAAGTTTCTTCCAGTAACTATATTCAAGTTTAATTGAGTTTTGTGGTTGGAAATATTGTTTCGCTCTTGCATTTCGAACGAAAACCTGGCTCACATTCATGCATTTTAAATGGGACTCGCTCGGTAAATATTCGTGTTGCATCTCTCATTTCCTCTTCAACAATGACACGATTATTTGGTCGGAAATACGAGGTTACGAAAACTTTGGCATTATTAATATTTCGAAGTGTGGAATATTTAAACGAGTTTTCCACAGAAGACGTACGTTTTGTTGGGAAACTTTTATATGAATCGAACAATTCATAAATCATACATAAAAGAAAGCGTAATATACGTCATCCTTCGAGGGATAATGTTAGAGAATATCGAAATCTTCACGAACTGGATGAAAGAACAAGTGAAACTGTGAAGAAATGTCATCGTCTTCCTCTCAGGAAGACAGGAGGAGGAAATATTCAATTTAGTACGTTTTTCAATTCAGATAAATAAACATGACGAAAAAAATAGAAAATATTTGAAATTGCTGATATATTCTTGATTTTTTTCAATATGATTCAATGAAATTCTTCGAAATAAAACTTGAAGACTGAGAACAATGTAGGTATTGTATTTTTTTGATAGTCACAGTACGCAGATTGAAATTTATTTAGTCTTTTAATTATATACGGAAGGTTCGTGGTCTTTATTCTTCAAATAAAAGTAATTAACTATAAAGTAATGGGGGCTTTATTAGACGATTAGAAAAATACGAGTATTTTAGTTCGACGTTCGCAATAAAAATGATACTGTAAGCTTCAAAATGGCGATTACGTAGTTGAAGAAGATGCTAGAAAAAAAGCGGTCGTTGGTCTAACAAAGCAACTAAAAATGCATCATCAAAAAGCGGGGATAACGCCCCCTCGTGCAGAGATTTAATGGGAAGCTAGTTAGAGCTGGACAAATGATGAAGCAGCTTGCCATGACTGTAACGAAATGCTGCATCAAGTACAAAGTGGTTAATGAATAGGGGTGTATATGGCACAGTATCTTTCCTTTGATACCGATGTTTCGGTTGGCTGAAAGAACATAGAGAACTACTTGCAACATGCATAAAGGATTTTGTTTCATAAACTTAATCGTCTAAATTAAATGTAGAGGTTTCGCTAGTTTTGTGTGAATTTTTATTTCTTCTCTATAACATTCTCGAACGATTGGACTTCATGTGTTTCTATGAAAATTTCACTGGAAGGATAATTAATTTAGAGATCGTCATTTCTAAAGTCCAATTGATTTTTATATTCACATTTTGAAGAACGTTTCTGTTACAAAGTATATATGCAAATTGAATCCATAGAAAATTTGGCGATTGTCGTTGACGAGTATCATAGATTCCAAAATGTCACTATTTTTTTTCTATGGTCGCAATAGATGATCATTCTGATCATAGATATAGATAATTATTTACATTTGTCGACTAAGAATACAAGTTAGTTTTTGTCAATTTTTTGGTGGAAACTACCCTAAAATTAATATTTCAACACATAAGTACTTAAAATTATTTATAACTATTTTTTAAATTTGCTTCTATAATAGATTTGCAGTATTTTTGTCAATCTATGGGCGTTAACTAGTACTGTGCTATTGTAAAAATATTCGGAAAAGTCGGAACTAGTTGAAGTTGATTACCAAAATGAGAAATGTAAATTTTTCTATGGTTACTTTTCTTATCAGTACTCTATGGTTATCGATTCCGGCGAGTTTGAATTTCGTGTCACTCGATGGGAAATCTGTATCCAATCATAATTATTATTATCGGTCATGTTTGTTGATCCATTCGTATTTCGGTATATTTTCCGATCGAAAACTCTCATTAGTTCCGTCAGGTACGTACCGGGCCGGAATATTTTTTCGATCCGACGTTTAATAGGAACGACAAAGCGTTTTCGAACGAAATGACGCAACGCAACAAATTGAATAATGGCCTCAGCGTTTGATGCAACTCGGCCTTCCAACTGCGAAACTCGTTGTGACGCAAATGTTTCGTTGGACGCTCAGAAACATACTCGATTACAAAGCCGAAATGATTTTCAAACCGGCAAATTGGTTTAGTTATTGTTGCGATTGTTTTATTTTCCATTAAATCTATTTGCATCAATATTTGTCGAGCGGCGGCAAAATGGCGAAAAGGTAATTGGTACTGTGTGGCCCCGAAATTCGATCTCTGCTTTTGTTCGATTTTGTGATGAAAGTTGCGAGTTCTATCTGCTTCATTTTGAATTTTGTTTCTTCACAATTAACTGTATGGAAATACTGATACTAAATTTAGAATTGATGAATGTCGAAATGAAGTCTTGAAAAAAAAACTCATTCATTTCGTTAACATAAAAATTTCCTTCAGTTTCAACTCGACATTAAATTAATGAAGCAGTTTTCTGCATGTTTATTTTCCTTCGTCGATTCTCGGATACTTTCCTCTGTCGATTTTTCCTTTTTTTAATTATAGTAAAGATACCAAATCATCGGTAGAGTTTCAACCACTTCATTTATAGTAGATTTTGAGATTTTAAGTCATAAAATAACATAACATAACATATATTAACATTTCATCACTTAACATAACATAGTATAACATAACATAACATAACATAACATAACAAAACATAACATAATATGACATAACATAACATTACATAACATTTCTAGACCAAAATACGTCTACTCTAACTATCTTGAACAGTGTTTCCCAACTTGAAGACTACGTCCCACAGGAGGGAAATTTGATTGTGGAGGGGGCAATTAAAAAAAATTTATTGGATTCGACACGATTTAAAACTTTCGGACTTCTCAGTTTCAACTTTTTCACTCTTTTCGGGAAGAAAAAAGGACTTCAAAAAGGCAAAGGTGCAGGTATGGCACAAAAAAGGTTGGGAAACAGTGTTCTAGACCAGTGTTTCCCAACAGGTGGTCCGCCAACCTCCAGGGTTCCGCGAGCTGTGCCAGAGGGGTTCGTAAGAAGCTATTTGAATGAAAAATATATTTCAAATGATAACATTTTTTTTCTGCTTCCTGCATAATCAGAGTTTTAGAGAACGCTAACTATGGCGTCTAGCGTCTGCCTAGAGCCAACTGACGCTAACATACTATAGCGCAAAATTAGAATTACATAGATTTATTCAAGGAGTTTTTGTTATACGAAACACCCAGCTTTGAATCGAGGATTTTGAGCAATAATCAAAATTCAACATTAACGATGACGGCGAAATTTAAAGAGTTTTAAGGTCAATATTTTTTCAATAATGAATATGTTAATGTTTTTTTTTGAGTAACAAAAAAAAAAGGTATAAAGAGACTTTCAATTTAACTTTTTTAGGTACTTGATACAAAGATGCAAATACACTTGATATGACAAAGTATTATTTGATTTACGTTAGCAGGCATATTTAACTTATCCATTAACATTAAGGGGGTGCTGGCAGGATCACTTTTTAATTTAAGGATTAGGAATTGATGGGGGTCCTTGTTACAAAAGCGACTCGATGACGAGGGCCTTTCTAAAAGAAACCACTGATCTAGACTAACTCAATCTAGCTGTAATAGATTGATTTAGATAGGAGAAACATATTTACTTTGAGTTAAGTTGTGTTAAACATTCAAGCTGTGAAATTGCAGGTTCAAGTTGTAACAACTCATGATACCTTAGTTTCTTCCGGAGCAAAAAATGCAAATTGCCTGCTTGTCAGAGAAATTACTGTAATTACTAGACGTTTTTCCGATAGCGAGTTAAAATATGAAAAAATTTATTGCAGTAATTGTAAAATTTTCGAATAAGTGTTGGTAAATGAAGACATTATCGTTTAGAGAAGGTATAGCAATTATAGAAGCAGCAATTTTCGTAATCGCGGTTTTCCTACCATCACATGGATGTCTTATAAATTTTCCCGCAACAGTGGAGTTTATTGAAACTATTCATCATGCAATAAATCTACTTACGGCCTACCGCCCACAGAGTTGATTACACTTTCAATTAAAAATGACGAATTGAGGCCAGGCACGAACAATAACATAATCTCCGTGAGAGAAAAATTGAATAATACGATAAAAGCAACTAAATACGACATACTTTCCGGATGAAATTTCAATCAATAAGACTTCGAAGTTCTCTCTTATACTGTAGAAACTTTCGTCTGGAAAATTTGAATCAAGACATGAGTATAGAAGAAGTCAGATGTTTCTTTCACCTCTGTACCACTTTTGTTGTTACTTTCGAATACCAATATACGTTTTTATGTCTGCTAAAAAATACATGTGATAAAATATTCTAAAAAAATATGTGTGATAAAATATTTCAGTTTTAAATCAGTGACAATTTGAAAATTCAAATGATATAAAAACAGTAAAGTATTGAATTTTCTGAAAAAAGTATTGTATTATTCAAATTATTGGAGAAATTAAATTTCTTCTATTTCATTAACTCTTCTTATTCTCTATTACTCTTCTATTTTAACTTCTTATTCTCTTCAACTTATTGTATTAATTATAGTAACTATTCAACAAAATACAGATTGTACTTCAGGGGGTCAGGGGTTTTAGCTCTGCTTATTTTTTATGACATTCTGCTTGTATTTCTAACCTTTCTTCCTAAAGTTATAACTCATGAATTGATGATAAGAAACAAAATACATTCAAAGAAAAATGGTTATACCAATCTTTAATTATACTTGGAGGGAGGGTTAAAGCTTTGTTTATTTTTGCTGACGAGGTGAAGAAAGGTAAATAGTTGTAATAAATCTGATTACGTGATACATAAATGGTCCAAACTCCATGATTGAATATTTGTGAGAATAACTTTAACTTGTTTCAGTAATTATACTTCACTTTTTTTTGCAAGAGTTTACATAACTAGCCAGCAAATATTTTGCGAGAGAAATGGTTGTAATATTATATTTCGTGAAATATAGTTTGTTTCTTTTATTTAGTTCCAATTATTATTTTAATAATGAAAAAATTTGCCTAGTTTTACATGGATTAATAACAAAAATCGTTGTTTCTACTGAAGCAGTATATCTAAACATCGATTATATAACAATTAATTGAAATTGACTACATACTGACGTCCTTGAATTTTTCCAAGTACACGCATACGAGTTTTCAATTGAATAAAATACATGACTTTATAGAATTGTCCAGATTAAATATTGATTTCAAATCGATAACCAATTGGTCTTTTTTGAGCTTTTATAAGTCAATAACTACATTCAAATTGACTGTTTCACAATTACCTTTCAATTAACTATCGGATTATATCATATCGATGAATGATTTAACACTCAAAAATTCAAAATTTCTGAACTTTACTCCAAGTAGAATGTTATCCGCTATCATGTTGCATCACAACAATCTGCCTCGATTTATTTCCTGATACGATTAACCGTCGTACCGTAAGTAAACATAGAAACTTTGAACAGCCAGATGCATTAACATCCTCTGCAAAGGAGCACAAGGTGTCGCAGATTACAGCCGACCAACTCGTCAGCCGTTATATCTGGAGTTTTACGAAGACGACTGTTACTTTGGTCGTTTGATGTCCGCTGGCATCTGCACCATAACTATTGATCTACAAAAGCCGATGCTTTAGTTTGGTCCCTTTATGCAACAAAGCTTTTGTAGGTGTATGAAGAACACCTGGTATCGAACTGAAATCAACCTTAAGGGGGGGTGTCGTTAGTGGTGGCAAAAAAAGAAACCAACACTCGAAAGTGATTTATAATGCCCTAGAAAAAAATGGAAGAAATGGGTTTAGTATGAAATTGTTCTTGGAGGCGTTTGCACCTTTTATCTCTTTTTAAATTACCTCGTTTTGTATACATTTTTATGGTTTTATTGTTGGTAGATTTTTCGGATTTTTTTGTCAAGTTATTAATCTGTACGAACATTTTGACGAGTAGATTGAAAAACTTGGCTATTAATAAAATTCTTGTAATAGGAGCTAGTTTTGTATTTTTTCCACATTGATTTAAACTTTTTCATAATAAACTTTATATTTTATGTAAGAAGGTGGACAGAGAGCTCTTTAAAACTATCTACTTTGCAAATTTTTAATGTTCATGGAGTTACGGACTCATCATTGATGGTTCGGATAATGATAAAATTTTTGTTCTTCAAAAATATAAGAGAATTATGCAGAGGCCATTTTAGAACATATAAAATTCTCAATTTGCCGAGTTTATGTATTTTAGAGTGTTTACTCTTTGTAAGAAGGAATAATCATTATTTTGATGACATATCGAACAGAAGTAAAACAAAACGTAATATTTCATTCCACTTTCCTGGCATTAACGGAAAAAAATGCAAAATACTTGTACACCAAACTTTATAATGCTTTAACTAAATTTTATGTTGATATATTAGATCTTAAAAAATTTAATAATTGAGCCTTATTCGATAAAAAAATTTCTCGAAAATCGATTCAATTCTATTCGATTCGCCCACAGATATTTTATATAATTTACGAAAAAATCAATGAATTACGAACCATGTAGCAGATTTTTACATATTTTTCATTATTTTTGGCCGTCAAATGATAAACAATGACTGTTTATCATTTGCAACATATTTTGTTTTTTGTTTCGAAGTTTAAATACGACTTGAACTTAGCTATAGTGTAAATTTTTTACAGACGAGTCAACATTTTAAAAATATTGCTTAAAAATGAACGCCTAGTGAAGTGAATTCAAACGCCTATTTTTATCAACATTTTATATTTTATATTTGGGTATTTAAATTTTGATTCTCGGGAAGCTTAAGAAATGAATAAATATTGAATTTATATATTGGTGTACAGGTTGAAATGGATACCTTGCCTTCATTGAACTGAACTTGTTTACTATTTTATCTGTTATCTTTAAATATTTTCTCAATGGATAAACCAGCGAGCAACCTTATCTGTTTATTTTTTCGAGTATATGTGACTGGAAATATCTTACTAATTTATTCGAAAACACTTACGCTCTTAAAAGCAAACTGTTGTAATTAAACTATAATTATTAAATTAGAGTAGTCTATTTCGATTAACAATTGATTTCTTTTTTTTTTTCAGGTTAGTATTGATTTCTTCGCATCCTTCCTCAGCGACACAGGAAAACGTAAGCAATTAAAATTTCCTCTTATCTTATCTCTCCGAGATTGTCGTTCTGCAGCAATCTCTGTTTCCTGCTCGAACCGTAAAGCCTCTATGCGACATCCCTTTCTACCAATTATGTGGGGGTTCGTCCATGTGTTTCCTGCGTCTGATACAAATCAAAACACGAAAAACGCTGGCGGTTCGAAATTCTCCAGATCGAATCGGGCAGCTGTCGAATTTTACCTGTGTCCTCTAGAAATCTCTTAGTGCCGCAGGTCAAATTGCTGGTTTGATCTTCTTCATGCCCGGTAAAACGTTCCATAATTTCACTTTTAGAGAGCCGGGCTTTTTTACTGATTTTGTAGGGTGGAACATCTGTCGCGGGTACGTAGGCGTAGATACAGCGTTTAACCACCGAATGTTACTATTGAAATCTCTATCTCTATAAATCTGGGTTCAATTCCCACGGTAAGACATATGGACGTTACGTTTTTCTGTATTCTGTGGTTACGATTATTACAAAGAGAGATTACTTTTTGTTCTCAGAACTTTGTCAGATTCAATTTGGGACAATTCAGAAATATTTTTATTGGATGCACCTGGTACATTCGTTGGAATTTACGCAGAAAAAAAATACGTAGCCGATTAATTCAGTAAAAATTGAAATTAATCACGAGTGGGCTCCGATTAATTTTTTGTATATACATAATCTAATAATTTGGTGCATAAATTTTGCATTTTCTATTAATTTGAACGTTGTCAAAAAGGTATCTTCAATTGAACGTAATTTTTGGAAATCTCCGCAATTGCATATGTGATCTTTCTACTAGTTAATTCGAGAGAAAATTTACTCGAAGCGATGAAGAATTTGCTCCCGACGAACTGTTGAAGTGGATGTTAGATAAAATTGCTTCTTCTAAGATTGCATCTCAAGAGTCGTAATTGGACTTGCAACATTATGTTTTACTTCTTTTCTCGAGGAAAAATTATCTTTTATTATCTCGAATTCCCGTTTTCGTTTTTGAATCTTGTGGGGTATTCTGTGTTTTCGAAACGCTTCAAGGGGTACGAAGCGTTGCTCAAAGGACCCTTTTATTGTTTCCGATAGCTCTCTCGGAGAAGCTTCTCGAAATTACTGTTATTATTCGCGAATAATAGGCGAGTATTATACTCCACAAAAGTTGATGCGCCTTGAAACGTTTAGATAATATAGGGATGTAAGTTGAACTCGTGACCTTTTTCCCGATTTTTTTTTGCTGGAAGCGTAAGTGTAATCGATGCAGGGGGTTATTTATTTAATATTGAAGTGTTTTGATTATAGCTATCTACTCGAAAGATTCATTTGTTGGTTTTTTGTTTGTCGTTATTAGTACACGTGATGTCTTTCTCTCTGAATAAATAATATCAATAATAGTTCTTCATTATATGAAAAATTCATACAAAAGACTATTGATCTTAGGTCCTACCTATTTGATATGTTGTGTCATTTTAATTTTAATTAATTAGTTTATAACATGCTTAGTTCTTCAAGTTGCGCCTCAGTTGAGTATTTTCATCGTACATAGTTCTGTGAGAATTTCTCGAGAGTGTGAGATAGTTCTTCTTTAAATTTGTCTGAATTTCGATTTTACGTTAAAATACCAACGCTGCAAAAACTCCATGACTTTGTTATTTCATTTCGAAGTAACGTGAAAAAATCCATGATCTTTCCAATGTCGAATGAATTTCAATATCTCCATATATTCCAATTCGTATTTTGTTTACAAAATATACGAATTAATCGTTTATTACTTACTCATTCAAGTGATTGTACTTTACTATTATTCCACATTGATTATGTTATTATTTCGATTAATTCATTGTATCATTAAATTCTCGGAATTGCATATTTGGACATGTATTATTATTTGGATGTTTTATGAATTATGTTTGAAATAGACAATATTTTGTTATTCAAATGCTACTATGATGTTTATCGTTCACATTATGAACTTGCTTTCAAATTAAGAATTGACATTGCTAAACTAGGAAGGTTATCTGATATAATAATTATTTACTATGAGTGAAAAACTTCGGCTAAATCTAAAATGTAGTTTTGACCACATCGTGATAATTTTAAACTTCTATTAATTTAGATAATTTCAAAATCGTTAGAAATTTCGAATTCTTTTACTGAAAATTTTTGAGGCATATTTTCCTACGGAAATGAAAGAAGTCATTTCTAAGTAACAGACAGTATGTAATTTTTCAGGAACTTATATATTATTATGATGTTAATGAATAATATCATGAATTTCAAATTTTAGAAATTCATTGATGAGTATATGAAACTACGAAGCTTAATTTTTTCAAAGAAAGATAACAATTTTGACGTGATCGTTAAAATGAAATAATAATTTACGATCTTAAATTCAATAAATATGCGATGAAAAACATTTAATTTCTTCAAAATTTCATATTTAAATATAAATATCAGTTATTGCAAAGCTTCAGAATAAAATTGATGAATACATCGATGGATAGGTTGAAATATTGAACAGAATTTTTCATCTGTTATCTGACGGGTATTTTTGGACGAATAACCAAAAACTTTATAAATAACTTCGATTTTAATATGATCCATGGATTAATTTTTTCAATAATAAAGTGTGAGAAAATAATCAAGGTTTTTGTTTGTTGTACGAAAAATTAGTGTATTGTATTTAAGTGTCATTCAGGTGTTTAAATCGCTTGTTCACATTTTCATTGCCATTTCAGTTCCCTCAAATTAAATGAGTGTAATCGCGTTCAGGCGTAGAGTATTGCGTAAAAATTTATTTGAACACTAATTCATAGATATGAGGGATGTGTCTACTCGCAGAAAATTTTCCCGCTCCGTTACTTCTTCCTGGGGAACAACAGATAAGTTCCGCCTCTTGAACAGACATGTACAAAGCGAACTATATGTGCTGAAGTGGAGGATTTTTTATGAGAATAATTCGATAAGCCTAGCGTAAAAAGTCCCTTTCGATCAAGGGGGTTGCTCAACCCCCTCGCACTCTCGAACTGCGCCTCGGCTCTCCGAAGTGACAACATAAAGAGATACTACGACGGACTGTATCCTTTATGGGCCGACCAGAGCCATAAAAGAAAGATTGTCTTACCCTCCAGAAGCCGAACGCCATATCCGCTGAAAAGAAAACTCATATCTGCCAAGTTCGGAGTATTGACCCCACACATACTCCGGGAAAATAAATAGAGGGAGCGGCGCCCCGCAGACGCCCGCGTTCAAATATCGCCCGCCGAGATTTTTCGAATTCAATATTCAGTGACTCATGTCTCTCAATAAGGCGACGCCAGGAAAGCGCATCTGGCGCATTTTGGAACGTATCTACGAATTTCCATCCGTTACGAATGCCACGACGACTTGGTGTGTTCCGTGTCGAACGCTGCTAACGTCAATATTTGATACGTTTTGTCGGATGAAATTTTCGGTGCTGTCTATCGGAAGTGCTTTCTATGAAATATTCAATCCGATTCTGAAGAAGTCATCAACTTCACTGCGGAGATTCAATTGGTTCGTGTCGATTTCGAAGAACTCGCATTTGGATAAAGGAAAAATTGGGTAGATATATACCACAAAGAAAAAGCAATGTAAATACTCGAGAAGAAGAGTGTGGATGTTCAGAAATAAAACTAGTTCTCTCATTCACGAGGATAATTGCAGATGTTGACACTCGCTTTCCAATGCCAAAAGGTTTTAGGAAATTCCCAAGTAGTCCATTTTTTCAAAATTTTTATTATCTTTAAAAGAAATTCTCTTGTACCTTCTACACAAAAAAGTAAATATAGATTTTACACATGAATGAAAAGGTTCATCTTCATATTCTATTCTTTATATTTCACATACTGGTCAATCTAGTGAGTGTATCGAATATAAATCGTTGTTTGCTCCTCTGAAGTTTCCTTTTTGTCCGGAATGTCGAGGATGATTGTACAGCAACTCTCGATCATCGAACGTCCACGTGTCCTTATTGTATTTCAATTCCCCGCCACGTTCCAGTCCGCAGATCACGTGTTCCAGTTAATAAGGACTCGTATCTCGACGAAATGTACCCGGGGGAAAATTCTCATTATCCCACATGCAGTGCTTTATCTATTTTTCGATGCCGATCGAAGCGGCAGTCGCCGTTCGTCGAGCGACGCCCTCGGCGTTATCTTACACGGCCATAATTGATTGTCTCCGTAGTTACTTTGGAACTTTACAAAAAAACCTTGGGGGGGTTGCGAGACTGATGACATCGATCAAACTTTCAGCGGGCGTACGTAGTGGCTTAGATAATGTGATACTGCGAAAAAACTCCGTATCGGCATCTGACGTAAAGCGGGACCGATTAGGGTGACAATACAATTAGGGTGGGTGGTCGAACGTTGAGTGTTCCGTGAGGGATGAGTGCCACTCAAAAGTCGTTAATTTTCCCGGAGAAATTGCCTGGCGTCGCGCAAAATGATAGTTATCGGAATTATCTCGTATGCATCTTCTAACACTTCGCTTAGAAGCCAAGTTCATAAAAATACTTTCGAGAAAATTTAATAGATTCAACTTATCCTAGTTCTCCTTCTTCAACTAGAGATGTTTTTGCTTATCTAGTAACAGATGATTATACGATCAATGGAGTTTGTTTTATGAACGATTTCATCAAACTACGCGCCATCACCACCATGTTTGGTCAAGAACTGAAGAAATGTTGATGGAATTTAATTGTTTTTGAAGTATCAACTCCAGGGCTTTAACATTAGATGGAGTTTTCGAAAATTTTTCAACTTAACATCGTGGTTATCGTTTTCCGCACTAAATATCTAATCATTTCTCATAATTATTTTTTTCTGATATTGTGTGTATTCAAAATTTTGAAAAAATATTTTTTGTAGGACGGACTAATGATAGAGGCTTTACGCTATGTACGAATGTCAACGTTCTCATGTTGATTTGTAGCCCGCTATTTGAGCTGATAGCTGTGCTACCCTTCAGATATTCGTATTCATTGTTTGGACTACCCTATTGTTGGAAATGCGGTGGCGGTACAAGGAGCGAAACGTGGCGACGCGATAACCAAATGGATAATATCTTTTTCCGCAATATGTTTTTTCATATCGCGTACAAATGAAAAAATAGCACACCGACGCCGAATGGAACAGCCGGAATAAGCTCGAGAGGGCGCTGATAATGACGAAAAAATCCAATATTAACTTATCGCTTTCGATATTACCCGAGGGACCGGAGAGTAGAGAAACATGATATGCAGCCGGAATGACAACGATGGTATTATGTCACGGGTTCGTTCTCCGCCCCGGCTCGTTCTGGAACGAGATAACAATCGACCGAATGGCGGCACGCACTCGATGTCACCTTATCGCCGCCGTTGTTTAGATTGGATCTGCCGCTGCATTTGCTCGGATGGCGGCGAACCGCCGACACATTTGCAATTTTGTGCGGAATACCGAATCAGCCCCGCGGGCATCTTTACGTTTAATTTCCTACGCCGAAGAGGTGTCTACGAATAGACGCCGTTATTTCTTATCTTGTTTTCGCGTTTAATGACGCTTTACGACGCGTCCTTAGACGATACGAGGTTTCGTCCTTTTGTGTATTCTTATCTGCGATCCGGTGTTAAGGGATTCAAACTTCTGCCTCGGAGAAATGTAAATAAGTGGAATGGTGTCGTCGATTTCTTTTCATATCTAGAATGGCGTTGCTACTGAATTTATAACAGTTTAAGCTTATGCCGTTGCTTTTCGCGTTTTGAGTTTAATGAATACTTTGATATTCATCTACATAATTAAATTTCTGAAGAGAAATATTCAATTAGTGTAAATATCCTGTTTATAATTTAAAAAATTAAATTTCCTTCGTAAGGAGGTCTTTATAACACGACATTTCTTATGATTTTATTATAATTATTAACGTGTATGAGGTTAACGCTGTAGTGCCTTTCATCAGTGTTGGTTCAAAAATTATTTCGGAATATACCTACATAACCGATCAAAAATTCGGAAGTCCTGCATATAATATTCGTATATTGTAAGTTTTCGATTGTATAATGGACATTAATTCCGTGAATGTGTAAATGAATTGTGCTCTATCAAGAAACTGGATGCAAGACATTGCTTCAATTAATGCATTTGTAACTGATGAGAAGTGGAAACATTCTATTTATAAAATCGTCATATATATTGTCATCTTTTTTTAACCTCTGAACTCATCGATTTCTACCATGAAACTTGCTTCACAAAATAGACATAATTATCCCACTTCTGATCCAGTACTGTGGATCAGAAGTGGGATAATATCATTTGTTATTTGTGTTCTTGAGGATATATGTTATTTGGGCTGGATACAATAAAGAGCCTCGAATTCTTTTGTGCTCGCTCATCTAGAATGCCGTTCGGAATTTCCGATGTCTGCTTTGGGAAATTGAACACGTTATGAATATTGCATAAAATGCCCACTTTTACGTCGATTGATAACCAATTCAAGCCGCGAATCGCACTCCGACTGTTCCCGGAAAATTCGATCGTGGAAATCGGCCTGATTGATATTCTTCGCGAACTTGAGGAAAAATTTCTCGTTCTTCGTCATTTCAAATACGTTCAATTGAAGTGAGATCTCTGTGGAATATTGAAATGCGAGAAATGTCTGATTTGTAAAATTTGAAAATTTCGGAAAAGCCTCGACATGATTGAGATTAATCATTCTTGAAGATCAAACAGTTTCAAAATTTTTTCTCGCCGATAACTCTCCAAATTTAACTGGTTTTGATAAATAAAATAATCAAATATTAAATTCACGGAAGTACTTGAAGGAGTGATAACAAATAACCAATATTCAACTTCGATTTTGTGAAGAATAACAGTAAATTTTCCGATTCTATGATTTTTGATCTGGTTCTTTATTGTAGACTGTCAAAAAAGTTGGGGGACCATTATGTTTCTTCATTTTATTCTTATAGTTTATTATCTGTCTACATTCATAGATGAATAAAACTTCAGTTCCTTTTTATCGAAAGTGGATAAATTTTCGTGGACCGCCCCCTGGAGTCTCCAGTTGATCTCAGGGGGGTCACTTTGGGAATCACCGTTGTACATTATAATTATTTCGTAAGCATTCATACTTTAATTTGAAAGAATACCATTATTTACGAGTGAAAATATGTCTAAAAGAATCAATCAATTGCTGTTTTAGAATATGATACTTACCTATAATATAAGTGTATACTTCAAAACACACTGAAAAAAATTGCTAGAGTATATTAATAAATTCAAAATCAAATAATGTTGAGTGATCTTCTTCACCAGTTGAAAATACTCTTCAATCCATTTATTTTGTACATGTTTTCGTCATCTGTCAAGGTGAATACAACCAAAATCCAATTCATCTACGTGCACTACGAAGAAAAACAGATAATCTGTTATACAAAACGAGTATTGTCATTTCATCATAGCTCGCTCTGCATCAATTACTTCTGCAGATATCGATGCAGATGAGGATTCACAGATTCAATTAGCGGGATCGCAGAATCGGATCAAGGATACCGACCTTAATCGCAATAAATACACATCATTTACATCGTCGACGTATTTATCGACACCCAGATGCCGGCTATTTAGGACAGCGCGGCCTGGCTTGATGTAATACGCAAAATTTACCAATACCCCACAGAATAATAGCATCCGATCCGTAAATACGGAGCACCGACTCACGCGCGCTTATCGATCTTCCGTCCTCGTTCAACACGTACGATTCCGCGCTTCGTTCGTCTCTGATTACCGGACGACGTGCGTCCAATCCCACTCGAAAAATCTCGCCTTGGTCCTTAACCTAGTTGCGTGAGAACTAAGTTGCATTTTGTATTCTTGGCCTTCTTTTTCGAATGATTCGTTCGCTCACTCGCTTTGTGGTTCTCTCTTCACAGCAATTTTTGCGTTATCAATACGCGGATGACGAAACGACGAATGTCATCCGTCAAAACGCTGTATTAGGCGCGTTCCCACGTCGAAGGTCGACCACGTTTTAATTGTTTCAAGTTTAACGTAAGTTGTTTAGTATAATGTAGTATATCCGAATTCGGATGTGACTTGATTTTTTTAGCAGGAACTTCTTTCTGATTGTTTTTCAGAGTCAATAATTGGTTTTTAATTTTTTGAATAATCCTCTTCTTTTTGTGTTCGTTATTTTCCGGACAAGGTTCGTAAATTTTTGAAAATCGAACAGAAAAAAAATCAAATGAATATAATAAAATAAAATATAGAAATATAATTGAAAGTCAATAAAATATATACATACTTCAAAGAAATTTGTAAACTTATGAGCCTAGAACAAACAATGAAGATTGTTGAGCTTTCAATTTTTCTAATATAAATCATGAAAATGAGAAGTATAGAATTTGAAATTAAACTCTAGAATTGAAAGTAAACTCTGAAAAAAGTGGCCAAACCTTGACAAGTTGTGAAAATTGTTATACTTCAAAATAATTTGAAATATTTGAGAACAGATCTCACTTTTGCAAGCCGAACCCGAATTCGAAAATATATGCTCGTACAAATTTCATCGGATCAACTAGCAACACATGAAAAATATATTCTCAACATTTATAATACATTCTCGTTTCATTCAAAATTTCAAACGTTTCATATACTTGAACCTCTGACATTCAGAGATTAACGAAACAGTTTCCAAGGTATAATGTATTCACTTCATTAGTGAAGTCAGTCTCATTTTCCGAGCGCCCAATTTCTCCACCTTCCTTTAATATGAAACGGTGGTGACTAAAGCTCTAATTACTTCCTTCAACAGTTCCATCGTTGTCGAAAAGTTACAGAATATAATCGCGCATCCCCAAACAACTGCAGACGAATAAGATATATCCAAACGATAAGGCCCTTCACTACCAGCTCGGCTTATTTGGATAGCCCGAAGGTCTTTCATATACCGAATGTTGATTTAGGGACTTAAGAACCCCCTGGAAATAGAGGAAATTGTGTTATTGCAAAGAGGTGAGAAATAACGGAGTTGCCCGTTGTAGCAAATTATCCGACTCGAAGGAGCAAAACACGGACCAGCTGCTGATGAGAAAGGAAAACACCTCGGAAAACACATTCGAGCTTTCTCAAAACATTACGTCTAACTCCCCTTATTGAATTATCGCGTGTAGAAGTGATTGTGGCGTATAATTCGCTTTTAGTCTGTGTGCCGGAATACATAATGTTTTAATAATGACCGCGGAATTCCGTTATAAACAAAAACTGATTTTGCGATTAAATTATACCGTGAAAAATACTCGAATACTAATTGCTTCATGTTGATTTTCTCCTTGTTCAGTTTCTGGAAAACATTATATTCTATGGTGTTGGAAAATCAATAATCTCATGCCGATGTATATATTGATCTAACAATTGCATAGTTACATAATTCTGTATTTTCGCTTCCTTTACTTGTTCGAAATGTTGCACGCCTGAAACATGTAGATTCATGTATTTCATTCATATGTTCTTCATTTATTTATGTCCGTAAACTAACAATGCGTTTTTTCTTAGTACAATTCGATTTCTTTTTATCAATAAAATGTAGGTATTGAATAAATCCTCAAATAATAATCATAACTCAATAATAATATTAATAAGTTCTTCATTCTCAACCGATATAATACCCACTCACAGAAAATATTAACATAAAGCTGAATAATAGTAACTGATAACAAAATGAAATGAAATAACAAGGAACTTAAAACAATCGATTTTAATCACTTTTATTTGTTTACATAACCCCTAATAATAACTGCAATGTAGTCAAAGTTAATGTCGCATTTATTAACAACTGTAGACTCCATAAATGGGGGATTGTGTTAGCTAGTTGGTTCTTGCATTGTCTTGGTGGAAAAATTCTGTGGTACGAGAATTTTGCAAATTTCTCAAAGAGGACAAGAGAGAAGGGCAAATAATGGTGTTCTGCAGTAATTTGTACAATAATTTGAGTGTTAAGGTAAATTCCATTGAGTTGGTATCTTATATCAGTAAATACCGTATACCTGTTCCTTTGAGGAAATAATAATCAAATGGACCGGAAATTATACATAATGTCCATCAGATATGGAGCAGAGTAAGAAAAAACATGTTTCGATAGTATTAATGTATTTTTCGGAATCGAACATAAATTGAAAATACGAAGAACATACACTTTGTGATAATCAAAATATGAACACAAAAACATGGGGTGAATTATCAAGAGTTTCCACATTCAGAATCATCTAGTTTTTAACTGATACGAGCTCGAAAAATATCTAGAACATCACTGGCGCTGAAGAACCCATTCAAAGAAAAAATTAAGGAGAATTTCTTTTTCAAAAACTCTGAAGAAGCCTTTACTATGACTTCACCATTACTATGGCTTCTTCGGACCTCTCTAATCAAACTATTATCATTTTTTCCGGAGGTCACGTGGCAATATTCGTAGCGATCGGACATTGTGATGAATAAACAAGTTCAGATCGTAATTAATAACTTGGTCCGGAATAGCGAACCATTATTCATAATGACCGGGCGTTATAAATAGTCACTTGGTCAATTTGGATTGCGACAATACATAAAATTGAATTTTTTGTGTCATTTTCGCGGGTCGCGGGTCTAAAATTCGTACGGAATTCGTTTCATTCGAACGAATTTCAATGACACATTGTTCTGAGACCGGCGGGACCATTACGATTGTTTATAGCTAAGTGTAATTCGCATTTGGCTCATCAAAATCGCGCTCGGAGCTCGTAAATGGTCAGTAAAATCGAGTGTTAATATTATCGACATCCGAGTTAATGAATTTGTTGTCAATTCGTCGCATAATTGATGGCTGGAAATTGCTCTCGTACCGTGCCTCGGCTCGGCCATAATGAAAATTTCATTTCAATTACGTTCGAAAGATTCCACTAACAAATTTGAATAACAAAGCTCGCATATTATATATATTGTAGGGATGCGTCGATGCATACTGTTTACGGAATGAGGTGGAGTTTTATTAGCTCCGTCGACTCGAAATAAAGCGACGGGATCGCCACAGGACGGTCTGTGTTATTTTTACGTTTTGTGGACAATCTAAAACGAGGTGAAAATCTGTCGTTGGAAGTATAATTTTATTTTTCTTCATTATGTACCGTCAGCAGACTTTTCACGTCTGTTGAAGGTTTTACAGTCAAACTCCTTTCTGTGCACGACAAATATACTTGATGAAAAATTCAATTTAAATGTTTAATTACTAATTTACGAATGCTTATTCGAATTCGAAAAAATATTGAGATACCTATAATTGATTTTTGAACACAGAGTGAATTTTACTGCATATTTGTTCAATTTTTTTATTTAACACATTTTATAATACTTATTCTTCGATAAGATATACTTTTATTGCTACATTTAAAGGAAGGTTTAGGTATTCCCAGATGAAGCAATTTTTTTTATTAAACTCTTTGTTGCAGAACATAGATCGAAACAAATCAGAACAAAACTTAGTGAAAATAATGAAAAAATCACTATTTTTCTGCTTAATTTTCCAGCTTCGTTACTATGTTTTTATTCTGTTATTTTCACCTAGATTGCTATAGATTTTATTTAATTTTTCGTTCTTGCGAAATTAGCGAATCTTGATGAAAATCGAATAATAAAATTTAAAAAACTATATATATTATGAAAATATGATAATTTGTAATCTTCAATTTATTTCGTTGAAAATAACATATGAAATTAATTTTTATATAACATCCACTTGGAGTGAATATTTTTGCAGCCGTTTTAGTCATATTTATTGAAATTGGTTTCAACTATAAAATTCAATGAAACACCATTGTTTCGAATGGATAATTCAAATTTTACCCATTTATTATCACTTGGAGGAATGTGCAGTTGTTCGCCGCATTTTGTCAGTATATTTTTACATTTTGCACGGTAGTGTAAGCGTGTGCGGTGTTTAATTTACGGCCGGCGAACCTTAAGAGGCGACCAACGATGCAGAACAGTCTTGACTTTAGATTAAATTGTATCGTGGATATTCCATACAGAGGGGAGCCCGGAGCTTGTCGTAATGTACGAGGATGCCTTCTGCTTCTTCTTCTTAGATCATTTAACTGGCGCCCTCGCATCCAGTCGTTCAGTCTGCAGCGGAGGCACAGGGACACTGTGAAAAGAATTGCGAAGAGACCATAGCGCCATAGTTATGATTTCAATTTTAGATTTGCAAGACTACTCTGAATGTCAGACGGGAGACAATCTTTATCTTTATGATTTTCTTCATTCTTGTTTGCTCTTTTTTATTGCATATAAATTTATGTGAGTAATAACAGTGCATATAATAATTGGTGATTCATTATCAAGTGTCAGTCTATGAGGTTATAATTCAGATTTAAATTGTTGCATTGTTCATTCGTTCATTACTGCTTGTAAACTATGTATCTCTTCTATAGTACTTGGGTATATTTAACTAAATCTTCTTGGTCATGTAATATGACATACTTCCCATCAATTAACTCATTATTCAATCGCTAAACTCATAGGCATACATAAATGTCGATATTTATGGATTTTATGGGATTCGAACCCAAAACTTCTGCTTCAAAGAAACTGTTGACTTGTTATTCTACCATATTATCCACAGCTGCTCGTACCTTCAGTTATTTCATCTTTTTACTCACTGCTCGTTATTTTTAATTCTGACAAGTACAATTAAGATAGTTTCATACTGATTACTGAATTATAATTAGGTAACTGATGTTTACGATAGAAATCTAATGACGAAGATGAATCTCCGCATATTTTCCAATTTATTTCGCGATCGCAAACCGGATAGACACTCCGGTAACGTTGTCGACACTAATGAGATATGGACTCTATCTATAGTAGATGCAATGTACGGCAATAATGATACTAAGTATTGTTACGCGACTGCAGAAATGTGCAATAAATTCAGTAACTTTGTAGAAAGAGATTGCTGAATTGAAGACGGTCGGTTTTTATTGCGGTAATATTCATTATTTATTACCTCCATTTTGTGTTTCTCGGAGGCGATGATAGCATTATCAAATGCACGGCTTTCGTACTAGCGAACGTTTATTATAGTTTGGTGTTCGTAAAACTACAATTTTCGAAGAGATTTGAAGAAGGCGTTCCGCTTTATAAGGAGTAAACACGACATATATAGAAGTCGTCGCTTATATCATCGAATAAATGGAAAACAAAACTCGACTTAGTAGCTTGTTCAATGGAGGCATTTTTCTTAGTTCTTGTCGAAACGAATCATTTTTCCTTTATGGGTGATATATAGATATAATAAACGTTTCACTTATGGAGTCTACAAGTCGTATACTTCACTGTTTAAAATTGAATTCTACAGCAATAGTACTCACTTCTTTATATGAGACGATATTGGAGTAACTTCGTTTCGATGAAACCTCAGTTTTATATACCACTAGAAGCCATTAAGTGTGTTATAACTGAAATACCTTGGTCATGATTGATTTAGAATCAGATAAAATCAACTTTGGTATAATCTTGATCTTCTGTCATATTTGATCTGTCATGGTCTTAGTCATAGTTGCCTAGTCCTTAGCACGTTGTGGTTGTTGAGCAAACGAGCGTGGTTCTTCATTGATTGACATCTTCAAATAGCTGTGTCTCCAGAAGCTATGTACCATAAATAATTAAAATGTTGGAACAACGGTTTTGAATTCTTGTGATGCACTGTTGATGTAAATGTTATTGCTAGCCACGGTCACCTTTAATATTGTAGGTGGCCTTGTGCTAGCCTGATGGTATTCTTTGATGAATCGGAGCTTGGTAACTGAACTGAACTTGTCTTCCGATTGTTTGGTTTCCACTTTATATTTCAAATGTTTTTTAGTCCAGTTGAAAGCCTATTCGTCAGTATCTACATCCGAACAATTTCAATTAATGCCAAATTTTCCTATTATCATTCTTCCGCCGAAAATGCATTGTTCAATTCAGCTTAGTTTGGGATTTACCGCTCCATTATAATTGTTCGAACGCTGTAAAAGTTTAAAAAAACATATCCTATCGATTTATCGAACGAATAACCCTGTTTCTGTTTGTTCGGTGGAGTTTTAAACAGCAAAATAATGAATCGCAGATCGAAAGCCATCGCTTCTCACTTTACGGCTTGTAAGTTGGCATCGGAATAGCGAATATCTGTAGAAACTTCCTGCATCGAGCTTGTTTCCAATCCTAATAAATGCAACGTTACACAATCCGGCACGTAATTCTGGTATTCTCGCAAGCGCTCAATGGAAATTTAGTGGCAACATCCTGCAACAAGAAATATATTGCGGAGTCCGCGAGGACCTCGACGTCATGATGAGAAAAACTGTCGAAAGAAGTTGCACGTAAAGTTCGTAACTTGGTAAACTGTATGTTATAAGAAACCTCATTATATCCGCTTTGAGGCCTATAAATTTCAAAAAATAGCCGAAAGAATTGAAATTTCATAGTCTTTTTGTAGACGTAAAACTCCTGAAGGCGGAAAATCAATCACTTCTGAAAACGAAGTTTTTATTCAAGTTCTTCAAATGAATAGTATCTATACATTTTACACATACATTCGTCCTATTTAGATTTGTAATTTTCCAATTTTAATGGAGTGTACTGTTGCAAATATAGAAAATTTGAAAAAAGACTAAATATAAATTGACATTCTTAGGTAACTGGCGAAAATATATTATCAAGAAAACATTTCTAGAAAGCTACTACTAAGTACAAAGATTTATATTTTCTTCAATTTTCCCAAAGAAGAATAATATTCCTCGTATTCTAATGCCTATTCCTCTTACGTCTATAAATCACACCGCAATTTCGTTGTATCTGCAATAACTTTTTCAATATTATATCCCTTTTGGAGAAAACCTGGCAAAACGTATAAAAATTGATTTTGAATATTACGCAGGCTGTAAATGCAACTTCACAGTCTGAAGTTTGTGTCCGAGTGCTTATATGAAACTTTACTCTAAGTTTGAGCAAATCCTGTCGTAAAAACCCGCGATCTCTCCACTTTATGATTCGGAACTTTTACTCGGTTCCTGGATTGGAATGCATACATCGCTGGTGGAAAGTTTTTCGTCAAAAGTGGGTCACGCACATTCAATTCCTGGATATAGAATTATTCTGCTTCGGAGTTACCTCCATGTATATATCTAAAATCATTTTTATATCGGGCTTCAGTCCAAAGTTTCAAAGTTGTATATTTTCCAATTTTCGAGGATGTTATTAGTAATTTTCTCTCTGATCCACCAATGAAAATAAATAGAAAAAAGATGATCATACTCCATTACTCTTCAACTCGCCGTTTTCCATAAAATTCGACGTAAAACCTGACAGATATAGGTTTGCGAGGTTAAAACTCCACTCGGGGCGACATTTAGCGTCGTAGCTCGTAGAGACATCTACCGACCGTCCTTGAAATACGCCGTCAAAGTGAGCAGCAACTTTGCATTTTAGCTTGCTAATAATTAATCACAACGGTGGAGGAAGATGGAGCGGAGACCAGGGGCTGCATAATAATTAATGCTGGAGGAGATAAGGATCGTTTTAGCTCAACATAAACAAGTCATAAAAGTGCTAGCGCGAGCGATGACCCGCGTTTATTTTAACTCCCTCTCTTTCTCTATGCACATCGGACGCCTGTGATCTCTATGTTAGCAATTTATATATCCGATATTTATCTAATTTTACCTGTTGCATTTTTAACGATCCTCCAAGATTTGCCTAAGTAGTTACCTCAGTAAGTTCAATATCCGGACACTCTAATCGAAAAATGTTCTTTCAGTCGAAAGGGTATGTTACTTTGGATGTTATGTGTATCGACTAATGATAGATTGGATATCCTGGAAACTCAAGGTGATGAATCAAGTCCATTGAAATTATTGTTGAATTCTAATTTATATATTTTTCGTTAAATATTACGTTGTTTTAGTGCATTCTAAAGAAGATTTTTTGAATAACTTTCACGTATGGAAACGAATTATTTTTTCGAAAAATTTCATTCTATTTTTTTGTCCTTCTCCCCTCGAAATGATTCTTCGTTGCTTGGAAAATGTAACATCATCCTCGTACAGAGCTATTTCATCTGCTACCGTCTGCATGTTTACGAGATGAAATTCACTTACAAGATTGTTTTCATCTTACTGATTTATTGTTATATGAGGATGTAAAAAGTAGGGGAGTTCTTCACGCTGGAAAATATAGGAGATCGTTACAAGTGTAGTCTATATATATTTCGTCATTCCCCCACGAACAGTTTTAGGGCCTTTTAACATCTCAACAGCTTTCCGGCATTATGTGAAATACTCGTTTTACCTACTTGTAGAAGTACGAGGACGGTCTACAAAAAAATAGTCCTGAATATTAACACTTCATGATTCTAGTCTACATACATTTTTCTATATGTGCAATGAGTGAATGAACTTACCAAGAATAAAATTAATAGAGGGATTGAATTGAGGATAATTGAAGATAATTGATGATTGATGAGGACGATACTTGGAGAAAATTAATAATCCTAATGAAATAATATTTAGAATTTTCTCATAATTTTAGTTTTAATCCAGCATCTGATAAAGAAGAAGTACTTCGAAACGTCGTCGTGCGTATTTGTATTAAATTATGAGAAAATTCTAAATATTGTTTCATTATGGATATGAGGATATATTATCAAGGGAATAGTCTTCTTTGGTTCTGTGTAAATTTCGAAACTTTTTTCTATATAAAAGATGTACCAAAGAAATATTTCAGAAAGGCATCATTGGAACACGAGAATTCAAATTCCTTTCATTAATCAGTTCGTCTGACCTCTTTACGACTTTATATAAATTGGATGAGAAATTGGACCATGGAAAAATTGTTTGTTGCCTTCAAAATCCTGAGTTCGCGAATTGAAAAATGCGAGTGAGTGCTTCAATTTTCGCGAAATTGCATCGGATATCATATGGAATATGGAAAACGAAGTGCTTTTCAACATTAAATAGCTTCAACCAAAGGTACATCCGCCTCCAAACCTTTTTACCAGACTGCATTTGCATGAAAACTCACCCAGGAAAATAATGTGATACAACATTCCGTTCCCATACTCCACGTTTGTTCGTAATTAACGGCATACCAACGTTGATGAAAGGAAAATATGCATCCCCGTTATTTCCGCTTTACAAAAAAATTACCTGCGGCATAATTTTTTTCATTGTAGAGCTGATTATGTACACAAACATTTTTTCTTTGAATTCGTTTCATCTATATATGTAATTACTTTATGTTATTTTTGTTGATGAAACGTAGAGTTTGATTTTCAGTGTTATTTTTCTAGCAGTTCTGTGACCAAGATAGGTTTGGCTTAGTCTTAATTGTTCGAATTTGATTTTAGACAAGGGTGGATTTCACCGAAAAAAAAACTTTTTATTGAACTCGACTGAATATGTTCTTTGATATCAGGAATATTTTTGAATAAATCTCAAGGAAATAGGTAAAAAAACAATAAGTATAAGAAACATTACAATTCATGAAATATCTAACTACAGAAAGGGCCTGAACTGGAGAGGGCCTAAAAATATGCTTTCGAAAAATATTTTTCGAAAACACAAAGATTTTTGAAGAATCCACAATATGTTTTAGTACACAAGTGAGTTTTCTTATAAAATATATTCTTTTTTAAATAAATTGAATAAACAATTTTTTACACAAAATATTTAAAATTATCCAAATAGGTATTTTCAGTTATGCAACAAACGGAATTTTTTTTGATACACGATTACTTTATTTTCTATAGTAAAAGTATTTTTAAATTTTCAATAGTGTAAAATTTCCATTAAACTCGTGAAAATGTTATTTGATAAGGTGAAGTATAACATAGAGTATTTCTTGAGATTCTTGTGGAAGAGTTCCATTAAATCGCGATGTTCGCAAAAAATATTTTTCCACTTGCCTCCAGGGTGTCATACGATATCATCGCGGAAACGTTATGGCGCGATTTCACTTAATTAGACGCCATACCGGCTTCGACGAAGAAAAATATTATTCTTGCATGGGAGCGAGGAACTCGTATATAATTGGCCCGTTTGGCCAACCGAGCCGGCGGGGGTGTTTTTCGAGCCGCCAGTTAGGAAAGATTGCCAGTAATTTGGGATAGCGAGCGTGGGATTTTTTAGATTTTTTTTCTTGCGGGGATGGAATTCGTTTCTGCAGGCGTTCTTCGGCGTTATCTGATTTTTCCTCATTATCACTGAAAAATTGTGTTCTATAAAGACGACGACCACTTTGAGTCCAGGAAATGTATAGCAGATAAAGTATCTGAGAGATGTTCCTCATATTCAGGACATAAATTCAGCAGATACGGAAATGAAAATCGTATCAAATCCTGAATTCATCTTTCATATAATTGTTGCTATGTGAATTATAACCCAACTGATATCAGTTTTTTCTATAGTTTGTGGGGAAACAGCGTTTTTGATCGAAAAACAGAAATTTTCCCTAAGAGTATCTTTGAATTCGTATAAAGCATAAAAACATTTTATCAGGAACTTGCTGACCCCGCAAACTTCGTAACTTCCAACTCCATCAATGAATGGGGTGATACCTTTCAACTAAACCTAATTAATTAATGATTTCAATTCACGAAATGAAGTGAATACTATGTTAAAATTATAAAATTCATATGAATAACACGATATTAAAACGATCCTAAACTTTTAGGATATTCATATATAATTCGAAGGAGAAAAGATCACCGCTCTCACCCTGTCACCACATTCAGTGAGGAATCATTTGCCCACTTTCATCGCCAATCGGAATAGTCTGTCATCTACGACGCAGGGCGGTTTCTTTAGCAAATGTATAGTTTCTTTCACTTCACCGTTCTATGTTAGATCTTCGTCTAGTCATGTTTGATGTTTTTTAAAAATTTTCAGTTTTTTCATTGAAGAGAAATCCAAAAACATAAAAATCATAAAGATTGGTCTAGCCGCTCTTAAGCTATAAATAGTGTATCGTCTAACTAACACGATTTTGCTTTATATATCCAAAATATATAGGTATATTCTGTTCTTGATATAATTATCGACCAGGGTTGGAAATTATTAAATTGAGTAAATTATTAGCCTTTAACCAACCCTACAGGGTGGTGGCTGAAGGTAAAAAATTTAGTGTTGTATGCAATAAAAAAATACATCATAAAAAATTCAAAAACATTGGTCGAAAACTGAGACTTTTTGGGGTTAGTACTCTTAGCACTTAGGAAAATAGAAACACTGTGACACGAAAATTTTATATATTTATTAGTATTATTAATGGGTTTCCTTGTATAGGATAATTTCAATATTTTGCACTTTTTTTTCAGGTGAGTTATTCTATAGAACATCTTTACCTACTATCCAAATGGTAAGAATAGAACACTTAATTATTCCCTGCCTTATTATTCATAAATAATTTGATTTTTCATTGCTATTCGACAATTGATGCATTTAGAATTCGAAACAATAAATGAAATGTTAAGATTTTGATATCGAGTATAGATCAATGGAAGAAAAAAAATTGAATGGTGTTCAATAGCAAAACTGTTGAAGGAAAGTCGAGTGTCAGATCATTCACCCAATAAGCCAATGCCTTCTTACGTGTTGTAATTGCATTAACGTTACTTGGAAACTTTCTCGACAATAATTATACTATTACCTTTCACGTAATTTAAAATTGACGTACCTACTTACTTTGTGATCAGCAGGTTCTAAAACCTTTTCGAACAAAAGAAGACCAATATATGTAAATATACGTCGATAGAATGTATAGTTTTGTGTATTGACAGGAATTTAATGTAATTCAATTCAATACAAGCCCAATTTAATCATAATCTGATAATTAAAACGAAATCCGCCACGATTTCATATGGCTATAACAATTATGTCCATCCATCATTTTAGCACGGGGCTTCATTAGCGAACTTTCAAATTAACACGGTCTTTTTGCACTTGGGACTCATTTACCTACGCTCGAATGAAAACTTTTTACGCGTTAATTCAACTTTTCATTCAGGTTTATGAATTGTAACCTTCCATTTTCGCTATTCGTAATTGAAAATTTGAACGGTTACGCGTTTCTCGTATTATTTTAAAGAGGTTCCTGACGAGGAAAGGAAAAAATCGGTGAGCTAACAGTCTGTGGAAGTGGGTAAAATGTCGGCGACGGGACGTGAAAAAGCTAAAGGTCGGAAAATTCATATCCGGTTTTATCGTGACGTCGGAACGATCCGGTGTATTTACGGATTTAAATCGGACTCAATTCCGGGCGAAATTAATGCCGCGACATCAACATGAACCGGGAGCTCTGTATTACTCGAAATTGCTGTCAGCATAAGGCCGAAACTCAAACAGGATAAAATACAACGCGTGCTGAAGTTATATATTCGTGGATTTTTATACGGTTCGTGGTATTCAAAACCTAATTGAAGATTTTTCGGAATTTATTTTCACGTGAAAATATGGAAAGATTTTCATATTTTCTTATATGAATTCAGTAATTTACATTTGTTTATAGTTGGCGTCTTTTATAAACGTTATTAGTTTTCTTATTCAATTTTTTGATAGAGTCTGATATAATAATAATAATAAGTTTATTTCCTCCAAGTGTACAAAGTAAAAAAAAAGTTTTATTTGAGGCGAACAAAATACATAATTCTCGCAACTTAAAGAAGAAACAAACTTTTTAACATACATAAAGTATACCCAAAAAGCCATAGCTGTCTGAGAAAAAAATTAAAATTCACTAGAAAACTGAAAAAAAAACCTCAAAAACAAGCTCATTTTTCAATATTTTTCATATTTCAATATTTTAAAAAATTTATAAAAAATTCATTATATTATTCTAATTTAAACTTTTCAAGGATGCTTTTCAAATTGTTAACAATCTGAAACCATTGCGAAATGAATCCTTATGCATTTTCATTGTAATGAATATAAATTTAATTTTATTTCTATTATGAATAATTAATATTTATATAACAAAGATGTTCCTATACAAAAAACTATAACAAAATGTTCCACTTTTTCCGTGAAATTTGTCTCATGATTCGAGTATCTATTAGTGTTTCTATAAGTGGAAACGATCCACGTTTGAGTTTTACGTCTTCCTTTGTCATTGTTCAAACAGAAACGTTCAATCATTTTATTTCTGCTCGTCGAGAACGCGAAAAAAACCTGAAATTCTTACTCCCGCAGTATACGTACACGTTCCTCGTAAAAACAGTAAACAAGCAGCTTCTGTTTGTCGCATCACTCTAGTTGTACGGACCGAAATACATTTTGGAACCGGTAGTAAGTAGTCGCACCGGGTCAGTTCTGCAGATCGTTGAACTCGAGATTCGCGAAGGAGAATGAGGAGAAGCTAGTCAGCGTGTCCTCTCGGATCGGTTCGCGAAGTTGCCCGCCTATCTTGGCTCGTTTGCGGGCGAATAACTCTATCTCTTCTCTATGATGCCGCTAGAGAAATGCGGAAGTCCCCTGTCTGTGTGTATGTGTGCGTGTGGTCAAGTGTAGCGTTGCGCTGCACTCGATGCACCCGGTGCAACTAGTTCCGCGGTGGGAGCATTGAACACGACTAGTCAATTGACTGGTTACTGCCCTCTATAGTCTTTTGTATTGCTTTCTCTATGATCTGATTGTGGAAGAGTACGTCGTCGATAAAATCATATTTCTTAGACAGTTATAGAAGCTTTCAACTATTAAATTTTTAATTATGTTTCTAATGAGAAACGATTTCATTTAATTATTCGGTGAAACTTTTGTTTGTGAAGTGAATAGTAAAATTAATTTTAAGGTAGACAAATTAAATGAGTTTCCTTAGGTTTGAGTCAGTCTTCAAGGGACGTAAAAAAGCCCAGTCAGCATTAATATTTCATTTTGTCAAAGATATACGATCTACACATATTGTTGGCAACTTTTCAATGGTTCTAACTCGAAATATCAATCTTGTTTAAGTATAAAGAAGAAATTTATGAAAACTACTGTTTTTGAGAATGAAACTCAGCAATTACTGATTCTTTTCTGTAGCTGGCCTTCTCCGTTTTTAATGATCCTAAAATCGTATGTGTTGGCTTTTCGATGTTGAGAATTCTGAAAATGTATTCTTAAAAGTGTGATTTTAAAAAGTTTCACAATATTCACTATATCACTTGGCATACGGACACCGTTTCACACATGAAGTTCCGCAGGGTAGCTTTCTAGGCCCCATCCTATTCTCAATATATACTATCAATATTCAATTCGTAATTCGAATCTGTAACTATCATCCTTATTCGTACAACTTTGATTCTCTTCTAGAGCCAGTAATTCGTTGTCGCAATCATCTCAAAGGTAAACGACGACCAGAGATCTGTCAAATCTACCATTTATGAATTTTGAGTGAAAATGAATTATGTCTTGGAGTACGCGAGAAACACTCTGAAAGTACTCATGGATGACAATCCAATTTTGAAGGAGAGTTAAATCAGATGATTACGACCTGTTACTTCAAAGTGAAAGCTTTATACTGTATGGGTATCCATTTTGGTTTTCGTCCACGGCTCTCCTTAAATTGATCTATGACCTTGTTTACCCACATATGAGTTTTCGAAGCAAAATAACGAATATAGGCTACAAAAAACCAAAACTCTTCAATGTTATCGGCTTATTTAGGCGCAAAATGTGGCACTGCATTTGCTTTGGCGTCTGTGATGAAAATCAGCTGCCGAGTATTTTTTTCCAATATTTTTTTCAATTTATTTAATAGTCATTAGCATTAATCAATAAGAGCTACTATAAAATTTTGGTAAAAGTCCAACTAATTGTCGACAAATGTTTTACATTTAGAACACATTGTTCGATTGGAAAGTTCACGCTTTAATTAACACGTTTCAACCTGTCAAATATACTCGTTGTATTATTCTGCGATCTCGTTTGTATGGATGATCTCGTACCAAAACTAATTCGGCGTGTTGTTTCAATTCGAGCCAGGGCGCGGAAATAATGAAAATTTTCCACCGCCGTGCAATTTGACGGTCAGTCGGATCGGAAAAATAGTTTTGATTACGGCCGTTCAGTCGTCGATCGCGCCAGAAAATTCGTCGAACGTCAAACCTCCGAACACGAATTATAATCGGATGGCGTCATGTTCCCGAGTGAATTATTACGACGAACCGCCCGCGTACCATAAACACTTAAACACGTCACTCCGGTTGCGTCGTTTTCGCTAATCGAATCACACACCGCCGACCACATTGCTGCAAATCGATCGGGTGGATCGGCGTTTGTGTCCCCGTATGCATTTATCGAACACCACTAGCGGATTACGCTCCTTGTTCTCGATAATCTATTTAGCTCGAATTGCTAAGTGTCGAGTGTATACCAGAATGTTATGCAGAACGCGCCCCGTTTCCAAAAATCTTCATTACGGTATGATCGGAGTTTAACTTTGATGTCCATAGATCCAAGAACGATCAGTGTCACCAGGTCACAAGATGCAATCGAACAGTGTTGTCAAGTTGTTACTTATATCTCTTCTCTGATGTTTTTTATTTTATCATATGGTTTTAATTTGCTTTAACGTTGTCGATTATTCGCCTTACAATATTCATAAATATTCACTACATTTTCTTTTTCAAGGTTTTTCCTAATCACAATCAAATTCCAATCAAAGGTGGTTGTGTTATATCAATTATAGTTATAGACACCAGAGTTAAAATCCCATAAATCTCAGATTTCTCCTATCGGAAATGCTTATAAGTTGAGATTAGTAAGCAATAAAAGTTTGTATATCTTCATCTTCGAGATAAGTATTTATAATATAAAATAAACGAACACTAACGTACTTCGTACTATCATTATTAAGTTTCTTGGCACGTAGGCCCCAGTTGATGCATGATTGAAACTGAGAGAAAGACCTTAGCTATCATTGAAAAGTGAAACATAGTTTTTCATATGTACCTTCTTGTTCTCGAAAGAAATTGCTGTGGCCTTTTATGGCTAATTTGGCACTGGTGTTCTACCACAGTACAACACATAGATAATGAAGAGTATTTTTCTCAATGTTACTGAAGAAATAATTGTTTCTATTCAACCGAGAGCTTAAATAAAGTGTTGATTTCCTTTACCTCGATAGTATGTATTTATAATTTTTTGTTTGGTCGTTATTCACGTTACTTCTCAAAGAGAATACCCATAACGAATGGCACTTAAACCGGCTTTACATCGGCAGTCATTATCGGAAAAGTTATCAAATAATGGTGGTGTGGTTATAGAGGCTGCAGTTATACGTTGCGAATAGTCGTCGTCGAATTCAGTCGGTAAATTGCCAGATGACTCTTCATGTTAAAATGCGAAAAGGGAAATTCTGCACCTATTGCATGTGCAAAGCGCGCTGCTAACACCGCCGGTAGGTAATCAGGTCGAATGGCATTGTATTACAGACACATTCAGGGATAATTGCGGAAGCGTCTAGTTATATTGAAGACGAGAAGACACCGCCGGAGTTGTTAAATAATTTCCTATGCAGACGATGGAACGATAGACGAACTTTACAGGTCTCGAGCTGATTAGATTAAAGATTAACACAAATTTCGCGAGATAACGTTTGCGACGTTTGAAGGGAAGCATTTCTCGTATGAAAATGATCTTGCGGTATTTTCTGATTGAAATCGAGTTTTTTATATAACGGAGTGCAACAATATTCAAGTTTGGCATTGTTATTGTTTTAAACAGCAATAACTTCATATATATCCTAAGATTTCTGTCCAGTTTGTTTCAGAAAATTGATTTTTTGAGATTGTAGACGGTATGAAGTCAACGTGGTTTCTAACATTATGCCTTAATTTAACAACTTTGGTTATCAATTTTAATATATATCTATGTGTTATTTGTTTTGTATTTTTTGGAGGGGTTATTTGACGATTGAACCTGAGTTTAATCAAAATTGAGTCGATTGTTTCGAGCGGTCAGCTCATTATCAAGACTAATTGCAAAAACAGAACGAAGCAAATTTATATCTATAAGACAGAGGTGAGAAAGGGGAATAGTTGAAATTATATTTGTTCATTGAGAATCGGTGCTTTTCTTCAAGGATGTGCTGATTTTTATGTCCTGTAAAAGCTCTAAAGGTTTCCCTTTGATTAGAACTGATACTGATATTCTGTGGAGCTCTTAATATTCTTGTTCTGTAAAATCGACCTTTTATCTAAAATCTATTCGGGTCTGTTATCATCTATTGTAACCTACATAGGACACATATGGTCCTATGTAGTCTATATAGTCTCGGAAATCTAGCTCAAATAAAAATAAGGAGCGAGTAAGAAAAAATATATACTTTGAACTTAAATTAGTATAGTTTTGAAATTTTCAATCTAAAGAAATGTGGCAAAATAAATGGACTTGCTGTAAAGTATA
This sequence comes from Henosepilachna vigintioctopunctata, assembly GCA_030704895.1. NCBI lineage: Eukaryota > Metazoa > Arthropoda > Insecta > Coleoptera > Coccinellidae > Henosepilachna > Henosepilachna vigintioctopunctata. The sequence continues at coordinate 6,186,998 of JARQZJ010000125.1, forward strand.
AATATATGATATGTTGGCCAAATTGATAAATTAATATTCTCCGGAACGTGATCACTTTTGTTCACAAATATTTTTATAACAAATGGATGAAGATTTATGAAATTTAGAATTTTGATTACATGAATATTTAACTTTAATATATACCTATTTTCAAACTTTGAGATATTCACATATTACTAAACATTTTTTGTTAACATAAATTTATAGTTCAAAAGAGAATACTCTCCAAAAATTTAACAAAATACCTAAGAAGTACAATTTTCAACGTCAATAACAGAGTTTATTGTACGTTGCCGCCCTGAAGACAGACGAGGTCCAACGTTATCCGATGGTATACATGCAGTATACATTTTCACTTAACAATGTTAATTTTCTTACCTTCTGTTAGAGTTAAAAACTCAAAGTTGATCCACTATAAGATCTGACAGCAAATGATATCAAAGTACTAGAAAAGAATCGAAACAAAGTCACAAATCGATTTTCTCAAAATTTTGTAACGATTTCTCCTAACAATACCAGAAGCACCAAGATAAATAAATCTTAAATATACGACAAAAAATAAATTATTGAAGAGCGATCGTTTCACACAGATATATTAACTAAGTCGAGAAATGGAAAATGAGTCAAAGTTTGAAGAAAATTTGCCATAGAAACGTTGTAAATTTTATTTTATTATTCAATATATTTGTGAAACATTAAGCCAAGAGTTTTAAGTTTTTATTCAATCATGTTTCACCAGGAGGCAAGCGAGAATAGAATCTCTGTTACTGCCTGAAATCTTCAAAAATTTGTATTAGTATATTATGGTAGAATTTTCCAACGAGTGCACAATCTCGCCGTCAAATATTGAATTAGACCAGGAAACGCCCTGTACGATATTACGGTAACAATCCACTGATGTCATGCGGCCAATATCCATTTCGCAAATATACTCGTACATGTCTCAATATAACTGTTCTCTTAAGGTGTGGATACGGCATATTGCATTACGATTGACTTCTCTCTTCCCCCCTTGGGGCCACGCCGAGTTTTTTCGCGGGTGTGTTTCTTTGTATATCGGGATCAATTACGATAGACCTTTGGTTACGAGGGACGTGGAAAAAGTGCATTGACCGTCTGACGAAAAAATGAAAAATGGCAACGTTGCAACTTTTAAGGTTATTGAACAGGAAGTTTCAGTTTATCAAGGATTGAGCACAATACTCTGCTGTTCAAAATGATTGATAGTTTTCCTGGAACTAGAAGGAAAAAAGCTAAAAGTTTGAATTGAATCGATAAGAAAATTAGCGGAATTGTCTTCAATTCAAAGTGTTATACAGTCGCTTTCATCATCAGTTCTCGTTTCCAGTAGTAGTATATTTATTACTGTGGTATATCTTCAATCGTCCAATACCGTTTCACTTAATAAAACGTTATAAATAGTCGTAGTAAAACGACCGTAGTATTATAACATGTGTAGATTATTTTCGCACAACCATATTTCATATGGAGCTAGTTTATCTCTTTGAGGTACAGTTTCCCATACCGTTGAAGTCGCAAGTGCCGCAATCTCGGTGTAGTGCAATAGCAGTATATATGTGTGGTAATCGTGCGGTATTTTGTGTGTAATCCAAACCGTTTAAGTTTGCACTTCGGAACCAGTGGCGTAGATGAAATATCGAAAATATGAATGGTATGAATTGATCCCTTATACCTGTTATCTACCTGTTTTCTCTATATTCATAATTTAAGTTTTACCTATTGTATGTATTCGAGAAATGTCATTAGTTTGCACGTAGCATTTGAAAATCTCATCGAAACGTACGTCATACAGTATTATTTTTAATATATGTGTAAATCTTTGTTTAACAATTGTTTTATTATGAATATCGAAAATACTGCGAGCCTCCCATAAAAATGTTTGTATTTTTTATATATTGGTTATACTGAACTTTGAGTTACCTCTTTCATTATTGTGAGTCCATTTTAGACTTTTTCAAGAATTTGCGATATTTTAAATGAAGCAATGTTAAAGTTGAAAGGAGTAAGAAAACAGAAACAACAGGGTTATTTTTTGTGTCATTGCATCTTTTTTTTTCAAGTAATTATTAGCGAGGGAAATTTTTTCTCATAATAAATGAAAATTCATTATTTAATAGATATTTGTCTGTTCGTTCAATGCTTCCTGTTAGAAAGATATAAAATATATTCATTAAAACACCCATAATTGATTTGTATTTGGAAATTGTTTCGCAAATTACAGTATCCTTAAGTTATTTAAAATAGTTCTGAAAGTTCATTGTTACAGAGCTATTGTTATCATATTATCTATTTTTATTCAATATTCAATACTTTCATGATATCCTTGGTTGGTTCATTTTCGAAATTGCACAAAGTTAAAAGAAATTTCGATATCAGAATTTTCGAATAATGTATTTCTTCAGGGATATTGCCTTTTCTAAGGTATAGAAGATCGAATATTTATCGGAGATTGTTGAATAGAATCCTTACTTAATGAAACTTTTCCATCAGGCACGTTAATCTATCACAAAGAAAAACGCTCGTCGTGTTTTAGAATTTCACGCAGAGAGGGCGTAATGAAAACCGACACCTTAAATCTCCCGTCTTGGACACGTAGTAAAGTAGGAATGAACCGCACTAAACAAGTTCGAAGTGAGTGGAAGGCGTGAAGGACAACGTTGCCTCACGAAAAACCCAATAAAGCTAAAGGGAAATTATCTTACGTGATCGTCAGATTTTCCACACGAGCTCGTTTTATTTCAAGAACATTTCGTACCGACGTTATTATCTTGGAGGGGAATTTTTACGGTTCCTTAATGGGGAAGTAAGAGAGGGTTCGGGGAGTGATGATTTTAATGAGACCAGAGCAATTCAAACAAAGAATGACAAGTACAAAAGGGAATATTCTCTCGTGCTATCTTTAAAAATTTAAAGGCTAAATATGAAATATACTCATGTCATATCTCAAAAACAATACATGTTATTATTTTTCAGGAAATTGCTGGAATATCATAACACAGTTAGTGAAATTAAATTAGATCTCCTTTATTATAATTTTTATGACTAGTTAACGAATTGATTAGATTTGATTTGTACCCTTTTTAGCAATTTTCAAAATCGAAATCTGTGACGAATAGTTGAAAACTTAAACATAAAAAAGTTAAATAAAAATTGTAGTTTAAATTGAACTACAATTGTGAACTCCTGTAGTTCACAAATGTTTATATTAAATAAACTTCATGAAAATTGAAATGATTTCGAAACTTGAAACAAATTATTGGTAATTTTGAACCTGAAACGGAGAATTAACAATGTAACAAGAAGAAAATAAATAAGTGAAATTGAAAATAAAACTATCAAATGAAGAATTATCGATGGTAAATAAAGAAGTTTTGTTAGTTTTGATTTAAAACGTAGAACAAATTATTGATAATTTTGAACCTGAAACGAAAAATTAAAGTAATAAAAAGAACATTAATGAGTGGAATTTAAAGTAGAACGATAAAATAAAAAATTACCGATGAAAATTCAGCGTCTTTGTTAGTGAAATATCTTTGGAAAATAGTGATATTTTACTAAACAATCTCTCTATGTATTCATAATTACCCAAACGTATTTTCATACGACGTTCACTGTAGCAACTACTGTTACAGGTTTATTTTAATCTCGCTGTGAAGTTGCCTCACTCAAAAATGATGATGTATAGTTCGTATTTAGTCAGCTGCCTTGTTTCATGCAATAGCACGTTGCGATATTGAAGTTGAGAAATTTTGAGTTACGAATATGCGGTCCTATATCTTGCATCGCTTTGATCATGTCGGAGGAACGTTCAATATGCCTGTTTCAGCTGCGTTCATTAGAAATTGAGGAAATACTATTATATTTGATGAAATGCGAAGTCTGAATGTCGACTCGTACAAATTAAATTACAATTTCAATTTTATTCCAGATGACATTCGTATGACATATCCGTACTGCGTTTAATTTAAATTGATAAATCAGGTCACAAATTGAGTCTACAATGGAATCTTTCGTTTTATAATTCACTTGAAAGATTCTCGAAGTGCAATATTCAATTATAGATAGATATTTAGTGATGCAATTCAATTTGTTCCAGTTTTAGAGTATATACAAACTGAAATAAAATTATAAGAATGAAAAGAATAAAAGTCGAAAAGAAAGGGGTAATTAAATATGCAGTATAGAATCTGTAAAAAGATTACATCACATGACTAGTAGCTTTTTGGCAATTAAAAACTTTTTGATAAGTTGGCTTCATAGGCTTAGCTCACAACTTGTTATGAAATTTAAAATAAGTTCTGAATGTTCTTTGATATGCCCAATTTCCACAAGCCTACACGTAGGGCAGAGTTATCTACTACCCCATCTATGGCTACCCCACTATAATAATCGATGAAAGAATGAGTGTCAGTTCTTCATTTCGATGAATATTGATGATAAGTATGATGCGTAATTAAATTCCATTACACAATCATCATTTGATTGACCAAACCTAAAGAGAGTGCATGACTAAAAGAAGAAAAAAAGGGGGCCAAAAATGGGAAATTCTGAAGTTCGCGACTAAGAAATTTTGTAATAGTTATCTGATAGGGCAGATTTTGTAACATGAATAACATTCAGCACAAGTGTATTCTCCAAAACCTGCATTTTTTTTTTAATAAGTGAGTAACTTTATTTGCACAGCTGAAATTAACTTTACAAAAAATAAATTATGTTTATTAACAGCAAACAACATATAGCCTTACATATTATTTTTCACAAAAAGATACAATAATTTCTTAAATCATTATGATTCTCACATAATTTTAGTTAATCTAGACTATTAAATAAAACCTTTCTTTTCGCACATAAATTATTTAGGGATTTAGATGTACTGCACTCATCAATATAGAAATCATTTAACGCTAGAGCTTGTTTGGTAACCAAGTACATCAAGGTAGGGATACCTTGAAGTGCATCTACATCAAGGTTGGGGACCTTGCCATATTTTTATTTCGTAAAGTCTATAGTTTTATATACTAGTGCTGCCTAATATTTAAACAACTTAGTGTTTTTATCAATAGGTGTGTACTTATTGCACTTCAATATCATCATAAATGCCTAATTTGCAACTTTTGAATATCATTTTGAGGCAAGGTGTATAATACAGTTGAACAAAAGCTTATATGTAGTAATATTATCGACTTATACAATAAGGATTTAGTAAAGACAATAATACAATTACTTAATCTAGCTAAAAAATTTACTTTTCTTGAAAATTTACTCGTTACATACCGAAAATGATTTTTAAAACTCAAATTTTCATCTATATCAACACCTAAATACATAATCTAACTGACTTGTTCCAATGGTACTTTATTAACTAATCTGTATATCACACTCTTAATCTAGACAACTTTGCTTTGTTTCCCACAATAATACATTCAGATTTACCAGTATTTAATGAAAGACTGTAATTTACACAACCATGTATGCCAACTATCAAGGTCACTATTAATTTTATTAGCTAATTCTTGTAAATTGTTGACCGTAGTATATAACATCATGTCAGCAAATATGGAAATTACCCTATTCTTTACATACTTAATTACATCGTTGATATATAAATTAAACATAAACGGTCCCAAAACTGTTCCTTGTGGAATTCCATAATCACAAATGAATGGTTTGTACAGATAGTTTCCGTATTCAACACGTTGTACTCCATTGAGTAAGAATGAATTGAACCATTACAACACTTTTATTAGAAGAAAGATTGAAAAAACCTTGAAGTGACCATAAGTAGTGCCTCTGCCGTATATATTGTGTATTCGTCGTGTCATTTATGTGAAAATCTGCATTTGACCTGACATTCATAAATATAAAGGTAATTTAAAGTCAGGATTTCTGACTGTTTAATAATGTAATGTAATCTAGCTGTATAGTAATGTGATGAATGAAAATGATGAAAGTATTCAATTAACAACGGTATGATTTGATATCGATATTTGTATGATTATCCGATTAGAACTACTCGACTAGTTAATTGAAAAAGGATATAACATTTTATGAGCTATCTTATTTTTTGATCAATTTGGTCAATATATTGTTAGATTTTTTACGTCATATAATCTGAGTTGATTTCGCGATTATCAATATTCAATAACATTTTTGGCCTTGCGCCAAAAATTAAATAATTGTGTAGTTCTCATCGAGACGATCTGTAGGTTATTTTTTTCTTATCGCGATTGAAAATTATGTGGTTATTTCTATATAAAAATCGAAATATTCAGCAGATCCACATAAAAAATTCATCCTTATTTGCAAACTTGGATATCTACAGTCAGAACCTTTTTTGTGCCTTCCCCTTATATATGGAAAATCCTATTTCATTTCCTTCTCAAATCTGGGAATATTCCGGATTCGGGAGTCCAGTCGTTATGAATATAAATATGGTAATAAGGGAGTGACTCAGGGGGTTTTGCCTTTTACATAATACATACACATCTGAAGTCAAAGCAAATATTAGCTTCCCTCATATATCGCTTTTTTATTCGCGAAAGCTTTCGCAAAACTTGTTGGCGGAGATGTTTTTGCCGAGGCCAAACTGCTGCTGACAAAACTGACGAAATGTAAGCTCACATTACCAGTGACGTAGGTAGAATCATTTACAAGCTTGTGAATTGATTGTCCGAACTTGCCAACTGAACTTACAGTAGAAAAAATACACAATTTTTAATCCAAAGACACCACGCAAAAATGTTAGAGCCCTTTGTTAATTTTTCTCCCTTCTATGTGTGTTTGTATTTATTGGTTTTTATCACCTAACTTGTTTAGATATTCGAGTGTTTCTTGATTTAGTTTTATTGTTTGTTTCAATTTTTTCTCTTTGTTTCAATTTCTCTTTTTTTTGTTTCTTCTCTCTTAATATTTATGTATATATTGTCATTTGTCAACTGAATTATTTCAATATTTAAGTATTTTAAGGTTTTATTTATATTCAGCATTTACGGCACCATTTTTACCATTCATTTACATTTAATTATACTTTATGATTGCGTTTATGTAACCTAAATAAATTGAAAATATATTGAAAATAAATGAATATACTAGGAAAATTAGTTAGAGATGAATCGAAGATTGATCTTCTGTGTTTATTTGATACTGGGTTATTTGTTGAAACTTGGAGCTGTTTTCATTCTGCTCATGTGATATTTATCACTTTCGTATATACAATTGTTTCGATTTCTTAGAATGAATGAAATAATGTATTGACTTGCGTAGCGTGAAACACCAATTATGGTATCTAAACGGCACTTCAACGCATACGATCACGCACTGCCATTTAAATATGTTCAGATGCTTACTTGGAATAACAAGGAAGGAGTGTGGTGAGGATTTAACACGAATTGGAAATCCATCACGGGTCTTTGACATCATCGAAAGAACACCACGTCTTAATAGATGGTCACCATATTTATAAAGGAATCGCTTGTCGCCGAAGTGAAGGGTGAAATAGTATTCTTTTGGTATCAAATAATGAAGAAAGTACCTGTAGACAAGACTTTATGGAGTTGCAGTTAGTGGTTTTGCAGAGATCAGATGTTTGAACTTTGACTTGGGTACACGATTGGATTGATAATATACCTAATAATAAAGTAAGGTGACTTTTTATCAAAAAGTATTCATCTATTCATCAATGTTTATTTTGTCCTCTTCAAACTGAACTCCCACCAATACAATACTTTTCCAACGCTTTTTCCAATCCTGAAGGAACGTCTGATGAGCACTTTTTGCTATTGTCTTCAACTCATCCTGAAATGATTTTTTCAGGTTCTCAATCGTTGAAAAACGTTGTCCTTTCATAGGCTTCTGGAGTTTTGGGAGCAGGAGAAAGCCACATGGGGCAAAATCCTGTAAATACGCTGGTTGTTACGGTGTTACTCTTTGTCAAAAAATTTAGCAAATTTGTTAACACACGCGTCATGCCCAAAACATCCGTTAAAATTGTTTTCACCAATCAAATATAATGCCGATATCACCAGCAACTTTTGTTATGGTAATTCGACGATTCCTCAACACCATTCCTTCCATTTCTTCAAATCTTCTCATCAGTTGATGACCTGCTGAGGCTTGCAGAACACGACTCGTCATTGGTGTCTTCTCGGCCTTCTTGAAAGAATTTATACTACTCGTAAATGTTCTTTTATGTAATGAGACTCACCGAATACCAATGTCAATATTTCCAGAGTTTTTGATCACTTGATTCCATTTGAAAATTGCAAATTCTTCGATTCATTTCTTTCAACTGCAGTAAATGATTAAGTACTGGAAGCGCTTCTAAAAACATACAAAAAATGGATTACACTTGAAACGTTTCGCACATTTTCGAAGCAAGTATACCAACATAACAACAAATATCGAAGATTGAACAGTTATCCTACTCGTTGATCACACCTCGTTTAAAGCATATATTTCCAAACAAGGTGTGAGTGTTTAATATTCTAAGGAAGATCCTTTTTCTTTTCAACAATTAGTCATTACTTACTGATGGGCATTCGAAGTACCGCCACTGCGTCCAGCATTTCTATATTTTGCGATAATATGGAAATCGTAGCTTCGAAAAAGCGTATACCCAAACTCTCTACGTGAATATACGACAACCTCTCACCGTTGCAAATTTTTCAGTTTCTTATTCGTGCCAGGGGACGAGTCCAATATTCTCTTCTGTAGTTTTCGACGAAAGAATCGTTTAAATAAACGATACATTTCCAATTTCGATGGATAGCTCGCAGCCTGATAAATTATATTACTAGTAAAAGTTAAAGTTAAGTTTGAGAAGCGGAAGCATCCAATAAATGACGTTGGCGACATGCCGTCTGCAGCGAAAAAAAAACGGAGAAGTTTTAATAGGGTTTTAAAAGTTTCGAATGATAAAGCTCCATGTATAAATCATAGAAGTTACTGGCGAGTCACCGAGCGGGTTATTATTATTTGCGGAATGGCCTGTCATCGTTCGCAAAAGGTCAAATTGGAGACTTTTGAATGGAAACACAGATTTTCCGATAATATAGAAATAACCTTGTGATTGATCAGTTCACAGGATGGTTCCGCCACAGAATTATGCTAACCTCCGAACCGCCTTACCTTAGAGAAAAATTAATCTGTCGATCTTCTATTCACAACGTACATGTCAGGCATCAGTCTGTACTCACTATGCCGGTCCATCGCTCTGCTATATTTAATAGATCTTTCACTTATAATGCTGTGATTGGTTTTAATGGTTTGAGTGATGAATTGAAAAATATCACTTCCATGTCCACTTTCAAAAAAAGACTGAAGCACCTTTTACTATATCAGCAGAACATGTAATAAGATATAGTAAATAGAGTATAATTATTGCAGTGTGGTTCTGTGTAAGTGTGCGCTTCGGGGATTGTGACGGCTCATGCACGTGTATGAATTGTTAGTGTATATTTGCATTGCTTCTTTATAATTTTTGATTTATTTATGTTTTTTCTCTCTTTATCAGATGTTTTCTTTTAACTCTAATGGTATTTTAGATATTTATATAAATGTTATTTTGTTTTAGTGAATTCTAGGAATTCTCTTTTTTTTAAATATGTATCATACTTCTTTGGTTCATTTCTTATGTTTGTGTTAACATTTTTTTTTCTTCTCTACTTTATTTTCATTTACTTTCCTGAGGTTAGATGGAAGAGTAGCTTATGCTAAATCTCGCCTCTTCTTATGTAGCACAATATGTGTGACAATAAAGACGTTTATTATTATTATTATTATTATTATTAACAAACTCTGAATATCCCATAGCGATCAATCAAAACTAAGAGCTTTAGGGTTTTCGAGAGGAAAAAGATATTCTAGACGAATTAATTTCACCCCTGGTGAATTGCTTTTAAAATGTTTCCTTTTTTTAAAGGTTGGATTACAATAATTTCCAATATTTTATCATCCATTCATGAAACCATTTTGAATATTTTATAATTTTAAGTTCAGTTTCCTCAATGTTCATTTATTAGCTCTTTGAGATAAATATTTTGGCAGAACAGAAATAAATTCAGTTAACTATACAACAGAAATTTTCGCAGTTTATATTTTAACAATCGTTGGTTAAATAACGAGCATGATATTTTGACGTTTTACATTGATAATTAGTTCCATTTGTTCATATAATTTACATTTATATATTCATAAATTGTTTTGTGTATTCGAATACATCATACAGAATGGATATTAACGCAAAATGATGAAATTAGGATGCACATTTTAATTTCGAAGTTGAAAAATGATTTATTTTCGGTATTCATAAAAGCCGGCGCTTCAAATTTCTCAAAACAGATGCATTCATTGAGTAATTAATATACCGTATCCAACTCGTTTAATTAAAATCAAGTTTAAATTAGTTTCTAAACTCAACTAAAGGACAAAGGTGTCATTTTTATCTACGTCATTGTTATTCAAACTTGGCAAGCTGTTAAAGTTGTTTTAACTTCATTGTTTCCAACTTTCCAAGGTATTATATCGCCAGTAAAACACGAAACTTGGTTGATTGACGAAAATTCCTTCGACTTTTGAATTTTGTTATTCGTTTGTGCCATTTTTTCTTTGTGTTCGGGAATGATCTCGGCGCATTCGCACCTCATGAAGAAAATATTTCAACCTCGTGAAAGTTATCGCAATGTCGATAGAATTTGTGGAATTCTTCATTTATTCAAAAATCATAGTTCGCGGCAATTTCGAAAGTAAGAATACAAAAATGAGTGTATTTCGTCAAGTTGTAATAGATATTATTAGCGTTGAATTTCAGAACTCGGCAATGAAGGTAATATCAGAAAAAAAACCTTTTCTGGTTGATGCCTTTAAGAATAAAAAAATGTAATTGGATATCATGGTGCTCTATGTTAAGAATTATCTCTGTAGTGTAACTACGTGTGATTATTCAAAAGACTTGGGTTCGTATCCAGACCAATTTGAATTTTTTTCAGGCTATATTTCATTTAGAGCTGGCGTTAAACTTCCATTCGGTTATGAAACGAAAGTTTCAAGGATGCTCGTTTATCAGAAAATTGGGTAAAAATATATTGCAAAATTGCCCTCTTTATCAATATTTCAGATGAAAACATTGTTCGATAATTGCCGATTTGAAAAAACACTCGAGTTTTATCGCACTGATGAGGTCAACTCGACATCGAATAAATTCTATGGCAAAATTGGTTTTTGGTTAATTGTAACAATAGAATTTTGATATTTTATTATATTTAATCATTCATTTTCTATTTTTCGCTGGAAAGAATTGTAATATAATGGAATATTGAACAAAATTTCATCACATGGTTACTAATCAATTTAAAAATTAAAAAAGTAAGGTTTCTTAACATAACTTATTAAGAGTTTATTCTGTTGCAGTTGTTAGTTCATACAAATATTCTACAATTTCTTGTTAATTTTTCATGATCATTTCACCGAAACTCCATTCTGTAGGTTTAATTAATTCTTTTTTTTTTTTTTTTGAAGAGAAAAATTAACATATTTTTGTAAGGAATAATTGTTAATTTTGAAAACTGAACAGTTTTACCCCGGTTTTTAGGTACCCTTATGTTGTGAATTTATAGATGCCTAATTATATCGAATGATGATAATTTTTATTCAACTACTCGAACAATATTTCAGAATGTCTCGCTAATCTTGAACATCAGTTAGTAGTTTAGATTCCGTGATTAAAAGTCGTAATTACTTCTACTCAAATATTAAGTCGTTTTTACGTTCATCGGGGTGCAAACTTCGCCAGTAATAAATGTGACTTTAGTTTAGAATGCATTGTTAGAGACTTTGAGACTTCACGGGGAATTATGCCGTCAACGTAACTTTGCCAATTTAAATAATTGAAGAAAATTAATTCTCCTTCTAGGAAGCGTGATTTATACGCCCCTTGCGGAGACGGATAACTTCCCCCTGAATGCTGTTATATTATCGAGGTCGATAATGGTTTTACTGCATTGCTCGCGAATTTACGGGGCGACTTTTCATATTTTTACACGAAAAGCGATTACTAATTAGAAAAGTGGTTGAAGAAAGTTAGCTAGCTAGCACATCCCATAAATTCTAATTATATTAATTGTCTCGCGCGCTTCCGGAACTCTAGCAACTCCGGGCGAAATTTTACAAATTGGAAAAATGAAAGCCACAAGGCAAATTTAATTAAAGTTGATGTGATGTACGAGATCTTTTCGTGAACTAGTGCCTCAGCAATAATAATTATTGCGAGGGTAATAATCCCTATTCTTCATCGTCGACTCGTTTTTATCTTCAACAGAACCCCTTGCAACTTTTCATTCTCTTAAACTTATATTGAAAAAAGTAGAGATTAATAAAGATGTATATAACGTTAATTAAAAGAAATAATTCGAATATAACTGCCAGCGAGCTGTCTACAAAAATTTTGTCAACGAAAACGCAAGCTGTCAGTTTTGAATATTGAATATTTAGTGCATTCCGAATAATATCGAACTCTTTAAAAACGCCATACAGCGCTATTTCATCCTACTGTGGACATCATCAGTGGCATGTATCGAGTTCCTGTTTTTTCTTCGAATTATGTTTTCTTTCACGCATATATTGCTGAAATAATAATTATTATTTAAAGTGCTAAAGCTTTAAGAGTTTAGACACTCGAAAGATAGCTGAATTGAATGTTTGTTCGAAATGCCTCAATCGTGAAAATCACTATTTTCATTCAAATTGGCAGAACTTAATGATACCGAAAAAAAAGCGGGATTTCATTTCATGTAAACAGAACGAAACCGAATTATTTACTTTCGGTTGGTATTCCTGGTCGGAATACTTCACAGCCGCCTAAACGACAAACTGGAGAAGAAAAACTTTCCAACTTTTCTCGCTGGAAATTCATTCCGCTCGGCGGCGGCCTTTTTGTCGGAGGGAAAAGCGCATTTTTCAAATTTATTGAAATATAAATTCTCGACGAATGGAGTTATCAGTTCCATTTAAGTTGCCAGTTTGCGTGTTAGGCGGCAATTCATTTTTCCGAACTCTTTAAATACACGTTGTATGTACACACAGGAACTTTTCAGCGTAGGAATTTGCATCGGAATATTTCATCGGGTGTCCGTTGCATTGCGGCCATATTTTGCACTATAACTCGATGCGGAAAATATTCAAATTAGTCACTCGGAACGCCTTTTTATACTTTTCGAATGTTGGAAAATATTTTTTATGGTTGGAATATTGTTCGTTCGTGCAAGCACTGCGATATTAAACGCGGAGTTCTGATTTTCTGAACGGTCTCCTCTTTATTTTGTTGCAGCTGTTTGATTTTGAGTCGAAACTGGAAAAGCTGGATATATAGAGAGTGTGCGAGGGTGGGGCGAAAAGTTTCCGGCCTGACTTATTTTTCAACATAATCTCCATCAACACTGATACATTTCTCGTAACGGTGTTCTAATTTTGTTATACTAGTTTCAAACGTAGATTCGTCAAGCTCCTCAAAATACTGATTTATAGTTTCGATGAGTTCTTCGTTGCTCTCAAAGCTTCTACCGCTGAACCATTTTTTGAGATTAAGAAACAGGCAATAGTCGCTGAGCGCCATCAAGTAGGGAGGATTCGGCATCAATTCAAACTTCAATTCGTAGATTTTGGATATGACGACAATCGACGAATGCGCTGGTGCGTTATCGTGATGAAACAAAATGTTTTTCTTCGCCAAATGAGGTCGTTTCATTTGCACCTTGTCCTTCAAATGTTGCAATAAGTCTACGTAGTATTGACCACTGATAATCTTACCCTCTTCAAGATAATCAATGTATATAATTCCTCTCGCATCCCAAAAAACAGTAGCCCTAACCTTGTTTGCCGATAAAATTGTTTTTGCCTTCTTTGTAGTTTCCCCTTTCCAACCCACTGTTTTGATTGTTCTTTATTTTCAGGAGTGTAGTGGTGAACCCAAGTCTCATCAAAATCGAATCAGTTTTTTGACGAGCGTTAACAAACGCGGCACCCATCTTGCACACACCTTTTCCATGACATCCTACAAATTTCCGCTCATACACTTTCAATCAGCGGTCTTCCAAGACTATTTGTTGAATTTCTCAATCATTTCTGAAGTTGTGACCTCAAAGGGCCGTCCTGTGCGAGGCTCGTCAGAGGTGCTCACATGACCCATTTTCAATTCAGAAACCCACTGTTTGATAGTTGAATATGACGGAGAGGAGTCTCTTAGTGTTGAATCCATCTCTTCTTTTATTTGTTTTGGTGTAAAACCTTTCAAATAGAAATATTTGATGACAGCACGTTTCTCCAATGTTTCCATTTTCACTAAAACAACTGAAGCGTCTCGCGCAATGTGCTTTCAAACGCAAACTAACGTAGCGATTGGGCTGAAACTTTACAAACAAGCCCAGTAGGAATGGTACTGTACTGATGGGACCTAGTGGCGCCATCTCTTGGCGAGGCCGGAAACATCTCACCTCACCCTCCTATAGGGACATTTGGTCTGCAATTGAAGACATTAAATTGATACAAAAGGTTAAAGAAATATCGATTTCTAGCGAAACGTCTGATGAAAATTTCCAATTTTCCATGCTGATTGTTGATAAAAGTGAAAATATTTAACATCAACCACTTGACAAGCTGAATAAATATCGAGATTATATAAATATCAGTTTCCTATCTACTCAGTATAATTTTTATCAATAGATAACAGAAACATATTGCCAAAAACCAAATTAGGTGCTTCGAGATATTTCAACCTTGTTTTCGAAACCTGTTTTGCTTTAATTAGGGTTAAAAACACCCCACGCTGTAATAGGAGTCCCGGTGAAATAAATGTTTAAGCATGTTCAGAAAATCATAGTCTGTAGTGCGAATGCTTTATTCAGATTGTATTTGATTATATTTATATTGAACTCGCCGAATTTTGGCCGTCCAATTTTTAATGTATGTCAGTGGAATATTTAATTGTTCTATTTTATATGTGTCGGTAAAAATGATTTCGTTGAAATCTTTTCGAACAATTCAGGTTGATGAGTCAATAATTAAATTGAGCTCAATGTTGAAATGCAAAATCAATTTAACGGTTTCTATAGGTCATCGATATTTGTGACATCAATCGGTCAATGGCATTCGTTGAGAAAATAATTTGAATTTGGAGGTGAATTATTCTCTTAACAATACTTTTTTTGTTATTTAGACTATTGTTTCGAATTTAAGTGAGTTACATTATTTTTGTTGGTTTATAAATAAATGAAATTATTTTTGAATTCGAATAAATTATCTGAAAACGTTTATAGAGCTTTCAAAGAATAAAATATCAGATTTTTGGAATTTTCAAAAGCTGTCAAGCTATAATCATCTTAAATAATTTAATGATCGTCTCAAATAATCAGAAGTTGAATTTAGGCTTCTATATTACCGAGTAATAGGTGTCATCCGGTATATTATTCGAAATCACGTCGAAAATAAATGTTTCAAAACGGAAATAACCCAAACATTTCACTCAACTAATTCGAAAGGAATAAAATATTGGTAATGCGAACATAACTGTCAATTTCGTAGTTTATAATAGGTTATTATCCCAAAGGCTGTCATAAATCGGATAATTAGAAAAACGTGGAAATATACAAGCTTAAGAATACATGAAAACATTTAAATATTGTCAACTGAACCAAAGCTTATATTCAAATCGGTAATGAATAAGCTTGAATAGTTCAGGAAGTATTAATTGAATGGCCCGTTTCCTTTTTATCGAGAGTACCGCAACGTGTAGACTTAAGAAGTCTTTTCTGGTTAATTTTTTGAGCGCTTCTTTGATGTAAATCCAATTTGAAAATTGAAATTCTAATTGAAAACACTGTTCTCTAGATTTACTTTTTTTTATTAGAGAGTTGTGCATCACCTTCTTCTGACTGGCCCTCGTAATAGTAAAACATGCGCCAGAATTGTTAAATGAAAAAGCGTAAATCCAGAAAATAGTGTTTTCATTGCTATTGTTATTTTTTTTTTTTTAGAACTTGGACAATACATGAAATATACATCAAAAAAATTACTGCAAAAACTTCCAAAACTCGGCGTTCAATTAATTTTAATAATTCGCCTGCCCTGTGAGTGAAAGATCACCAGAAGACGTCGAGAAAGCGTAGAGGAAACAGGATGAGGGCGCGAATAGTTGCGAATATTACCGTTTCTAAACAAACAACGCAAACTAGAGAATTCGCAGGCAAATTTAATTAAAAATTCGGTAAAATATCGCGCTATAACGTCTACGGACGGAATAGCTGGTTAATTTTATTGTTCAGTTTTGCGCACGGAAACTGCCCGATTAAAAAATTAATAAAAACGTTTTCGTTCTATTCGGTCGAGTTTCTTTCGCGTTGCTATGGCGAAAAATTAAATCGGGATGAAGTGAAAACGAAGACGTAATCGTAGCGATCAATCGATGAAGTGGCTTCGAAAAGAGTTTGATTAAATTTCACCTGGATACGTGTACAGATGTTCGCGACAGGAAATAGATATTTTACGACCTTTTTCAAAATGAATTATCTCGCCCGATAGAATCGGGGAAAATCAATGTGGAATTTCCTGAGGCTCCCTTGGAAATCGGTCGAAGAAAACGGTATATTTGTGATTTAGTTTTGAAGTTCGAAACACAGAGAATTTTTAACACTATTATGAAATTTTTACGAATCCCCTTGAAATCCAAAAAATCGTTTTCCATAACCAAATTTTTTCCAATAATTTTCATAGTATTCGAATTTGTGTGCAACATGCTTCTATAGGTTGTCAACCTATTGCCTCGAAACTTGTTGGAGTGTCCCCGTACATTAAATTAAAAATTTTCAAATCGGTTTTCATTAGAAATTTCGTTTCTTCGAAGTATATTGCACTATAAATTCTCAATGTTTAGTTCAACTTTGTCTTCTATCCTGGGAATTTCAAGGGACCCACTATAATTATAATCGTTATAATAGTTTCAACTCTAACGTATAACTTAGTATTTGCACGTTCAAATACGTGTAACCGTAATTCTCATCTGCGAAATAATATACGGCTAGATGAACTCGGGGACCAGGTTAAATATTGACCCCGTTAATAGCTTCTGGAGTTGAATTTATGCACGACTATGATCTCATAGATACATACGAAGAATTTAATATTGAAATATGTCTTCTATGTAGTATCGACTGTTTTGTGAATTTATTCCTTCTAATAAACACTTGAAAGCTATTTCAAGTATATACAAATATATACTTCCAGCAAGTTAGCAAATTTGTACAAAAATTTCATTAACTCAAAACCGAAAATTAACTCAGTGAAATAAATTGAAATGAAGTTTCAAAACATCAATTTGCTATAAGTTCAATTGTGGAAGGCAGTCCTTTTCAATCTTTCTTCTGCTTTTGTTATTCATTTTCGAAACAAATCGTATCAAGAATGTTCATTCAGAAACTAAATTTATCAATTTGAATCAATCATTCTATCTGCGTTTAATATTTTCATTGAGGTTCACTTTTTCAAAACATTAAGTTCGAATTTCTACCATTTAAATTAACACTATCATGCCTTAATCATAATTTCGTAATTTGAATTGATATAATGAATGAACTGTTGCCCATTTGAGCGTAATGATGAAATGTTCGTGAGAAAGCTCAAAAATTGAACTCAAATAGAAAGTTTCAGATATTCAATTTGATAGGGAGTGAAAATATTCTATATAATGTCTCTGAAAAACCAAATACATCTGTTGAAAATATAATAAAATCTCTGTAATTTGTTGTAAGAAAATCCTTCAGTTTATCATTTTTATAAGGATTTCATATATTTTGTTCTCATACTTTTCAGTTTACTAATACTAAACAAAAACTAAAAAATTTTAATCATTAAATTGTGTTATTGTACTATACTTTAGAAATTAAATACTCTCTATCTGAATAAAAATGTTATAAACTCGCCGTTTTTCTATCTTCATTCCTTGTAAAGTGGATAAGCACCAATAACTCCGGTATCATTTATCTCGTAACTAGAACGCAATAACAGAGTCTGGAAAATCGAACGAAGAGGGTGGAAACTTCATAATCATAAAAAAAGTTCGATTCGCGTAGATAAAACAGGAGACGTTCGATTCTTCGAGGATTTTGTTGGGCGCAATTGTCCCGGACTTTTCCGGGGACTTGGAACAATTTCGGGCGGGTTGAATTTAGCTAAATCGTCGAACTGTGAAAGCGTCCTACGATTTGTAAAAGGGATTTTAGTGGCGATATGCGCGAGTTCAATTCGGATAGCGAAGTGAAAGAACCACGTCTTCATTTCATTGATATTTTGTTTTCTGTCGAGTTCCGTTTCGAATGGTAATGAAAATTCGATAGAATAATCTAAATTACGATGAAAGTTCCTTCTCGACGCTGAAAATATTACAATAAATGAATTGATTTCTTCATTTTATTGAATGATTACCGTTTTTTTCGAATATTTCGTTTTGAAAATTTTCAATATTATGAAGCCCCCTCAACTCAACACAATTGGAAGCTATCGATTCGAACATACTCGCGATTTCTGAGAAATTTCTATTAGTTTTTAAACTGTTGGGATAAAATGTACAGAAAATTGACTAATATCGATTAATCTCAATTTTGTCATGAATATTTTCGTCTCTTTTGAGTTTTTCACACTTCATACTTTCATACTTTTAATCTTTTATATAATATTTTCATACTTTCAATACTTCTACATATTGAATTGCTTTAACGAATATCTTTTCAACAATTATAAGCCAAAAACTTTGTACCTTGTACTCAATACAAGCATCAGCTCATGAAAAAAATTTATTGGCTCAGTCTTTGCACAGTAAAAATAATTTGTTCAATTGCTGGTTGTTTCAAAAATTGAGAACATGTGGTTACCTTAAGAGCAGCAATGACTTCACATATTTATCATAATATCAAGCACATATTGTTTCTAATAATGTGATGTCCATGAAAATTCATCAGTGACGAAAACGTAGAATGCTATTAATGAAAGAATTCATATTCTGGGAAAGAGAACGGGCCACCTCCATGAATCTACACCATACTTGAGGAAAATTAATAACGAGTCTGTAGAAATACTACAAAACTCACAAATGTCATGTCGGTAGGCAATAAACTGATTTAAACCTTGTAATTTTGAACAGGCGTTACTAACTGTCTTGTAATAAGTCACAAATAGTCACTACTGTTTTAAGCGTATGCGGGGAACATATGTAAGTGCATATATTCTTACAGAAACTTACGTTATAGTTTTTCCACTATTGGAAATCATCAGGTTATCGCAATTATCACATAGCATTAAATTATCGCAATATTTGCACTCGTTAAATAACAGATGATAAAATATATCAGTGATGTGAAAGTCTGAATATTTCCAATCTGTAAATAATAATTCTCTGAACAATTGGATTTTTACGACGAAAAGTACTGAGTTTCATAAATTTAACAAGGAAAATGTTCAGTAATTGATAGGTTATCGAATAACAGTTGTGATGAGCTTTATCATTGTCAAACCTCAATTTTAAAGCAACCTTGAAAGATCGTTGGATAGTTTATCGATTATCGAAGTGTTTTCCTGCTTCTACTCACATTATGTTATGGTGAAATTAGTCGAATTTTTCAGTATTTCTAATTGAATATTTCAGTTGGTATTCGTGTATTCTGTTTTTTTATCAAAATTTAACCAAAAAAACATGGAGGACCTTGTAAATAATAGACGTTGATTTGTATTGATAAAAATTCATA
Organism: Henosepilachna vigintioctopunctata; assembly: GCA_030704895.1. NCBI lineage: Eukaryota > Metazoa > Arthropoda > Insecta > Coleoptera > Coccinellidae > Henosepilachna > Henosepilachna vigintioctopunctata. Next base: position 6,206,800 of record JARQZJ010000125.1, read on the forward strand.
TTCGAATCTTTGAAAAAAACGATGAAGTCTCGTTGTTTGATGATACTCGTTTTGAATCTAGTAATTCAACTTGAAGAAAATTAATTATGATACATTGGTTGAGGCTTTCGCGGCCAGTCGTTGAACTAGTATTGTCCTAGTTCGGGTCTAAGGGCTGTCGTCGGTTGGAATTTCTTCCTAACGTTTCGCTAGCACTAGTGGCGAGCTTCTTTAGATTTTGGAAGAATACAGAATTCGCCAGTCTACTTCCAGAATCAGAAATTGAACGACCTCTGAAGAAGCTCGCCACTCGTGCTAGCGGAACGTTAGGAAGAAATTCCAACCGACGACGGCCCTTAGATCCGAACCAGGACAACTCTAGTTCAAAATTAATTATGTCTGATGAGGATTTATGAAAGAAACATTCTAGAATTTCTCATTCGTAATTCTTATAATCAGTTTAATTTCTAATTTCAATAAAATTTTTTTAAGAGCTTGTTCTTAATAACGAGTATTGAATTCTTTATCGCAAATATATGGAATATCCTAGTTTTCAAGTCGTGACTGTACTTGCAGATTATTATAAATATTTTTTCTCCCATTTCGCGATCTCAAATTTTCGCTTCAGACTAAAAGCTGAATATTTCCTCATCAGAGAAACACAGAGTAGCACAAAACCTTCTGCAATGGAAATAAATCACGTATTCCTCGGAGAAGTGAAGACAAAAAACAAGAAACCCGTGTATGAGAGTCACAATCACACGAATGCAGAGTAGGTAAATACGGCTGTCGCGGCGGGTCCCTAGGCCAAACCGCCTACCCCATTAATACGGCAATTTATATTTAAATTATATCTGCGTAAATTTGTTCGTCCCCTTCGTGAAGCCATTCCGATCGCTATCTATAATAAATTTCAAATATTTAACGTTCTCCGCTCGGGGATCATAACAATAATTCCGAATATGCAGGCGAGAGAAACAGGACTCTCCAGACATTATACTTCCGAATTTACGGGGTAAGCGATTACGTCAGCTTTACTGGAAACGAAAAACAAGAAGAGGAATGATTCTTTTCCCGGCTCGACATGACCGTAACACCGTTTTGGGTTTGAGGCTCTTTCTGGACATTAAAACAGGATATTGTGAAAGTACGTTATCAAATATTCCAATTCGATATCAATTTATTTGTAAATATTGATTACTTCAAGCTTATTATTTCGAAAGCGCAAATGAACGCCTTTTATTTCTATTTAACTATAAAAATTATTGATTCATCGTCTTCATTAACATTCAGACATAACTAATGAAGTTGTGTGTCTTCTTCATCTTCAGATATTAAATTAAGTGGGTAAATGTTTTTATTAAGCAAATTTGTGAACAATCGACAACAATCAGTAAGATACTTTCAAATTCATGGTATAGAATTTTATTGGGAAATATATTATTGAATGAATCTAAATTTATTTTCACTGTACTGATCAATTTGTTGATAGAAATTATTGTTATAATATTACTTCAATATTCGCAATCGCATATAAAGGTAAGGAAGGATTAAATTCAATTCCTTAGAATTTTCAATTGAAATTTATTTCTAGTGGTTTTTTAACCATAATTTCTAAATTTGGTACTATATATAACTGTATTTTAGATTTTACGGATCTTTATTTTGAAGAAATATAACTTCCAAGTTAAGTCCAGATTATCGATATTTTTCTGTCTCATATAATTGAATAATTCTAGGATGAATGAATTTCAGTCTCAACTTATTCATTTGGCCGTCTCTGGCGCAATATCCGCGATCTCTTTCTGATCCGCTATATATTAAAGGATAATTCCTGAGAACTATGTGAGAAACTGAGGCTAAATGCCGACAGTTGGCGATTATGAACTCTCCATATTCTGGCCCGACGGTTCTCCGGGCGCATCTTTTCATACGCGAACAATGGGCGCAAAAGTTCATTTTAGCATCCGCCGGAATTGAATTCGGGAGTCGTAATGCGGGATAGACTGACAGCTCAGTCGGGATAAACGAATAAACTCAATAGCAGCGATTCCGGATGAGCGCCGAAACAAATCCGGTTTTTCGCCGGATTTTGATGATGATAGGAAGTCAACCGTCGTAAATCGCAGTAGCCGGTGAATTATTACGGATGTTTTCCAGCTGACATATTGCCGACTGGGAATTATACTCATTTTGAACTCGCGTTCGTGTTAAACTGACGTTTTTCGAATACCGGTAAGAAATAATGAACTTGAATCTAACGTTTATTCTAACTACGAGAGAACGAAATGAGCGAATATTCCTAATTTATCGCTAAGAGAACTTTTTCATATTCATTTCGAATGAATTTTGTGATGCTTCTGTTAGTAGAGGTTTGGATAATTAATTCTTCTTCCTCATCTCGCTGAAAGAAATGTGTGTACGTTTAGTAAGGCTTTTAAAGGATCAATATCCCTCTCTGTTGTAGATTTTCGAAAATTGGAACAAAGACAACTCCTCATAGAAAAAAGATTGAACGACGAACAATTTTTTCATGAAATGTCAAAGTGTTTTATGGTATCCGAAGTTTTCAAAACTGAAAATCAAAATTAATCATCATATTTCATTAGAAAACTAATGCGAATCACCAGTTTACTTGGTTTCCTTCGGAAACCACCGACTATCAATAAATTTCCCCATGTTCTAGTATCCAACACTCATATCCGATAATTTATTCATATTCATGATGAGTTTGATAACGACGTTATAGATTCATCCTAAGTTGATTAGATGTTTTCAGAAATAACGCCTGATATGCTTTTGAATTAATCATTTCTATGTAATCTGCATATGTTCAAAACTACATTTTCCGATATATAATATGTACCAAGAATTTAATGACCTCATTGTGTGTTTACTCGATATTATAAGACGAAATGGAACGTAAACAACTCAATAACTTACATGCTGTATGCAGCGCAGATTACTGAAATTATCTTCGATTATTAGCGTGAAAACAGGATGACCAGGAAACCAATGTGGAAGGTTGAATAACTTCATGGGACCAACAAACAAAACAACCGAAGCCGCAAAAACAAAAACAAAACTGTTAACAACATCGACGATAAACCAGATCTAGTAATGATAAATGCTTACGCCTTAAAGATTGATCGATCGGTGTCAAACCTTGCTTCGTACTTTCAGGTGTGTTTATATTTATGAGATTTTGTATAATTTATTTCTTCGAGTGCTCCTTTGATTACTCGTTAAAGTTGGTCGATATATTTCGTGAATTGCAATGAAAAATGTAATATAAGAAAATTTGAACGAGTAACATATTCAGTATATTAAAAAATTAATGGAGAAAATAAATATATTAAAAGTTTTCTAATAGATTATCGTTTGTACAATCTTATCAAATAATTATTCAAACTAGATTAGTGAACACGTAATATCAAAATTATTCAATAAATCAGATTAATTGCAGCTATTGTAATTGTAATAAAAAAGCAACAAAGTGGTTTATTTTGCAGGAAAACTTATAAAAGTGGAAAAATACACCCCGCGGTTTAATATCATTTTTCCTGGTGCGGTGTGTATTTATTATAGAAAGGGAAGCTTAATAGATGCCGAATTATTCGGGTCGTTTGTGATTTAATGAAGGATACCGAATAAATACATTTCGAAAGAACTCCTGTTTTTACTCGTTAAAGGCACGAGGTAAAGAGGCACGAGACACGATACATTATTTGGCTCGTTATTATTCAGTTCAAAGAAGTCGAAGGGTACATTTGAACTTTTCTCTCGAGATAAATTTGTTTTTTCTTCGCCGGCAGTTTGGTTTATGGTTTATTCATTCGACTGCGATAGGTCACCAATAATTTAAATTTAGGCTGAATACGGAGCGTGCGTTGAAATGGAAAGAATTATTCGAAAATTGGATCGATTCTCGAGGTATTTGAACTAAGTGTACATCGAAGAAAGAAAAAAAGCTTCGATTTGAGGGGAAACAGCACCGTTAGGCTCATGAAAAGTGTCATAAGGTGTTGTTATTAGAAATATGAATTCAGAAAAGGATTCTTACAAAGTTTAGTCGATATTTTTCGGTAATTTTAAGTTATCTCTTATTTAACTGATTTAATGCATTCGTCGAGTTTCCAGGACTGCTAACAACGATTTCTTATCTTCGAACAGCTCGTTCAATTGTGCGATGTGTTACGGAGGTTGATGACTCAATAGCAAGGTGTAGCCCCAGCAACTGGGCAAGGATCTGATGAAATCCAATTGATCCATTGAATTTTTTCGGACAGAAGATGAGTTACGCGGCCAATTCCAATAAACAATGCGTTTATTGTGTTTTCGAGTAGCCTCGCGTATTATAATTGAATAGTAATTATTAGGAAATACAATCGTTTCACTGGGCTTATTTGTTTTACCCATAATAAAGATACTGGACGGTCTTACAACATTTAGAAACGCTAGATGGGAAGATGTTCAGATAACTATCTATTTTGAATTGAATAAAAAACATTAGCGACTTAGTTTTCTAGGTTTTATCAGTTGCTTGACAACCGTTTCGGAATGTAACCTCATTTTCGAAATTTGATCTCATTGGAAAGTTAGAAGTTTGAAAATAGGGTAACACCCTGTAACAATTGTCAAGCAATTAATATAATTCTTTGAAATTGAGCCAAATTTATATCAAATTAGATTTAAAACATATTTCATCATGGGATTAACGAATAGTCAATTTGATTAACTATCCTTTCATAGAGGAACTCTCAGTATTTGTTTTGAATGTCACGATTTGAATCGATTTAGCAATGCAATCGACAAGATCAAAGGTTACAATTTGTTTAGTTATTAAAGAATACAAAATGTTGACAAGTTTTTCATCTAAGATAGTTAAGTACAAATATTTCACAAAATATTTCGAAATTCGAGTTTTGCTTATTATAACTATTTCGATAATTTGGTAGTTGAATACATTAGAAAATTATTCAGATTATTATCAAACAATATGTTAATTTTATTTCGCAGTTTATTGTTTATATCAGAAAGGTTTCAAACAGATGAAAGAAAAAGGAAAAAGAAGGCTTAAAATGGTTTGCGTATCTCACAAAGGTTTTGAACAGACGGAAGAAAAAGGAAGAAGGCTTAAAAAGGTACCACTTTGCGACTTTGGTCGCTTTCTGAAGCTTAAAACCGCTCTCAGTTCGGTGAGAATCGCACAGAAAAATCGTGTTACCAAAATTAGCTACATCTAGTCGCGATACGTTCAATGAACTTATTTATAACTACAGCAAAACAAGCGCGGAGAAAGCTAAGAAGCAGAAATAAGAGTTTAATATAAATGAAAGTGTCATTTCGCCAACGTCATTGCGACATAGCGTCGTGCCTCTTGCAATAACATTATTAATAGGTTTATTACACTCCGAATATAACGCAGGGATCTGCAATATCGTCCCGATATTAAACCGACATGTTGTGTTTGATATTCCGTATGCTGAGTATGTGCTTGCTTGATTAATTTATGTGAAACTGCAACTCGATATCCAGAAACTAATTTTTTCATAACTATTCGATTGAAAATTAAGTTTTTCGATGCGCAATTTAAGATTTAGTCTATATATGAATTTTTTCATAATTTTCCAAAGTTTCTTGTGAAAACTAAGGTGTTTTATGGATAGCTAATCGGTAAAGAGTTGTACTTGGTTGATAATAGTTATTGTGTTTCCATACAATTATTCAATCGTGTTATATTTGTGTTCATTGATTCGGAGTTGAGGATAAATCAAATATGCGTCATATGAATCGAGATAGAGAGGAATTAGAAAAATATCGTACCCCTCGGTCGTCAAAAGGACCTGGAATTGCGAAACGGACGCCTCTTTCGCGTTCGTATGTTGCAACAGCTTGCATTATTTCATCATTCGGCGAGGAACATTCGTTGCGTCTGTGGTTCGAATCAGAAAACATGGAATTTCGACCGAACACGACAGATAAGATTTTTCGCAATTGGTCAGCCATTCATTGGAGGAAGTACCAGCTAATCTCGGTGTCAAAATCCTGTTACATATTTCCCAATGATCGATTCGTCCCGAATACACGCGCCCGTTGCCACCTAAATCCGGGTTCAGACAAGTCGAGTCCAACAATTTCGTATCTGTTCATAATTCTTCCAATATTTATCTGAATCGTACTGGAAACATTTTCTTCTGTACTTTTCGTTGATGCTTTTTCAAGTATTACGATCAAAATACGATAAAATTTAATTGATTCTACTAATAGTCAAAAATACTTGTTTTCTTACATTTTAAATTGTTGTAGGTCGTTATACACCTTCTTGTATAAGTAAAAATATTTATGTTGCACATGAACAACTATTTATTATATAATAAATACAACAAGTATTTATTATTACCTCTCATTTAAATAAAATAATTCATATTTCTTTCCCTATGACAGATATGTTTGCTTTTATGCTACACTGTGTATAAGTTGGTGTATATTCACGATTTCAATTAGATCTATTTTCGAAATATTACCCTTCGTTAGTGTTAGAATGAAAAAATATGGAAATCAATTTCGCAAAAATTTAAAAAATCTCTCGATACTATAAGAGGATTATGTTTCCATTTTCCCAAATCATTTTTGGCCTTTACGTAGAACGTCCCGCGATTAGTATGGTCGTCGTTTCAGTTTATTCCGTTTAATTTTCAAATTTGAAATTCCGTGTGCCGGTCGAATCCGCCAGGAAATATCGGGAAAATTGAAATGGGACGATTTCGGCAGCGACGACCGATTCGTGTTGTTGCGTTACGCACGCATACGATAGAATGTGAGGTTACTTGCGGCAAACCGTGTGTGTTGCACTGGCTGCTAAATAAAAGGGAAAAGTGAAGCAATCCACTTTCGACATGTTCAAATGTCGAGTACACAGCGGTGGCGTCATAGCGACTTGTTTTCGAAATGGTTTTGCCTTATTCGTCGGTGACTATGTTTCTCGGTACGAGGGTCACACGAAAAATAAACGTATACGAGTTATTTGTACAATTTTCTCATATCTTACGTTTCAAATGGATTGTAACTCTTCATGAGTTTTCATCTTTTATTTATAGTAAGTAAAATGTTTGTACGTGAAGTTATCATAAGAGACGTTGGCTTTAATCTAGTACATAATCATACATCTTCTTTTGAAGTGAAAGAAAGTTCGATTGATAGATAGTATATTGAGAAGTTGGAGGAAATAATGTAATCACAAATTGGTCCCCAAAATTCGATGTGTTGTTGTCTTCATTATTGGACATTTATTTAGAAATTTGACTATGGGAACAAAGAATATTTGGTGAATACATATAAGAGGGATGTAGATAATCAATTGTTGATAACAAATAGATAAAAGTATTACCTATCGAAAGAGCGGAAGTGGTTATCAGTCTTCAATAATTATCTATAACTTAACAAATAATATAAAAATGTGTGTATATGAAATTAACTTGAACTTTTAAGGAATATTTTCAGCGACTTGTTGAAGACATTAAAATTGTGATAGAAACATATTCAACATAGTTAATCATTCAAATGGAAGAAAAGAATATTTCTGCATATAGTTTTTTATAAACTCATATTTTCCTTTTTTTACCACAGTATTTCTCAACATGGTTTATATCAGATACTCTGATTATGTTATTCTGTGTTTACTTTCTTAATCCATATTGTTCTATAGTTTTCTTTTGGTTACTAATTTGACTCACATTGATGAAATGACTCGAATTTAAAGTTCAGCGAATTGAGATATAGTTTTATTTGATTGTTTTGCTAATTATGATTTGCAAAATTGATGGAAATTTGCTAATTTCCATCAGGGAAACGCCAGTATTTTTCGGCACGAACCCACATTTATGTGTTGGCGAAATATCTAAAAGGTTGCCATATTTGTGTGAAACTACGCACTAAGTCTTGTCCGAGTGAATGTATCTTGTTTCTTCGATAGAGGGAGATCTCTTGAGTATATTACTAGCATCATCACGAGCTTTGAGTAGATAGAGCTTTGGTGTGTTTGGGAAAAACATCGAGACTTGGTTTGTTGGATGCATACTACTGATGATTGCCTTGATAGGATTAAACAGCGCTGTATGGTATATCCATCGAATTAGATATTTTTCGGAACGTACTAAATATTCACTCTCGAAAATTGACAGTTTGTGCTCTCTTCGACAACATTTGTGTAAACAGATCTCTGTGAGTTTTATTCGCGTTATTTCGATATTTCTAAAGAAAATTTTAGAGAAGACAACAGAAAATATAATATATATATATATATATATATATATATATATCGTGAAGAAGGAATTTACTAATTTAATTCGTGCTTGACAAATATTAGGTGTAACTCGGTTTAATTAAATATTTTACTACGTGATAAATTTCTTTACTGTATGTTATCTGACAGTTTCGTAATATTTAAACTGAAATAATAATTAGATACGAATGTCTGACGAGTGATCATCATTAAAATGCGTAGTTTATCTCGTTGAACGTCTTTCGATCTTTGCTAATTTCTCTGTTCAACCTATCCTTCTTCAACCGACTATTTCCCATTTAGGTTTGCCGGAATTTTTGTGATTCACTTACCTGCCTCGGTGACTAATTTACCTGAATAACCGTGCGAACGAATTTGCCTAAAATTACGATATTGTTCAATGTTCTGGAACGGGCGTTACATCACGTGAAATTGCATAATTGGCATTGCCGAAACGGCACTTGCATTATGCTCTATGATGTACGTAGATAAGCTCTATTGGGGTGATTTAACGGGGGAGTGCATCTATTGATGACGTTTCACAGATCTATGGTTGCGATACTGCAAAATATCTATACCTAGACATAGAATAGGTAGAGAGCATAGAACTGCCATGAGGTTCTTGGTTTGATTCCTGATATATGTGTAGAAAATATTTGCTTTCGCATATTCTTCATTAGTTTCAATGCAAAATTACTCTGGACAAAGCAAATTTTGTGTGCGTCATTTTTGTATTTAAATTAATATCAATTTCTTCGAAAAAATCAATTTTTTTTAGTACAGCTCGATGATACTTTCAACGCTCGTTTTAACAGATCTTCTTCTACTTCACGTGCCGTCTCCGCTTCGAAGCTTAGCTATCATCATTGCAATTCTAATTTTTGAAGCCGTTGCTCGAAAGAGTTGGTTCGATGTCGAGCCAAACCATTCCTTAAGATTTCTTAGCTGCGACATTCTTCTCCTTCCAACACTTCGTTTTCCCTGGATCTTTTCCTGAGCTGCAGTAGCTGATATTTTTCGCCTCGCATAACATGTCCCTAGTATTGCAATTTTCTGGATCTAATTGTTAGTTTCAACTCAAATTGTTAGTTTTAATATTCCTTTCTACTGATACAGTTATGGATGATCATATGAAAGTTGTGTAAGATTTTACAGGTTGTAATGTCTAAGTTTGAGATGTGAGTACTTTGTTATATGTTTCTCGTACGAATTACTTGATGGTGTCATAGATTCTGCTGTATAAACGAGCCAATATAAACTTGATTTGTTCTCCTCATTGGGTTAGAAATCGTACACTACTGGTTGTAAGGAACAACAAAACGAATTATTTGTCAAATTCCCCAATCCACAGAGCCTTTCATGGCTTAACTTGATCCTGAATTATTTTCTCACAGTACTTCATTACATTTGAAGGATATGAAATATTTAATTTAGTAGACGATAATAATATAATTATGGCATTGTTTTTGTATCTCAGTGTACTTACATTGTGGATTGGATTGAATCAGTGTATTAATATTTATTTACTTCATATTTTCTTTCTTTTCTGAAGTTCTATGTTTTTTTTTGGTAACAGTATTTTGTATTTTAGATCATTTAGACAATGTTAGTACACTCGTTTGTAATTAACGCTTGTAATATGTGCTTCTCTTTGATAGGACAGTTGAAAACTGTGCTGTTGAGTGAGAGTATGTAAAAATGAAAAATTCAAAAATATGATACTTAAATGAAAACATCTGAAGTTTTGTTTTATTGTTTTATATTCACAAAATTTCATAATCCGAATTATTTTTCTAGGAAATTGTTTTTATTCGTTAGATATTTTGTATTCCGATTTATTATTCTATTATTACACTATTTTATCAGTTGCCTATTAGTATTCTGCTAATTTGATTCCAAAATATTTCAAGTAGACCTTTTTACTGCATGTATTTCCGTATTTTAGCATTGAATATATATAATTTCTATCAAAAATCAATTGCCTCCTGATATATCATCCGTACTTGAAAATATGCGAATTTTCAAAGTTTTTTTGATGGATTTTCTTGAAATCAAACCGAGATAGAATTATAATTAAAGAGATTAGAATTAAAGTCCTCAAGATAATTGAGTTACCAAATCAACAAGGTTTTAGTTATCGTTAATTGCAGCACTTATACAGTGGAATAATCTTGTTTCGATTAATTTACAAAATTATCTTTTCGCAGGGTCATTAACGTTGCCAAAAGAGAAAATTGAAATAGTTGCGAAACTTTCTCTATGAGAACAAATGATTCAGTGGAAATTGGTTTTCGTCGAAACTTTTCGAATCGTTCCATACCGTTTTCTGTATCGATCGTAAATGACCAAAAGTTGAAAAACCTATTTTACAGTGGAAAAATTTCGAAATGTTCGAAGCAAACTGAAATTCTGTTTCTCTCGGAGAAGTTTAAATGAATTTGAAATCAACTCGTCCTTTCTTCATCTATCAACTCTGTCTTCGTGAATTGCATAATATAAATTCGTATCTCTACGTAGCTTTTCCACAAATTTTCAACCTTGTTGGCGCATGTATGTACTATGATCTGGTTTTTTGTCTGTCTCAAACGAGCTAGTTTATATTGAACGAACTTTCTGATTTAGTGGGATATTTCTGAAAGGATTGGAGGTTTGAAGGAGTGAAAAATAATTTTTCTCAGCTTCAGAAGAATTTTATCACGAGGATATTCAGAATTTTGAAATACATCTTCAAGGAGATCAATGCAACAATTCAACCCTCCAGTGAATATTTTCAGAAATAAGACGCGACTAGTACATAATCTTTGTAGGTAAATTCGTATCTTTCTTATTTCACATGTGACGAAAACCTGTAGTTTTAAAATTCAATTTATGATACATACACATTTTTATAAAATAGGCTGTTGCGATTATAAACCTAAGGTATTTTATAGTCAAATTTAGTTATGATGTGAGTCCTTCGTTTGTGTTATAAGCGATTTTATTTGTTGGATATCGAAAAAAATATAATTGCATTGTTTTGATTCATTTATTCGTATATTTAAATTCAAAGATATATATAATACATTTGCAAATGTTGAGAATAAGCTGTTCTTATATTCCACAACAAAATTACTTAATTTTCATATTATCCTATTCTTAACTCAAAAATACGTATTGAATGAATTGGCTATTGCATAAAATGGTGAATGCGCTGGATGTTTTTAGTAACATGGTTTCCATTTTATCAGTTGAATATAAAGTGTAAGTTTATCGTTTCATATGAGTTCGATAGATTTTCTTCTAAAAGTTTGATTTATTACAAATTTTTCTCGTTCTCTTTCAACATTTTTAAGACAAAGTGATTATTTTCATATACGACAAATATTAATTTATAACTTATATGTATTTAGATATTTAATAAAAATATTTTCAAAATAAATATATTAATTTCGAATTAATTACAACAGTTGGAAGTAGTGAAATGAAATCGTTGAAATGCGATGACATAATTTCTTAACACATTTTTGCACTTTTCAAATTGAGTTGGACAGATATAAATAATATCTTATATCTGTCCAATTATCTAACAATAATTAAAATTATCTAGTCCCAAAAATGTCTAGTCATCGCAAATAACGAACTTTAAATGTTTTTGCTAATTTCTACTATATATTGCTAAAATTCAATGCAAATTTCATAAGGCTATCGGCAATAAACTAAGTATTTTTCTGAGAAAAGCGGAAATTTTATTGTATTGGGGCAGAAAAGTATTTAAGGTAATTATATGTTTCTTCATATTTTTATTGTTGGAACATATGACATTATGACGTATCAAATAATTCTAAACACTTTATGAAATTCTATATAATCCTTTTCTACACTCGCATATATTTCGAACTACTACTCCATATCAAGAGATTTTTTAGGTTTTAGAAGTTTGAGCGAGAAGTTCATTCGCAAATTGTAAAAGGAAAAAACGTAATAATTGAAAACTTGTGAATTCATACAGTGGACTAATCGACCGTTGTCTGTATGCCTATACGTAATCGTTCTGTATCGAATTTAAAAAAGTGCATCGTTAAAATTAATGGTTTCCTTCGCATTTAACTTGAACGTTAATAAACAAAGGGCCAATGGCTTTTATACCTCTCTTCGCCAAACAAATTCGGCGATAATTCCGGTACGCATAAAGTGTAATGACCTTGCGCTGTTGCCAATTTTCAGTATAGTTTATTAGGTAATTGTAACGTTTATATGGTGACAGTATTAATTTATTTCTCGAGGTTTCGCATAATAAATGTTTTTAGACACGTTTCTTCGTTTAAATTCCTACGAAATATTCAGATCTAAACGAGAAGCTCAGTTCACTTTTTGGGGTAGTATGATAGAAAGTGAAATGTCTGTAAATATTCCAATTGAAATTTTTTACTTTTTCAGCAACAACTTTTCTAGGTAATACTTTTTAGAAAATTTTCAATGCTTCAAAAATTAGATCACATGGTTGAACAGGTGATGATTTCATTAACCATTGTCTTGAATTTAGCATTGAAAGCAATGAATTATTGCATAAATTCGAAACAAAGAATTCCAAATGATTATTTTGGAACAAAGTTTGTTTTTCGAGTCAATGTTTAACTTTTTGTGAAAATTCATCAGTTATGGCAACAATGGAAACTGTATGAACAGTTTGAGATCACTTCAGTTATACTATACGTCAATGACTTTTCAAGCGAGCGAAGAAGATACACAGCGTCCAACTCGCGTTAGAAAGAGAAAGAAAAAACATAGACTGGGTCCCCGATACGAATGATTAGTCAGCGATCGTGTTAATCGCCGACGAAAAAAACCTCGCCGAACGGCTTTTTTTCGCCTTTTTTTGCCACGATTTCATAGTGGGCTTAATTACGTTGAGTTCAATTCCGATTTCGACGTCCATTTTAATCACGACACGACGAACAATACAGACGAGATGTTCATCATTCTGTAAGAACAAAGACATACTTTGAGCTCGAAATGAATTGCATCGCGTCGTTTCGGAAATTTTAATTTACTTCATTGCTCGCGAATTTCCAATATTAATTCGTACGGAATTCTATCGGCCGATTGATTGGCTCTGATTTGTTGTTCCGTTCCAATTTCGTTTGAAATTTTATGAATCAGTAATTCAAAAGAAATGAAGAACAAAAATTTACGAATCAGTAATTCAGAAGAAATGAAGAACAAAGAATGAAATTTTGACAAGGACCGAAGTATTTATCATCAAAAACATCAACCTAAATGCAAAACTCTTCACATACGAGTTCAGTATTGTCCAATTCAAGTTGGACTAAACAGATTTTGAAGTTATTATTGCATTGCTCTAAAGTGCGAAATTTCACAATATTGTCCCTGAAAATGAAAAAACGACGTGAAGTTTGTATATTTATATTGAAAATATTTATAATTGAAATGTTTACGTATTCTATTCTAGCTCAATAATTCATTGAGTGTTACGCAAGGCTTTCCATTATTCGTATATTATTAAGAAACTAATCTTTTTGTTCGAGTTTTTCTTTTCGTCCCATTTCACATTATTCTGTTAAAGCTCCTTTGACGAAAACTTGATTCCATTTTGTTCAAATTGAACTGTAACTAGACGCATTTTCTTCTTGAAATATGACGTATCGCCGTGGAAATTCAATTGTTTCGTTTTCGAGAGGGAGCAATGAAAATGAAATTGCTCTCGTTGTGCGGCACGAGAGAAGAAAGAGGAGGCGAAATAAAAACTTAATTGAAAATCTTGTTCTTTCAAAAGTGAATTAGAGACGGGGGCCACTTCGGGATGGCAAATTAGGATGGAAAACTGGGAAGAAGTCGACGTAATGGGAATACGGAAATAAAGAAAAATAGTTCGGCTAACTTTTGCCGAGAAGAAATGACATTATTCTAACGGAAAGAGAACAGAAGCGAATTAGGGCATAAGGAATACCGGTTACGAAATAAGGCTATTAGACTTTTTTTCGATAATTACTTCTTCTCATTTGAATGAGTTTGATTACCGCTTGGTAAAAGGCGGAATTCTTTAACCCTGATCTGAATACATAAAAAGAATGAGATGGTATTGTACATTCTTCGCGGTTCACTCCATTGAAGTCAGTTTTTTAAATTGAATATTTACATTCCAGAAACGAACGATTGGGAAAACACTTAACTCGATTATTGTAAATGAAATTCTTCGATTAATTTTCCAGTATGAATATCTTCATTTAAATCACCCGAAATCACCCTACTTGATTTTAACAGTTTCATTACAAATCTTCAAACATTAAAAATTCATTTCGCAGTTTTTACTGATATTAGGGAGTCTTGTTTTTATTTTTATCATTTATAGGATAAATTAGTGTATATTATGATTGACTAGACTATCTTTGATGCTTTACTCCTTGTTTGATGCGTCGAAATTTTTTATACGAAAATTCGTCAAAATACTTGGATCATAATATCAAAAGAATGAGATGGTATTGTTCATTCTTTGAGGCTCACTCCATTGAAGTCAGTTTTTCGAATTGAATATTTATATTCAAATAACGAATGCTTTTGAAGGCACAAAACTCAATTATTGTTGAATAAATTTCCATGATTAATTTTCAACTCAATAATTACAGTTGGTTGATTAAAATGCCCGCTGATCTCTTGATGCAACATTGTTTAAAATTTTAATTAAAAATCACTTGGCTTGATTTCAAAAGAATTATATCGATTACTTGACGATTGTTTTGGGTTTTACCCATTTTCAACAGCTACCCTGAATCAATGAAATTCGGTTCATTTTAGTTTGAAAATGAGGTAACACCCCAAAACACTCGTCAAGTAATTAATATAATTTCGTGGAACTAAACACAGTGTTCTTTATTCAGTATTATTACGATTATGACGATCATTCTCCATTGAGAGAGCGATTGAACTTGAATTCGCAATTTTTTAAGGCTTTAGCTTCAGCGTTTTTTGCCCCCCAAAACGCTTTATCCTCTCCGAATGCTCTTTCTTATATTTATTTGACAATTTTATTACAGGTTGGCGAATTGATTTTTGCTCAAACTTCACATGTGCGATTTCATAGCGACACTCAGTGCGATCTTCAAGATTTTTCATATTGATCTATTGTAGATCCTTTTGGACCTCACAGTCAGTACCGCATTCACTCTTTTTTATTATATCGAGTAGTTTTTTCGATCTTCTGGACTGTTTTATGTGCATAAAACTTTGCTCGTCGTTTTCTGATTTCTTCCGTTATTAAATTTGTCTTTTGATACAGTTCGTTCTGAGGTCTTTTCATCCGAATGCCGTTTCTATTGGTTGCTTCGTAAACCTTCCTGAGAATTTTTCTATCTTCTTTTTCCGTCTCTCAAATTCTTGAATGACTTCTTAATTCAATAAATTAATAATAACAATTACTAGCTTGAATGAATGTCAACATGAAACTTCTCACTTCGTACGGATTCAATACTAATTACATTTGTACTGTTTTGCGTGCACTTCTTGTACTAATTCAATTACTGTGGTAGCCTTCATTGATTCTATATAATTATATAATCTTAGTTATAGCATTCTCGTTTCTATCTTAACATTGAACTATGTGAAACTTGATATCCTTACAGTCGATTCGATGTGATAAACGATTAATATTTGCTATTATTTCTCGTGCAGAACGGAACTGAAATTGGAATCCTTAGAAGACGCCGTCGTGCTGGAGGAACCAGAAAGCGATTGGTTGCACGATAAAAGGGGTTGCCCAGCCTACGTCAGTCCGGAAATCCTGAAAGCCGGTGCAACGTATTCAGGGAAAGCGGCTGATATGTGGTCCCTCGGAGTCATCCTGTACACAATGCTGGCTGGAAGGTGAGTTATTATTTTATTTTTTGCCGTGCCAATGTTGCCACGCGCCACTGATTTCGACTAAGGGCGCAAAAAGACCTCGTGTTGGTACTCAATTCTACCTCTCGTATTTTATGTTTAATCTCCCTGTGGTGAATAATTTATAACTTTGTTCTGGTATATAAAAAATATTGAGATATTTTCGTGTTTATCATAAAGCAGCAAATATTGTTTATGCCTCGTATATTTCGTATTTTAAAAGGCTATTTCGATAATGAAACGAAGTTTATTTACCTAAAAGAAGGAGATAATAAAATACAGAAGGAACGACCATAACAATTAGAATATTATTTTATATAGGACGTTTTACGAAATATCTTCGTCTTCAATATTAAATTCGTATTTTGAATATCAAATTTATATTTTCAGTGATT
Organism: Henosepilachna vigintioctopunctata; assembly: GCA_030704895.1. NCBI lineage: Eukaryota > Metazoa > Arthropoda > Insecta > Coleoptera > Coccinellidae > Henosepilachna > Henosepilachna vigintioctopunctata. The sequence goes on from JARQZJ010000125.1 coordinate 6,223,330, forward strand.
CTTTTGCGGCTTTCATTAGAATCTTTCTCCTTTCAAATTATGAGGGAAAAAAGTTTTTTGCTCAATTCTTCCTATTCCAAAACTTCGGTAATGAATTTCGAAATAATTTTTCTCCCATTAGGTTCATTGTTTAGTATGAACTCCTTTTATGACCATGAAAAAATTATCTTTAGCAAGAAGATGAACTGATGAAAACTATTAATATTGTCAAATTGACACACTAATCATGCCGTTAAAGCATATATATGATCTCATTCTGAAGAGCAGCATTTTTCCTACAAAATGGAAGGTAGCGAAAGTTTTTTCGGCGCTTAAGGGGGTCGATTTCTCACATATTCGAAATTACAGGCCAATTTCTATATTGTCGAATGTTTTTAAATTGTGTGAAATTATACTCTTTAATGGCATATATCATAAGATCAGAAATAGTGTTGCAATTGAGCAGCATGAGTTTATGACTAGGAGATCTTGCTCCACAAATTTGGAAGCTTTCTGGATTTGCGAAAAATTTATCACTTTTCATGGAGTCCTACTCGAGTAATCGCAGTCAAGTCGTACGAAATGAGAATTGCAAATGAAGAGAATTTATAGTAACTTCGGGAGTGCCGCAAGGGATTCAATCTTGGACCCGTACTATTTGTTCCGTTTGTTAACGATCTCTTAGAGATGGTTTACTGCATGAAGGTGGCTTATGCGGACGATATTAAAATTTATGAGAGAGTGTCATCTATACATGATTGTTTGAGGCTACAAAGTGACCTGAATGATATCAGCCTGTAGTGTAATAATAATTGTTTACACTTGAATGTCATGAAAGTTTACTGATTTTGATGATGAGTTTGACTCGACTTCTGGAGGTTACGGATTAAAAATCGGCAATAGGTTAAAACACAGGAATACAATAATTTCTTCTTCTTACGCCTACATTGAATTTTGGAATAAAACAAAATTTTAACGTAAAAGAAAATTGAAAAAAATTTATGTTAATGGTCGATATTAAATTGATGACCGATCAGCGCTGCTTAATATAAATTGCCTCTGCGATATATCCGTGAACATAAAATCGGAAAATTGGGTCGTCCTGGGCGTCCACGAATATACTCCCTCCCGGAAAACCGGTTGATATGTGGTCCTTTCGAGTTGTTCGGTACACAATGTTAGTCCGAAGGTGCATTATCTATTTATGTCATATTCCGGAGCAACGTTATTTCAACCCGGTCGAGTCGGGTTTCCTCCGGATTCGAAATTATGTTCTGCGGCCGGTTCCCGGTTTGGTCGTTAACAACGCCGCCGCCGTTTCTCCCCGTGCCGCGATATCACAATGGGGGTAATCGGGATTGTTTGAAATTTCATCATTTGCGCTATTGGGAAAATCGAGTTCGGGTGGTAGCGTTTATCTTCTAATGATTTTCAAAAGGGGAAACCTTTATTTACTGCTGAACCGAATGGAAACGCCAACGGTCTTCGTTTAATTTACCTGAAGCCACTCGACTCATTCCGAAATTTCGAACAGTTCCAGTTTGTTTTTCATAGTTTTTACTAATTTTGACGACTGGTTTTTATCAAAACGTTTTTAGGGTAAGTTAGTGTGTATCGTCAACTTTTTAATCTATTACTCTATGTCAGATGCATTCAAACTTTGTATACGAAAATTCGTCAAAATACTCATCAAAATGTTGCTTCAAAATCGAAACTAATTTACCTCACGTTTTGAAGAGATGATACCCTGTTATTAAATGAATTTTCATCACAATTATCCGCTCCAAAAATTAAAAATACTTCGTTAAAATTAAAAGATTGAACGATACACTCTACATTTCTTTCGGGCTACTAGCACGGCCTACTTTAATCAGGCCATGAAGAGCGTAATCCGGCGGTGTTGCCAAAATTGAGTTAGTGGTCTACTCTCCTAGTCGGTTGTTCCTAAAGATTCAAGCATTATTTCAACACTTTTTGTATATTGTGAACGAATCAGAAATATTTTTCGTATTTAAAACATATAGAATATTATATTGGCTATTATGAGCACATATTTCTGTAGCACAAAAATGTTGAACATTTATTATTGCAAGAAAACAACGGTGTTTTCTATGACTCCCACTGCGTATAAAATACTTGTATTGGTCAGTGATTAAAGGTGGCCGTGCTACTAGTTTATTACCAACAGTGTCATTCAAGCTCATTGTTAACTCATATTCAACCTTTTCTAATGTTTTGCTGGAAATATATGTTTCGAGATTATTTCGAGTAATATTTTGGTTTTTGGGATTCATGCATTAATGTGCATTTATTTTGTAGTTGTGAAGCTAAATTAGTTCTTCGAATTATATCAAATTAACATCTCATGGGTTTCTTCGCACTTGTAAGGCTTTTTTCATTTGAATTCTTCTAAAATCTCAATAAATTTTTTCTCTGCGGGATTGATCGACCCTTGATGCTCAGTAGGAATCATTGTTCTGAGAAAGAGTAAGAACTTTTGAAATAAGGGAAACAATTTGAAGTATACATGCCTTTTAGTGAGGAAAAAAGCATTAAACTTGAACTTTTAACTTGAACATTAAACTAAAGTCTTCGATCTTTTTGAGTACAATTGTATTTATTGAATTTTTCTATTTATTCAACAATCATCCCTTTTTGTGTATAGTGAGGGTTCATCAAATATCGAATGTAGAATTTAAAATGAAATGAGGGATTATCGGAGTAGTAAATTAGCGTAATGCAGGAATGAGAGTATTCTGGAAGATCGGTCTGTCTCGAGAAAACTCTTCATTCTCAAGATTATTGTGTCTTTGTTCCATAGGTACGTTTTCTTGGCCCAATCCACGTCGCCCCGCCATAGCCATTAGTACTGATTAGAATTTCCCTCAGACATAACGCATCGGCATCAGGTCGTCGAATCTCCAGCGAGTTCATTAGTTCCTTGTTTCATTAAGTGAATCGGTTCATAGTTCACGTCTACGGAGCACATTAAAACTGAAATTGTCGAACGGAAATTCAGTTCGAAATCTCGTTACCGGCTACCTCGGTCCTATTTCCATCGATTTGCTGCCGTTAATGAATTAATTAGGCTTAGTGAAATTAAGTACGATTTATTTTGAGAAATCTCTATTTTCATTCGTAATTTTCTGTATCATTTCGTATGTGTAGTTTTTAAGTATCTGTGCATTTGATTTTCGCAAGTTTAATGTAGTCTGAAATATTAGAAAACTATTAAAAACCGATCACTCTTTTCTAAGATCACGTCAAATTGAAGATTTTCATATTTTTAACTGGTAACATCTAGCCGATATCTCGAAAGTAATCGTATAGCTAATCTTTAAGAGTTTCAAAATCGTATGTCACTTTTGTAATGATTTTTAGACAAACTTCAGCGAAATCGGCAGGAGGTTAAGTAGGTATTAAATATTGAACGACGTGAAACATGTTCTTCAATTTAGTTTCAATGCCATCTCACATGAAAAGTGCACTTTCCTTTCGGAGTGCGACAAGGGCAATGCTTAATTTCCGTCGGAGCACAAGAAACTACGTCTAGTTGTCCGTGCCTTTCGCAATTCGATAAAATGACATATATTTCCTTTTCCGGAACGGCGGTCTCGAGAGTCATCCCGAATGCCGAATGGAAGGTTTATCATCTATTTACGTTTGTCGTTTGCGGCACATCGAGGCCGGAGATAAACGAAACTCTCGAAACGTACTGCGCTATGAATAGAAGTAGATTTAATGAATTCGATAACATTGATTGTTCCCTTTCGAAGTGTATTATTCAGTTGTAGCGATGTTACTGAGTTCTATTATTGTCGTAATAGTAGCTAACAGATAAATATCTAACAGAATCATCTAACGTAAACGTTTTTAATGATAAATCCCGAATTGAATGGAAGAATTGAAGATGTGGCCGCAAGGTAAGCCAAAAATATTCATTTATTGATCAGAATTCATTTTGTCCCCTTGAAAGCACAAATCTCTAGTGCCGACGTTTTTCCAATTCTTAAGGCACTTCTGATGATCACCTTTTGGTATAATCTTCATCTCATGCCCTGGTGAGGTCTTCATGTTCTTAATCGCTGCAACACGCCGTCCTTTCATTGCATCCTTAAGTTCTGGAAAGAGGAAAAGGCACAGGGGACTAAATCCGGTTAGTAGGTTGGTTGTGGCATGATTACGCTATTGTTCTTGGCCAAAATTTTTGAAATTTGGGAACAAACTACGCTGACTCACGCCTCATTCCCAAAACTCCCATTAAAACTGCTAGTTATGACCCAAATGATATACCGATATCATCAACAGTTTCTCTTATGGTAATTCTACAATTCCTCAACATTATTTTCGTTTCTTCTTCAACTTTTTCATCAGTTGATGACGTGCTGGGATATCCAGAACAAGGTTAGTCATTGGTCGAATCAAAATCGAACAGATTTAGCCCGCGAACTTTGAAATGTTTCATATTTCATTACTTGAAATGATCGTAATGATGGAAGCATAAAAATAATATACAAGCCATATTTCTCCAATAAATATATAATTTTTTATGTTCAGTATTCATGGTTTCGTATTGATTCAAAGGGAAGTGTTGGGTGTAGATATTTCACATTTTATCACCTCACCATCGGATCTTTTCCGACTGAAAGAGCGATTTCTCCTCGTTTCCCCCCCTAGGTGGAATAAAATCCCTAAAAGCCTTGTAAATCTATACGGTGGTTTCTGTTCGAAATGGAAACCGGAACGTAGTTCGAGAATCTACACTTCAAAGTGCTTCTAGTTGTTCCAATCGGAGGGTAGTATTCATCAAGTCCGTTAAGTGGTTGCTGTGAATACCCGACCGAGAGATTTCGACAGGTCCGACATTTTCGTCGGGTGTCTATGCACGTCAACGAAGAGAATAAAAACTAGTAGAACAAACTGAAAAGTTACTGTACATAGTAGGATTCGCTAAATCTAAGCAGGCGGGGTAGTTGTTCCGTCGATGTTACATTTCCCAGGAGAATAAATCCGTGATGAATTATCGAGTAGGTCCATTTCCGGCTAGTGTCGGGAAATTGGGAAGAATGGACTTGCAATACTTACAGCTAATGGTTACGGAAATTTATAGTAGATTCGCATGATTTAGAATTGGTATAAAATGATACACCTATTTTTCGTTTCTACTCCATTAATTATTGAAAGTCGAGTCATCGTAATTCAAAACACAATTCTGAGCAGAATAAGACAACTGAGACAATACTCGAAAACGTGGCCTTTTCTAACCGTTTTTTGTTGAAGAAATGCTAAATATATGTGATAGAGTGAAAAGATTTTTGTACTGGTCGAGAAAAGAAGGAAATAGCATTATTTGCGTTTTTCAATTGAAGAAACATAACTTTTTCTGGTCTGAACTTCGTAATTTTATGGTAATAAAGAATAAGCCAATATTTCCTTCAGTTTTCTAGTACAATTTCACTAGCATTAGAGAAATATAATGTGAAATCAAGAAACTAATATAACAAATTGAATAAAAGCATTTGATGCTTAAATTTCACAGAATTAAAACTAATAATAAAATGTTTCTTATTTACACAAGGATTTCTGTGAATTAATACTGATTGTATATTATCCGAACAATTTGAAAGTACAATTCGTTAAAGATTTAATTATTCAATGTTTTCAGCATAATAGCATTTGATGCTTAAATTTCACAGAATTAAAACTAAAAATTATTGTTATTTACACAAGGATTTCTGTGAATTAATACTCATTGTATATTATTCGAACAATTTTGAAGTACAATTCGTGAAAGATTTGAATTTTCAATGTTTTTCATTATAGAGATGCAAAATTCTCAACTGCTCGATGATAACGAAAAATAATTCTCAATGCCGATAATGGCCATCCACCAACGATAACTTGAAAGTAAGAAACTCTAATTTCGCACGAGGCATACTTATGTTTATATAACATTCGCCTTAATTTAGCGACCGCATCCCAAAACGACGAAAAAGCATCGAGAAACAACAACCGGTTCCTCGAAAGCAAAAAAAAATCTCTCATTTTCACAGCGTGGCAGTTAGCCACCGACACACATCGCCGTCATTTGGGTGGAATCGAAGAGCACCTGTCCTAATTAATGCCGTACAATGTCTGAAGATTTGAAATCCCAACGATTCGAGATAATAAAAACTTCAAAATCTGCACCTGGACGTGAAAAAATTAAGCGGAGGGTTCAACAGGTAGAGAAGCGCATGTTGAGATTCGTGGCTGACTTGCTTGTGTAGAGAAACAATGGTTCAGTTTCATTCAGACGCGAGTTAAATTATATTAGATGCGTATTTGGTTTTTGAAAGAAATATATCGACTTCGATTTCTTTTCTCGAAAGTTAATCTGGAAGTTAAACTTCAAGCCTGTCGAAGGTTTTTAGTTTAAATTCCATCATCAATCAACTTATTACTTTTTAAAAGAAGCGTACAAATAGTTAAATGTTATATAACTTTATTTTTTGGTTTCATTCTTTTATTTCATGTCTGAAATTTGCTTTAATTACGCGATAGAAATTCTTGTTGCTCTTTCCTTATCTGACGTCCCTATTCATGAAAGTTTATCGTACCATTCATACTCGTATATTACCGAGCAGGAAGGGAACTGACACCGTTTGTTGAATTGAGGCAACTTTCGTGTATATGTCCAGTCAAGTTTAGAGTTTAGTTTTGCCTATTTCATTGTGTGTTTCAATTGAAACAGTCGGCGTGTATACAAACAAAGACGGAAACTCCATACCGTTTCGCATGAATGAAAGCGATGTAGAAATGTGCATACTACAGGCAATTAATATTCTCAACTTGGTGGATTTATTTGAGTACATATATACACATACAACAAACACCATTCGGTTCAGTTTTCCGGCTTCTAGTATGTTGCGAAAAGTTGTTGGTTCGTGTGAAGTTGACTGGTTTTATGTAAAATCAAGGGTATTTATACCAGGTTTTGACGAAAATTACCTCGTTAAAACATTCTTCAAAAACATAATTAATACCGAAACAAATTAGGCAAAATCATTAGATGTGTTAGGCTATGTAATATAAAAGTTTGAGTTTCATGTTTTTTTGTACAGTACAGGTACAAAGACGCAGGTACAGTACACTTCGTTACACTACCTGCATAAAATAATACTCAGAAATCGAAATGAATTTAAATGAAGAAGAAGTTAAAAAGAAGAAATCAACGATATTGAGCTATTATAGGAGTGTTTTGATCCTTGTACAGTTATTTGGCATAAAGGTATATTGTATTTTCGTTACTATTTACCTTAAGAATTTTACTAATACCAAAAACTATAAATTTAGACTCACTTACGTTCAGCGATAAACTGTAATCGCTTAGCCATTCATTTATTGTTGCCAAGTCTCTATTGATCCATTCTGTCATAGTCTTGATATTTTTACCACTAACATAAATTATCTAACATTGTATCATCTGCGAACAATCGTATATAGAGCATTTTTTACATGGAAAACAATATCATTACCATTTAATGACTTACAGGAATAATAAAATACAAAGAAAAAGACACGAATCGAAAGTCGAAATGATTTTTCACCATTGTTTTGTAATTTACTTAATTTTTCGTATTTTTATTGTGCGAATTTGATAATGGAATTTTAGGGAACTGATATGAACATTTTGGAATGTTCTATGCATAAATAGTTCATCTATATACACAATTTATTTTCTTAAATAGGCAAATTGAAATAATCATCATAACAAATGTCGAGATATGTAAATTGATATATACTATGAATATATGAAAATACTAATACATGATCAAAGATTTCATGGAAAACATTTGCTTCAGACCCTCCCAATTTGAGATGACTGATCTTTTTTTTTTTTTTTTGTTATAAAGTGAGCCAATCGAATTCAGTTAAACTCAAATGTAGAATGGATGGGTTAATGCTACTCTGAACTGATTAAATATTGTTTGTAATTAATAATCAATATTTTAGTTTTGTACAGTTGTAAACGGTTGCAATTTGATAGAATTAACATCAAATAATCAGTTTGAAGGAAATTAAATGCAATTTTAATAGATTGAGACGGTATCTTCGATTTTTCTAGCGAAAAAAGTGATCTGGTGAAAGGTGCTTTGAATTTATGAATTGACATAATATATATTTTAGTTGTATAGAGTTCAAATTAACATCAAATAATCAGTTTGAAGAATACTTAATACGAGTTTAGTAGGTGAAGTAGGTATTCTCGATTTCATTTCGTTTTTGCTAAGGAAAAAAGTTATCTGGTTGAAAAGACTAGTGTGCTTTGGAATTTCGGTCATTACCCCCTATTTCCCGATCGCTTTCGAACACGATGCGCTTTATTTATAGTGTGACCGAATAGTGCCATAAATTTTGCGCCACTTGTGACCAAAGTCATACGCCATTGATAACACGTTCGTTGGTCAACGTTTTATTTGTTCGATACACATGTGGACAACGGCTTTTTGATGAAAGTCGTGGCCGCAGATTGCGGGTCACTAGCTTAGAAATGGAGGCGTAATAAATTTCGGAGACTTGTTTTTTTTTCCGGCGATAAATCTACCCCCGGTCGAATAAAAACACTTCCATATATCTGGATAAGGAACAATATGTCATAGAAAAGGATTCGTTAGCAAAAAATATTCGAGATTTTCTTTACGTGGTCGAAAGAATGTGATTTGTGAAATAAAAATAATTCATTTTTCGTCGGGTAGATACTTTCCAATATTGTTTTTGTGTTCAATATATTAATGTTCTGCGTCAAAACGGGTTCTATAGATAACTTTCTACCATGTGTCCCTCCTGTGTAAATAGGCAGCGTTTCGAATTTTTCTCACATTATAGTGACGTTTATGGTAATTATTTCTTTTGTTATTATTATCATTTCATTCAATCGTAAAAAGTGCTCTCGTTTGTGCTATCATGGAAATATATTTTACGCTTCTATGATCCCAAGTAACGACATGTCACATTTTAATTGATACGGAGACTTTTTGGATATCTTAACTTGTAAAGAACGTTTAATCTTTTGAATGATCTTAAAAAAAAAGAATTGAAAATATAGAAATTTATTTCGTTAAACTAAAACATGATAATCTAAATTCAAACCTTTTCTGAAGTAATGAACGAAAATAGTGTAGAAATTTAGGTAATCACGTTGAAGCAGATCTAATAAAAGTATTTGTTTTCATTCTAAGTACAATATGTAATTTCCAAGGAAAAAAGATCTATTTAAGTGTGATTGTAGCGTCGGTGGTCAGGTTATTTCTCATTCTGATGGAATGTGAGATCTTGGTGTAGTCTTCGATCAGAAACTTTCCTCTATTCCACACATCACCCAACTTATTTCATCTGCCTCGAAAATATATGGATTCGTTATCCGCAATATCATTAATTTCCGTAATTCTTCAACATTTATAAAAATTTTAAAGCCCTTATCCGTGGTATATTGGAGTATGGCATCATGATCTGGCATCCAATTTATATACTAGCCATCAATACCATCTTGAGGTCATTCAGAGAATCTTCTTGAAATTCTTAGTTTGGAGGGAGGATTTCTTTGTTAGAATTCTTGTTATATTTGATTTAGTTTTATTATTTAGTTATCAGTTAGGATTATTCAACTTTGTGTTATTATTTTCTGTAATTGGGTATTATACCTGTTAAGAATGAAGAACTTATTATTATCATTATTATAATATGAAAATAAACCAACGAACGACAAGGGGTATTATTTATAGATCTTGAAGAAGGCGTTTATTCGTTTTATGGTTTTCCCTAATTACCATAATTTTCAAATCGCAAGGGTTATTATTCGAATACATTTTCCGCCTCTCGAAGCTCATATGGCAACTGGTCACATGTTAAACACTGCCGATTTGCTGATCACAGACAACTCAAAGACTCCTTTGATCTTCACGCCTCAGTCCCGTTCTCCCAGACAAAGGAGGCAGTGAGCATTCAACTGTTCTCAGTTGCTCCAGTTACACGAACATATATTCGGGAACTTATTATGATGAATAGGAGACTTGATTATGATGCCGTAGATACATACATTTCTGCCCTCCGAAAAGGGAAAACTTAACGACAGTGGATCCTATTTGATGTCGCTTGAGTTATACATCATGTTATATGCATGTTTTTCTTGCGGTAAAATGAGGGAAATTTATGTCCCGAAGCGTGTGTATCCTGTGGGATTCGAGACGAGCAATGCGTACGGAAGAAGACGACGAAGAGGGGGAGGAGGCTATACAAATTCTTCTGTTTGTATCAAATACGCGAAACTACGCAATATTTACAAGTTACAAGTGAATTTATACTAGTAAGATCGAATAACCAATATTTTTCGTGTCCAAACATTGACAACTAAATTTCAGGTATTTAACATTTTTCAGTTTGAAAAACTGAAAATTAAAAATCTACTGATTCAGAATAATTTGTGCCATTATCAATTCTTCAATTGAATTTTATCATAAATCACACAGAGGTTTCGCTTATCTCTTGGTGAAACATAATGTTAAAAACAATAAAATTAAAAATTAAAACACTGGATTTAAGTTTCACTGAATATATCAAAAACTCTACATATGTTTCGAGTGGTTTAACCCTAGCAGTGAGTCAGTCAGTAACATTATATACTCTTGATAATATAGAGTTTTTAAGTTTAATGAAATTTAAATCAAGTGTGTTAATTTTAATTCATTGTAAATTTTATCAATCTCCTGTTTCAACATTGATTAATGTTTAGACGGCTTTGGAAGACGGTTCCAGGTTCTTTTTGATCAAATCCAATGAATCCTGTAGAAAAACAAATATATACTTTCTCTGTAAATTTGTCGACGAATTCTTCGAGAAATAATAATAAAAAGCCAAAATAAAAATTATATTTTTACGATATAAAATAATACAAAATAAATTATATAAGTTGAAGCATCATTTTTAATAGTTGATTTTCATGATATTCGTGTAAGTTACATTTATATTTTCAATTCAGTATAAGGTATACCAATTCGCATTAATAAAGACCCGTACTTGTAGTAACAGTAGTTAAAATTTGGAAAAAATAATTTAGTGCGGGTCTTCAAACTATGGATGTCGTTTTTGGCGATAACATCGAAACGTATTCAACTCTAGTTTACTTAATAAGTTTCTCTCATTCCAGATCGCTCTACTCTCGAGAATAATCAACTCAGAATGACAGTTTACTGAAGGGCTACTCAGACGTACAAAAATCAATCGACTGAAAAAATTTCATTAATACCCTTGTTCCATTATCCACTTTTTCGAATAAGTCACAGCAAATTGGCGCGATTAAAGTCAGACTTTTCCGATATTCCTTTTTCCGTTCATCCCCGGATCAATTCGGAAGCATGAACGGGGGGTTAATCAGGCTCAATTAATTAGTGTGACGACATTTATTCCTTTATGGTACCAGCAACAGTGCAAATTTTTTCCTGTAAGGTGTTTCCTTTGATGTTTGCGCTTATATAGACTTGAAGCTAGGATTGATTTTTTTCATTAAGTCCCTTAGAGCGTGATTAATTTCAGTGATATTGATTAAATTTTAAAACTTCCTTACTCCAAATTTCGTATTTTAATAATAAACTTAAATTGAAACACTTGAACTCGTGATTTACACCTTATTGACTACATAGCATGATGCGGTTCGTCGTTACAAACAACTTCTTCGGATGCTAACAGAATAATGACAACAAATTTGAAAAAAAAGAGAGATAAATATGAAGGCAATTTGAGATTCTATGAATTTTTAGTTTTACCTAAGATATTCCATTCAGAAGTCTAATTTTTATTACCTGAAAAGGTTTAAAAAGTGTGAATTGTTTAATAGTAGAATCTCAAATTGCCTTCATATTTATACCTCTTTTTTCAAAATTGTTGTCATTATTCTATTTAAGTTTATATTCAATTATAATGGATTTACATCAAGTAAACGCCAACACTATTAAATAATAAAAATATGTTTTCTAGAAATGGAGAAGAATATTTGTGGTATCTTTCAATAAAGGATTCTCAGATATGTTAGTTCTTCTAATTCGTGATAAATTGCCCGAGTAAATTTTTTTTGAAAATCTGGATAAAGCGTTCAATTAATGTCAGAAAAAGGTCTTTTTTTCGATATAATTTTTTGTATCCCACCCGATAGAAATTCTCGATAAAGGTTCGTATCTCGAAAAGGGTTCGTATCTTCGCCCCGAAACAGGCCCCATGTCCCCCGGTCAAATATTCACCTGTTCCTCTTACACGCAACCGACGAACCCTTCACAAGATCGACCCTGGACGCCGAAAGATTACCAGTTCGACGGGCCGAGTTTCACCTGCCCCACATATCTGGTAGCTGCTTCTCATGAGGGTATCGAAACAAAAGAGAAAATAAGAAGATTCGTAACAGAGGCAGGTGCCAAAAATGTTACACGTTCGCCGGCTGTCTTGCGTACTTTTCGTTGTTACGTAAAATCGCAAATTACCGTACGCTCCCTCGGCCCATGGAAATTATAATCTTTAGCGAGACTTTAATTTCATTGCGACGTTTGGAAGTCTCCGATAATGAGCGGATAGTACATGCGAGCGAAGACAAACTCGTTCAGAAGACGCGCTGCGAGATGTGTAATTGTTTTTGTTTTTAAATTGGATATTGGTAGTCGTTAATGAGTTTTGCGATGGAAGTATCCGAGCATTGGAACGGTAATCGTAGAGGGAATATGCTATGTTTTATATGTTTGCAACAATGAAGAAATGCCAGAAGAGTATACTGAATTCAAATGGAGATTACAACAAATATTATCTTATTAATTGTTATTACTAATATTGTTTTTTGAATATTGGTAGATACAATGTCTTTCACCTGAGCAATTCATCAAATATCGAAAAGTTGGAACAGTGATCATAGAGTGATTTTGTGGTACTCGTTCCAAGTTTCTATGTTTGTTTTGTCAAAAGATGGTCTATGTTTTATTACTAAGTTTAAAGAAATGGGAAGTTGGAGCTGTAATCATAGAGTGATTTTGTGGTATTCGTTCGATGTTTCTGTGTTTGCTTTATCAAAACGTAATCTATATTTTATTTCTCTTTATTATATTCTCTTTATTCTATTCTGTCATTATATATTATTACAAATACAATATTGACAAGCAGAATTGTTTGCAATTGCAAGCATTTGAACAAACACTGGTGATTTTGAAGTTCACAGAAGATATCGTTACTTCTGTGTTAGTTTACTCAAAATCTCCCGATTTATCTAATAAGCTTAGTAATAAAAAATTATTCAACGAAGAGACGCATAAATTTAGTTTCCAATTGAAATAATAGCAATCAAGATGAATGGAGGCCTCACTTTGTAACTTTATCATCAATCGATGTCGGTTTAAAGAAAATATTCGATATAGTTGTGTAAGTGACAATCCCGTAATATATTGACAATATAATGACTCAAAGAGCCACGTAAATAATACATAGGTTATTTATTCAGATGGTTTCTTGTGTATAATCTTGAGAAAATAACGACGCATATATGAAAATGGACTTCCGCAGACGTAATAAAATTTATTCAGAATTGATCAAAATATACATATTTTTGTCGTATAATTCGAAACCCTTCAGAATATTGAGTAGTGTACTCGATATTTCGTGTAGTTTCGCATTTGCAAAAGTTTAGTAGCAATGTGTTTCCAGTTCAGTCGTACTAAACTCTTTGTAATAGTTTTGGTGCCCGAATTATGACCACATTGTATAATTTGAATAATTTTTTGTGAAATTTGGCCCTGAGTTGTATATTGTAAATGTTTTGGGAGAAGTGCTTCAATATTTATAACACAGTTTATATTTTTTTCACATAGGTACATTTCACATTATTTACTATAATCTTATTGTATCTTTCTTAGAACACAATGAAATAATTGAAAGTACAAAAAGTACAAGTATTGTTGAAATAAATGATAACAATGATGCAATGAAAATAATGTTAAAAATCAAGTAAATTGAAATGTATGTAAATACAAATACTAACTATAGATAATATGATTGTAATATGAAAAAAACTATATAAACATACATAAATTGTTGCTCTCAGAGTCAGTAGATGTGAAAACGAGGTTGATGTTGATAATTTTGATTTAAACATTATGAAATATCGAATTTTAATGCTAAAACTTCAATTTTTCAGTTCTATCGGTGGTTTTTAAATTTCATTATTGCGGAACGATTAGAATTTTGAAACATTCTTTTAGTGCGAAAATAATTCAACAAAATGACAAAGAACGCTCCCATTTCAATTCATTTAGATTATCTGAGGGGGGTCAAAAGTTAAACGAAATTATGCGATAATGAATCTAATTAACTCGAGACCGAGAAATGTGAATAGATAAGCGAATTCTGGTGGTAGATCGAAATCGCTAACGAAATCTGTATAAGTCCGCATGCTTATTCTCGCCACTTGCCACATTCCGCCGACTCGAACTTCTAACCAGTCTCCTCTCTCTCATTATTCTACTTCAAAAAGTTCAGGAAATATAGACATTAATCAGAAACTTCCTCTCTGTGTCAGCTATTCGCGACTCGGTCCCACGGGTGCTGCTGGGTTAGTTTTGTTCCCAGGGGACATCGATGAGCCCCACGAAATATTGTTACTTCGTAAAAAAGTTTATTTTTCATTTATTTGATGACTATAATTATTTATATTGTAAAAATTGAAATGAATTGCAGGAGATGGTGAAAGTTATTGATAACTTAATAAAATGTTTGATTTAGTTACAGAATATCAAATAAATAAATGTCAAGTGAAGAATGGTATTTTTAATTCTTCAATTAATAATTGAAGAATTAAAAAAAATTATAGTTAGTCGAGTCAATGCTTATCGTATTTTTCTAATGAATATCTTTTCAATAATGATTATTACATTATTCATTAATTCAACAGCATTATTTCTATCTCCCAAATTTATGAAAGACAATTAATCACCAATAATAGTTAATATTATAAATAATAATCACTTTCCAATAAATGAGTCGGGGAATATGCGTGATTCTGACAATAAAATGTCAGTTTATAATAATAATTTACATTTTCTTTCTAAAATTCTTCTTCATGAAATAAACGCATTCGTTTACCATTTTTAGTGTCGAAAGTAATCGTTTTGATGACCTAAATGTCAATGTAAAAAGTTATTCCTATGCCAAAATGCTAATAATGGATAATAATTGTGTTAATATTTAAAATTGTCCCATTTTTGGCGTAGGGTACAAAATAATCTGAAATTTTGGCGGACGAACTTTGTGTTAGAAAATGAAAATATTTAAAATGGAGTCGATATTGCTTGAAGATCGCGGATACCATATGTGTGAATTTGGATCGAAAACAACGTTGCAAAAATTGGGCTCATCACATGCCGCAAAATTTATTATTCTCTGTGGCATTCGTATCCGGTCTACGAGTACTGTAAAAAAAACGTTAGATTGTTGTCTCATTATTCCTTCATTTCCCACAAGCTATCAACCGTAACGGAAAAGCCATATGTCGCTACTTGAAAAGAACACACAGGTGATGCCTGTTCGTAAAATAAAAATATCGCTTCATCTTCGTTCTCTACCTTACAGAAGACCGCATCGAACCTATTATGGTGTTGGGGGCTCATTCCCCCTTTATTATAGCTCTATCCTCGTATCGTCTTATCGCCGTCCATATGTTAATGGTGTGTTGTGTTATCATTAAAGTACCGTACAGGTAGAGGTAGTGCACCACGCTTTATGCTCCGGTGATTTAAATTTAAATACCCCCGTGCATTATTATTTCCACCTTGAGTTTACCTCAATTGAGATATAATAATAATGAGATCTTTATTGTCAACAGGTATGACGCCCAGTTACGGAAAATAATAACATAAAACTTAATAATATTAACTAATAACAAAATAATGAAATGAAATATAACAAAGAACTTAATTCAATTGATTTTAGTCAATTTAACTGGTTTACATAACTCGTAATAATAACTGAATTAAAGTCAAAGTAAATGTCTCATTCTTCAGCGACTGCTTTGAATGGGGACTCCATAAACCAAATGGGGGATAGTATTAACGAGTTGGTACTACGAGTCTCTTGTTGTAATAATTCTTGTTAGTAAAAATTCTTGTAGTACGAGAATTTTGCCTTGGAACTACGAAATCTCAAAGAGCGCAAGAGAGGAGGATAATCAATACTGTTGTGCAGTAATTTGTACAAGAATTTGAGTGAAAAAGTTTATCTCCTATCCTGCTATTTATTAGATTAAACTAAATCGACTAATCGACTCAACATTCGTCATGATTGTCTCCTCTCTGTGGATAAACTTTATCCTCCCTCCAAACTAAGAACTTCAAGAACCTTCTTTAAATGGCCTCAAGATGGCGAGTATAAATAGAATGCCAGATCATGCTGCCATAGTCCAACTTAATATGGATTAGGGCATCAAACAGGTTTATGAATTTTGAAGAATTGTTGGAATTCTAGCCTTTACGGATGACGAATCCATATATTTTCGAAGCAGATGAAATAACTTGGGTGATGTTGGGAATGAAGGAAAGTTTCAGATTGAAAACTATGAAATGAAATATAACAAAGAACTCAATCTAATTCAATTGCTTTTAGTCAAGTTTACATAACTCCTAATGATAACTGCAATAGAGTCGAAGTGAATGTTACATTCTTCAACAACTGCTTTGAGGGATTGTATTAACGAGTTGGTACTACTAGTTGGTGGAATAATTCTGTGGTACGAGAATTTTGCATAGGAACACGAAATCACAAAGCGGACAAGAGAGCTGGATAATCAATACTGTGGTGCAGTAATTTGTACAGAATTTGAGTGAAAAAGTTTCTCTCCCAAGTTAATATCACAAAAATATCACTTGCTCAGCAAACCCAACATATCAGATAAATTAAGATTTTTTCGATTACAGAAGGAAAACAAAAAAACTCTCGAATTAAATGATACGTCATATATTCAAACACTACATTTCTTAATGTAAGAATGCTGCTCACGATATACAATAATGACTGTGCACCTACATTTTCGTTATTTTTAAAAACTGATTGAAAATTCCATTTCGTCTTCGCTTAATTAAAACAGGCGATGAAATCATTCATTTGACCGAGCTTAATCCCATCGTTAATCTATAGATCGCCACTTATTACTACTCATATCAAGATTTCTTCAGCGAAACCATTAATTAGTTGTTTTATTTCTATTTTCTTACGGTCTACCATATACTCGAGCTTGCGGAGAGATATCATTAAAAAAAAGACCGTAGTAGTACCGTACAAGTGGAAGTAGTACCCACGCTTCATGCTCTGATGGATAGATTGAATTCAAATATGCCGTGTACATTACCATTGGCGTGATTTTTTTAATGCATGCGGTCTCGCAGTACAATTCGGTCGAACTTCGGAGGAAACCTTGAACTTGACGCTTCGTGGTGTCTGATTCTGTTCGCGGTCTCGTGATTTTCTTGCTTTAACGAGCTTCTAATTGGTGAGTACCGCGGTAGCTTCCCAGATTTCATCTATTCAAACGTGTGTGAATCAAATCAAAACTAATTGCAGGAAAATAGACGGTGGTACTAGACGTCTTTGTGTTTTCGAAGTTGTTTCCCAGGTTTACTGTTTAATCAAACCATTATCGAAAAAATGAACTATGTTTAATGAAATTTGATCAAACATGTCCTTATTATTAATCTACTGTGGTATATTCAACTAATGTGTCGTCTTGAATATATTCATATTACTTCAATTGCTCTCATTTTCTTTATCTGAGATGTAGTTTCAATTTTTTTTTGTGTATCTTTTCTATTAACTCTTTCTTAACTGTTGTTATGAAAGTGAATATGTATCTCATATTGATACAACACATTAAATAGTTCGACATTCTGATATCGAAAGAAAGTAATAGTTTTTCTTCGTTAATCTGAGAAAAATACAATGAATTATTTGGATATATAATCATAATATAAGTCAGTATAATCCATTTTGTAATTTTTTAAAAATATTTCTATTATTTTCTATACTTCCGGTCAGATTAATATATCGTTACTTATAAATTTATTGCCTCCGAGAAAGTTCAACAACAGACCTAAAATCGACTTTCTTTTCAATATCGTCAAATAATAAAAATCGAGGTAAACAAATCGAAGTGGACTCATTCGATTTTCAGGACGTCGCAAACAGAGTTTTTCCGCAGTTCTCGACAATGGAAGAGTGAACAATTTTCTGACCGTTGCGTGTTTGTCTTCGATTTTATCTCCCGGTTGTCTTGTACATTCGACTAAATTCTACCTTCCGTCTGCATTCCCTTGATTTCTTCTTTATAAATTGAGCGCCATTGTCTCCGAAGGCAATCAATTAAACAGTGAAAGCTTATCGACTCTTTGATTCCTTACGTTCGGTAGAATGGATTGTCCCTCGGGATTACCCTTTCTTTTACGAAATCTCCTTCTTGTCGAAGACGCACAAAAGCTTCGAAATAATGGTTCAACCACACCGGGAGACTTTCGAATTTTCCCTTTTGTCTCAATATAACGTTTCGTTTATGGCATCTTCAAAAGTGACTTCGAAAGGAATTATCGTCAAAACAGAAATGTATGAGGTTCGAAAGATTTTCACCGGGTGGTGTGTATTTGGAAACAATGAGTTTAATAGAAAATTTCCAGTTTTTTTCCACTTAAGTTTACTCCTTTCTTTATATGTAGTAACTCCTGTGCTTGAATCCAGAACCGGATGCAAATAAATTTCCTTTCTAGTTTTATTAAGCGTTGGTTCAAATTCTATTTAGAAATTACTCAAAGTACCACCATGTACTTTTTCTCTTTCGTTATTCTCACTTCGAATTCTTCATTGATATGAATATGTAAGTGTTGAAACTTATTTAGGAGAATAACCAATTATTTTTTCTCGCAATTTGAGCATAAATCTTATGTGAATACATATCATTTTATACAAAAACTTTAGTTATAATTTCATTTCCGTTTTATGCATTAGTATTACAAATGAGTTATAATGTTCATTTTCTCGAAACCAATCAAATTATCAATGAATATTGAGATTTGAAAATAGATTTTGAAGCAAGGGAGAGGAAACCTTGACACAATTACGTGCCAGCACCTCTGCTGGCACGTAAATTGACAAAATAGATTAATTATTTTTGGTATCCTGTTATCCTTTAACTTGATGTTAATATGTTCATTTATGCTCTAACAAGTTTCTTAAGGAGTTAATTCTTCCGAATCATGTGAAGCATATCAAATGTGAGGCATAGTACTTATGGTGAATTTTCGTTTCAGGTATCCCTTCAGCGACTTGGAGCACTCCCTTCTCTTCGCCAAAATTTCCAGAGGTCACTTCGTGATACCGGAATGCCTGTCGTCTAGAGCGCGATGTCTGATCCGGTCGCTGCTCAGAAGAGACCCTTCGGAACGAATCACCTCCGAAGATATCCTGCACCATCCCTGGCTGGCCAAGGAGGAGAGAGACTGGACGTCCAGATCGTGCGATCAGTTAGTTCCGGAGAGTAGTATGTACGACGATTAACAGAATTCGACGTGAGGTCGTTCACGCAAAACGTGCAAGATTCGTGCTGTGTTTTTAGTTGTTAAGGAATTTGTTACATTCAAGAGACGTTCGGAGGTATCTCGAGATCGTCGAAGAGATGAAGAAAAAGGTTTAGAGAACGGTCTTGGTTCTTGAGATACCTCTGAATGTCTTATGTCATATAGGTCGAAGAGGTGATGATAAATTTGGAGAACCCGATTTCACCAGGTGGAAATAAAAGCTGATTGGGTATCGCTATAGCTACGGAGGTATCTGAAATGGCAACGTTTCAGATTAGCCAAAAAATCAACCGAAAAAATATCTTTTGGTGAATTTCATTTTTTCCTAATTCTAAAATGATCGTTAAAAATATTCCATAATAATAAATTCAGGGGGATCAGTTAATACATGTGAAATAGTTTTTGAGTATCAAATTATCATCTGGGCCCTCAAATTGATTCAATTTATTTCATTTTCACGTAGGGAGGTCGTTAAAAAAGCCGTTCAAAACGATAAAAATATTCCATAAATATTAAGGATGTCTTAGTGATATTTTTTTGGTATATTAATTAAATAAATTCAGGGGGGTCAGTCATTACATAAATAATGCTCTTAGACTAATTTTTGGGTATCAAAAAATCACCTGGCCCCCCAAATTGATTAAATTTAATTCATTTTCACGTCGGGGGGTTGTTAACAACCATTCAAAACGATAGAAATATTCCATGAAAATTTTAGGATGCCCAAGTGATATTTTTTTGGTATATTAATTATATAAATTCAGGGGGGTCAGTCAATCCATGAAAAATACTCCTAGACTAGTTTTTGAGTATCAAAATATCACCTGGCCCCCCAAATTGATCCAATTTATTTCATTTTCACGTCGGGGGGTTGTTAAAAACCGTTCAAATTATCTGGTGATTCTTATGTATTTTTTGACTTCTTTGTTAAATATTCCATATTAATTGAATGAATTCGAGGGAGTCAGTTAATACATAAATAATTGATTTCCACTTATTATTATATTAAGCACATTTTTGAAAATTTCAAAAATATTCCTAATATTGTATACACATAAATAATAGATACCCTCAGATTAGTTTTTTTTTCCTTTGAAAATATGACGTGGCCCCGAATTAATTCCATTCATCTCTTTTTCCGTCTTGGGGTTGTTGAAAACCGTTCAAACTGTCCTGCGATTAAATGTATTTTTCAAATTATTTATTTAATGTTCCATGAAAATTTGAGGATGACTGAAGTATGTTTTTCGGAATATTAATTGAATAATTTCGAAGGGGGGTCAGGTCATACGTTTGAACTCAGAAACTAGTATGAGAATATTATTTATCTATTATGTAGCTAATAAAATAATGAACTGGAAAATTTCAAATGTACCAAAAGATACTTTTTACATTTTTTTAGTTTTAGTAAAATGAATTGAACATGGATAAAACGGATTATCTAAATTTGTCACGATCTCTTCGACTAAATCGTTGTTCACGAGATGTGGTAATTGTTTTAAAAAATGATTGTTTTATTAATTGTTAATTTCACAACCCATTGTTACCGGACGATAATTATTTATTTTTATTTTGTAATTTAAGTTGGGGTAGTTCGTCCGTTGACTTTGATCGGCCATTCAATTTTTTTTAACACGTTAAAATCTGCAATATTCTTCGTTGGCGCGGTGTGGATGAATGAAAAGCATCACGGTATTCGGTGATTTTTTTAAAGACTGACGACGACGACAGTTTCGTTTTTATTGAAGAATTGAAATAAATTTATTCGTTTACGTAACGATTAAGCGACAAATCGCTCGTCGATATGTTTTCCCGACAAAAACAGGAATCGATTATACGATCAATCATTTTTCACGACCGAGTCGAATGAATAATGCAACGTGAATCGGATTGTAAATTTCGGAGCGATTTGCCGCATAAAATATTAGCAATGCACAAGTGCAATGGAATCCTCGTTCCCAATAAAAACTTCATGAATCGAACATACAAAACGCCATGTGCACATTTAAAAATTTCGGTTGGCTCTTCCGAATTTGTTTCCATTTAAATCAATCGTTCTTCCATTTTGAGGTTATG